>JAPDNY010000006.1:190572654-190862615 GCA_029375565.1 Gekko gecko
CGCCCCGCCCCCCAGGTCACTGACGGTCGTGGAAATGCCAAGGGTCCGGGCAGGGAGATCAACTGTGGAGCTGCAAAGAGGGCGGAGCCTCCAGCCGTTTACAGCACCTGAGAACGGGGGGGGGTTGGGGGGATGAAATTAGGATCCGGGCATGTTGGCCACGATGAGGCACCCACAAGGCCCTCGCCCATCTCGCCCCTCGGCCGCGCCACTCGGGCCTGAGCCTGGGAGACCCGCGTCTGGCCCCTCCGGGGAAGGGAGCTGGCCGGCTGCAGCTGTGGGCCGGGCGAGAGGGAAGCCTTTCAAACAGTCGAGCTCCAGTCCAGGGGGACTCCCCGTCTTTCCCCCCCCCAACACACCCATACCCACACCCACATCCCCCAGTGGCTCCAGCTCGTTCTGCACTCCCCCCCCCCGGTGCTCCAAAACGGAAGGCCGGCCAGATGCCCTCTTGCCCTTCTTCCGAGGGTCCTCCCCGGCCCCTTTCGTGGAGTCACAGAGGCACAGAGAGTGGGAAGGGGCCATACAGGCCATCTATAATGCAGCCCCCTTCCCGATGCAGGCCGGCCTGGAGCATTCATAGGGGCACACTCCCCACTTCCGGCAGAGGCCAATTCCCACAGCCAAGGCAGGGTGCCTTCGCCTGCCTAATGATGCAGTCGGTGACATAAGAACATAAGAACAGAAGAGAAGCCAATGTTGGATCAGGCCAATGGCCCATCTAGTCCAACACTCTGTCACACAGCGGCCAAAATATACCAGGTGCCCTCAGGAGGTCCAGCAGTGGGGCCAGGGCACCAGAAGCCCCCCCACTGCTGCCCCCTCCAGCACCAAGAATAGAGTGCATCACCTGCCCCAGACTGAGAGTTCCCGTCTATACCCTGTGGCTAATAGCCACTGATGGACTTCTGCTCCATACTCTTATCCAGTTCCCTCTTATAAGAACGTAAGAGAAGCCAATGTTGAATCAGGCCAATGGCCCATCTAGTCCAACACTCTGTCACACAGCGGCCAAAATATACCAGGTGCCCTCAGGAGGTCCAGCAGTGGGGCCAGGACACTAGAAGCCCTCCCACTGCTGCCCCCTCCAGGACCAAGAATAGAGTGCATCACCTGCCCCAGACTGAGAGTTCCCATCTATACCCTGTGGCTAATAGCTCACACCCCAATGCAGGGGTTCGTCTCCACCTTCTCAGGGAACTGCTGGGCCCTGGGGCGACTCCCCCTCCCCTCCCCTCCCCTCCCCTCCCCCCCCCAGTCACGGGCACGTTTTATTTACCATGTGGAGTCTTGGCCGATTTTGAGGCTCTTCCCGGAGGGGTCGTAATATTTGTCAATGCTCAGGTTTCCATTGGAGTCGTGAGCAGAGTTGAAGTTTGTGACCAGCCGCATGGGGATCCCCAGGCACCGCAGGACTGGGAGAGAGGAGGAGGAGGAGGTCAAAGGGCCTCTGATGCCACCAGAGCCTCTGATGCCATCTCAGCCCAGCACCCCCCCCCCCGCACAGAGGCTGTCTCCCGCATACCTGTCCCGGTCACTCCGGCAAAGACCCAGCACTGCCCGTACTGGACTGGCCGGTACTTGTCCTGCGCCCACTTCCGGAAGATGGCCAGGCTGCCGTCCCACCGGGAGGGGTTCTCGTGGTGAGCAAAGTCCGCGTTCCACTTGCCCTCCAGCACGCCGTTGTCGTTGTCGTTGCCGTTGATCTGGGGGGGGGCGGGGAGAAGCCACCGGGGGAGTGAGGCGGGGGAGGGGCTGCGGGTGGGGCAGGTGGGGCGGGGCGGGGTGGAGGGAGGGAGGGAGGGGCGCCCCCAGGCGAAGGGGCACGGGAGGGGGGGGGCTTACCATGGAGCTGACCACTCGGCCCAGATACCTCGGGTCCCCCTGCGGGCCGTGTCTCCCGCCGGGTCCTGGCGGTGGTAGAGGCTCAGGTCGAGGAGAAGCAGGCAGAGGTTCAAGATTTCCTGTTGGAACTGGAGGCGGGAAGGGCGGCCTCAGGAAAGCCGGCAGGCCGCTCTCTGTCGTCCGTCCCCCCCCCACGCACGCAGGGCCCAGCAACGGAGACGTGGGCCGGCTTTGTCCTGCTCAGCCCCAGCGGGGAAACCTGGCCGTGGGCCATGGGCAGAAGAGAGTGGGACCCATGGCCGGCAGAGCGTTCCTCACCCGTTCCGAGGGCTGCCTTTGAGAGAGGGGCAAATCCCATCCCCGCTCCCAGGGCAGAAAATGAAGACACCCCCCCCCAGAGTCACCCGTGCCCCTGCCACGTCCAGCTCAGGAGGGCACAAGGCGACAGCGCTCCCTGGAGGCCCCCCCCCACGACCCTGACCCATGTCTGCTCCCGAGGGCTCGCCTCTGTCCCTGCTTGAGCACACAAAGCCCCCTTTCCCACGGACACTCCCCCCCCCAGGAGACCCCCTCTGACTGGCAGCAGCTCTCCAGGGTCTTGGGCAGAATAAGGAGGGCTTCCGGGGCCTCCCCCCTTGGCCTGCCCCTTTCGCTTGGAGGTGCGGGACTGAGCTGGGGACTGAGCTGGGGACTGAGCCGGGGACTGAGCCGGGCTGAGACCTCCTGCCTCTGGGCCAGGGCACCCCCTCCCCCCGGTTTTTGCTGGAGGAAGCACATCACGGTGATCCCCGCCAGACATTCCTCAGATGCCTCCGCATACGAAATGAAGGGCGGCACCATCTGGCGCAGGAGTGACGTGAAAGCCGGGCCCGGGTCCCGCCCTCCTCTGGTGGGGCAGGCTGAACTCCTCCTGCGCCTGCCTGCCTGCCGGGGGGGGGGCCAGATCACATCCCCATTCCCCCCCCCAAAGGACCCCCTCCCTCTTGCCAGGGGTGTGTGGGGTGGGGGGGAGGGTGAGCCCCAGGGAACAGGGTCATTTCTGTGGAGGCTCCGACACTTGTGGGATCCCCCCACCCCCACTGACACTCACCTGGCACCAAATCTACCGTGTTTTCAGGCAAGAGGAGGAGACCCTTTTGAGTCACGCCCAGGCCCCTGAGAGTCCAAGTCGGCTGATTTATTCCCTCGGTTTTCCCCCCTGAACTTGTTCTATTTGAACAATATGTTCTTTTGGTAATCTTCTATATGGCTAACGATATTTCCCCCCACACTGTTAAAACATGAGTCTAGTGGAATCTCCAGAGACAGAATTTATTTCACCTGCTGCTGCCATCCACCCCCTGCCCCCCCCACTCCATAGGGCTTTTTCAGTGTTTTTTTAACTGGCAACTGAGCATCATTATATCATTATAACAATGCTGACAATCTTTGTATCAGGTTTTCTGAATTCCCAGGTTTCGTTTTATTAAGTAAGTCTCTTTCCCTCTTTGTTGCAGTGATATGCCTTTCCCCTTATATCTCCCCAATGACAAGGGCTAGAGAATTACTTTTGAAAAACGAGAGCTGGGAGGTCAGAGAAGCCGCCACACAGACCGCTGTATCGTCATAGCCACGGAAGGCCATCGGAGGTGACGGGTGGGGAGGAAACGGCTGCCAGAGGGGCAGGGAAAGGGGCTGCCCTGCCGGCAGAACTGGGGAAAATCCAAACTTTCCCAACCACATGGCAGCCATCTGGGTATCGCTGTGATCTTTCCCAAAACTTTGCAGCAAACAAAAGGTTTGGGAAAGACTGGAGAAGAGCTGGGTAAACTCCAGGATGGTGATGCGTGCCCCATGAACGCTGTGAGGAAGCAGGGAAAGACCCGCTCCCCAGCAGCACGGGACCCAGGGCAAAAAGGGCAGTCGTGTGGAAGCAGCCGGAGGCCCTCTCCTCCTCCTCCTCCTCCTCCTCCTGATCTCCTTCTCAGAACACCTCGGGGGGGCGGGGAAGAGGAGCCCCTGCTCCAGGGTGGCCTCTGGGTCCCGCGGCCCATTTGGGTGCGGCGGAAGCGTGCCACGAACCCTCCCGGCCCGCCATCCTCCCGCTCCGGACCCTGCCACTGAGCCTGGGGAGGCCCCGCTTCGCATTGGAGGGGTCCCGCCTGACTCGGGCGTGTTCCACTCCCCCCCGCCCCCCCGGCCCCCCGCGGCCTGCCTCCTCCCGGCTCCCCGGCACACCATTTTGGGGGGCGGGATTTCCCAGTCACTCCCAGGTGTGTCTTTCTCCGGGGATCCTGGAGCGCTGAACTGGTTCCCTGCAGGCTGCCAGAATCCCACGGGAGACGACGAGATTTCTGTGCGGCACTGTGCCCCCCCCCCCGGTGGACACTCGGCACTTGCCTGGCCGTAGTACCATCCTCGGGCCTCGATGTACTGCGCATTTCCCACAAAGATGATTCCGTTTTCATTCAAGACGTACTCCTGCCGCTCCGCCTCATTTGCGAGGTAGACGAGGTCACCTGTGGGGCAGAGAGTGTCCCAGCGGGGTTTGGCCGAGGAGAGCCAAGCAGAGGGCCCCCGGCCCCAGGGGGCCTGCCCCGTGCACCAGAGGGCTGGCCAGGCCGGGGGCCAGCAGAGGGTGCCCGGAAGAGGCTCTTTGGGGCGCGGGGGGGGGCCCGCCCAAACAGCAAGACTTTCTTTGGATTTTGAGTCTGACAATCTGCCCAGGGTTAGTTGGCCACATCTGGGTGATGGGGTTCAGACAATCCCCTGGGCCCCTTCAGCCAGGTCAGGAGCCCAGGGGAGCCCGGGAGGGCATGGCCCCACCTGAGGCACTGGTTTGCCCCCCCCCCCCCAGATTTTCTGAGCGAGAGAGACGGATTTGTGGCGTGAACCCTTCCACTGAAGAATGGGAGCTTGTTTTTACAGCAGGGAGACAGCGCCTCCTGCAAATCCGAGGGAGCGGCTGCCCACCCAGCCCAGATGCCCACTGGTGGGCTTCCCGAGATCCCTTTCACCCCGAACACGACCCGGACAGTCTCCCTGCACTTGCTGGGCCTGCACGGGGCCATATACTTCACGTGGAGGCGAGAAGCCACTAAAGCCGAGGTCTAGATATGACTTGTCCGTTTCTGCAAAATGCCAGTCATGACAGCTGCAGCATCTGTCGGTATTCAAGTATGTCCTCCGGGACATGAAGGGTCTCGGTGGGGTTCCCAGCCCCCAGGACCCAGCCAGGGGCTCCCCTGCGTTTCGGGGCTCCGATCCACTGCTGGCCAGCTAGGCGGCGGGGGGAAACCCACCCCCCAAACGGGGTCGTTGCCGCGCGATGTCCCCCTGAGACAATGACGTCACCCAGATGTTTGGGGGCAAACTCTGTGGTTTTGAAGTTTTGCCCAAAAACTTGAGCGTCACCCTCCAACATCGGTGACACAATGATGTCACATGTGGGCAATGCCATCGCGCTGCAGAAGATCCCGGGAAGGACCCGGGAGCCTCGCGCTGGCTGCCAGGCAGGCCTGGAGACTCTAGATGAATCGAGGTAGAAAGTGAAACCTACAATATTTATCTAGAAATCTTTGACGTTATTTAATAAATTAATGTCTCAAGGATGAATGGGACAAGGAGCTGGACTGCCCTGTTTCACCAATACGGGGGGATAAGACCTTAAAGTCGATCCCTGCTCTCTCCGTGGAGTTTGTTGCAGCTTATTCAGCAAAAAATCACATCACGACGGCTCTTTAGCAAAGGCCGGAGTGAAATGTCTAAGTGTCAGCATTGGAACTCACAGGACACGTCCCTTAAACATGTGCTTTGGGTGTGCCCAGCCATTCAGTTTTTCTAGGAAGAAGTTATTACTCATAACAATTTTTTTATTAGAACGTTCATTGGTTGTGTTTTTTTTTGAGGATGCTTATGGCTCAGAGGTTAGGATGCTGAGCTGCAGACTGGAAGGTCTGTAGTTCAGCAGTTTGAGACCCGAGAGTGCCGTGTGACGGAGAGAGCTCCCGTCTCTGGCCCCAGCTCCTGCCAACCTAGCAGTTCGAAAGCAAGAATGTGCAAGTAGGTAAATAGGTACCGCTTTGATGGGAAGGTAACAGCGTTCCATGCGCTTTGGTGTTTAGTCATGCCAGCCACATGACCATGGGGAAGTCTTCGGACAGCGCTGGCTCTTTGGCTTGGAAATGGAGATGAGCATCGCCCCCTAGAGTTGGATTTGACTGGCTTTCGAGCAAAGGAAACCTTTACCTTTACCTTATGTATTTCTACTGCCCTAACCTGGACAGCCCAGGCAAGCCTGGTCTCTTTGTATGTCAGAAACTAAGCAGGGCTTGGCCTGGTCAGTACTTGCTTGGCAGACGAACGCAGAATACCAGGGTTGCTACGCAGAGGCAGGCAATGGATAAAACGTCTCTTGCCTTGCGGGGGTGGCCGTAAGTCAGCTGTTCACTTGACAGCAAAAATAAGGAAGTACTTCACAAACTACCTGCCCATCTCTTGGAGGCGAACGGATAGTCAACAGAAATGACTTGCCTAGAGCTAAAAGACTGATATGGCAACGGTGGAAAGGCTAATGCCCACCTCTGGCACATCAATGGGTGGGCAGCCTTAGAACTCCATCAGCACTGGAATATGCCTGGCATGGAGAGGCGACCGTCGCATCTGGACTCGTTTTGGATATTTGGAAACCTTTCCCAGAAACTTCTGTGTAGATCTGCCACGGGCCCCTCAGCCGTCAAGCCAGGGCCTGAGGCCAGGGAGGCGGGCAGAGGCGCCTGGGGTGGGGGACAGCAGCGGCAGCGGCAGCAGTGACCACCCAAGATGGGCCTTCCCCTCTGGAAGACCAGCCAGGCCCGTGGAAGTGCGGGGAGTCCTCTCTCTGCCTCCAAGAACACGAGACTTCCCCAGCTGGAGGCCACAAAACCCCTCCTGCTGCCCCCTCCCGGCCAGAGGGGGAAGGGGGAGCTCAGAGAGGGCAGCCCCAGCAGCCCTGGCTCCCCCCCTCCCCCCGCTCAGGCCCCGCCCGTGTCGCCTGCACGCGGACGGACGGACGGATGGACGGCCAGTCTCCCAGCCCTGGCGCCCAGGGGAAGGAAGGAAGAGTCCCTCCCGCAGCCTCTCCAGCCTCCTCCCGCCCCGGCCGCATCCTCGGACTGTGGGCCCAGGGGCCCTGCGGGGACTGCCCCACGGGATCCAACTGCCCGCCTGCCAGAGCAGGCCCCTCTCGCCTTGGCCCTCCCCCAGAGCGGTGGCGGCGGGCCCTCCCGTCTGCTCCGGCAGGGCTGGGGGGTGGGTGGGTGGGCCTTACCTGAGCACCACGGGTTAAAGAGCAGGACGAACTGGCCGAGCAGCCGGGCGGAGACCTTGTTGCCACAGGTCACCTGCAGGCTCAGCTTGTAGCGCCCGATGGGGGCCATGGGGGGGCTGGAGAGGGCGAAGTTGACGTAGTTGGAGTCCCGGGAGACCTGCACTGCGCTCCAGCAGCCTCCGGCCAGCTCGCTCGAGACGGCAAAGGCGGTCCTGGTGCGGTTGGCCTCCGAAGGGGCTTGCCCTGCCAGGGAGGAGGGAGGCAAAGGGAGACACACACACGCTGGGTGGCACGGACGGACGGAGGGATGGAGGGACGGGGGAGAGGGCCGGGGTGGAGATGGGCCTGCCCGTTGGCCCTGGGGCCCTCTCGGGGCTCTGGCTAGGGCTGGTGCCAGGGGGCCCTGAAGTGGGCTAGCGGCCAAGGCCCGTGGACTCTGGCAGGGCCCACTGCTCGTGACCCACACGGGGCCTCCACCTCTGACGCCTGCACTGCTTTGACGCTTGCACCCCGCCCCCCACGCTGCCCTGGCTGCCTGGAGATGCCGGAGACGGGCATGGAGGTGTGGGGGGGAGTGCCCAAAGCGCGAGGGCTCCCGTGGCCGTGGGGCACCCCCAGCTGCACCCACCCCCACCCGGGAACGGGCCCGCGGGCCGTGTGGGCAGCTGTGGCTGCAGGTGGTGGGAGAGCTTGCCCGTAGGCACGGGAAGGAGGTACAAACCTGTTTCAGCGATGAAGCCCAAGTTCTCCCCTGCCTGGGGGGGCCTGTTGAAGTACACGGTGCAGTTGAAAACTTGCCCGCGGCGCACGACCAGATCCGAGGTGACGTAGTAGTTGGTGTGATGCGCTTGTGAGTTGGCGGGGACCTGCCAGCAGAGCTGGGTCGGGGTCAGATCTAGGGCACACAAAGCGGCTGGTTGGCGACATCAGCTGGGGCGGAGCCGCTTCCCACCCCCCCAGACCACGAAGGTGGCCCTGCAGCCCGGGGGGGAGGGAGGGAGGGAGGGTCCCCCGTGCTTCCAGCCTCCTGTGGGGCAGGGAAGGCCCTTCCATAGGACCGTTGCAGTACTGAGGGCAGCTCCTGCCCCCTTCCTGGGCAGGCGACTCTGGCAGCCCAGAGAGCAGGAGCGAGAGCGGCACGTGCAGCTGCCCCACCCCCTCCTGGGCAAGCCCAGCCGCTTCCACGGGGCGGGGGGGGGGGAGCCTCCTCGGTTTCCATTGATGCCCAGCAGCAGCAGCAGCAGCAGCCACCGCAGCAGCCGGGGACAGTGCGCCTGCAGGGATTCCGGGGCCTCCTCGTGGTGGGGCCTCTCGCCAACTCCCTTCTTCTTCTTCTTCTTCTTCTTCTTCTTCTTCTTCTTCTTCTTCTTCTTCTTCTTCTTCTTCTTCTTCTTCTTCTTCTTCTTCTTCTTCTTCTTCTTCTTCTTCCTAAGTGTGCCCTGCAAAGCTCTGGAGCAGCACAGCCTCCGGTGCACCAGGGATGGGACGAACCTGCGATGGGGACACATCGTCCCTTCTCTTTGTGCCTTGAGGCACTCCCGCCAGCACATCATGCTAGAGGGAAGGACTGTGCACAGGGACAGAGAGCTCTGGGCCCAACCACGCATGGCCAGCACATGCCAGGCAAAGGAGCCAGAGAGAGCCACCCACGGCCAGGGGAGGGAGAGGCTGAGCGTTGCTGCGGTGCATGGCTGTGAGCCACCATGGGGCAGGGAGAAGAGGGAGGCCGGGCCTGACGCTGGCCATGAGTGGGGGGGGGCTCCCCATCAGGAAAAGTGGGGCCCCCACAACTGTGGGATGCAGACCCAGTGCCCCCAGGGAAAGTCCGCGTGGCGCAGAGGCCGGCGCGTCGGGCTCTGATTGAGGAGTCCCAGGTTTGAATCCCCACCTGCTGTGGGTGACCCGGGTGACCTGGGGCCTTGCTGCCCGACCTGGTGCCAGGGCCGAGGGTTGCCAGCTTTGTGTGGGAAATCCCTGGAGGTCCGGGGGAGGGGCACGGGCAGGGTCTCCGGGATCAGGAGACTATTTGCCATTCTGGGGGGTCTCCAATCCCCGAGGGCCGGCAACCGGAGGCCAGTGGCAGCCTCTAAGCCTAACGTGCCCCACTGGGGGGGTGGGGGGGTATTGCTGTGGGGATCAAAGGAAGGGCCGGAGAAGGCCGTGAGAGCTGTGTGTGAGTTCCCCTCCGGGAGGAAGAAGCCCGCCCCACTGCCGGGGGACCCTGCTGGGCTTTTCGCGGCTGCCCCTCTGAGAGGAAGGGAAGGGAAGGGTCCAAAGCGGTCTGGCAAGGCCTGGGTTGCCAACTCTAGGGTGGGAGATTCCTGAAGATCTGGGGGTGGAGCCTGGGGGGCGGGTTTGGGAGGGCGGGGGGAGCCCAGCTGGGAGTAGCGAGGGGCCCTTTCCTCCCGGGCCACTGGTCTTCTTCGCCTGGAGATCAGCCATAATTTTGGGAGAGCTCCAGGCCCCCTGAGGATGGAGGCTGAGGATGGGGGGGGTTTCTCTAGGGCAGGGGAGGGGAGGCACTCTGGGGGTTCCGCTCACTCCTCTTGATGAAGTGGGGAGGGGGTTGGCGACTGTCGAGAGTCCCCGTGGGGCTCCCTCCCTCCCTCCCTGGGGGCACTGCCCCCTCTTGGTTGGGCCCCAGTCTGAAGTCTCCGCCCTCCCACGGGTGCTGTGAGCGTTGGGTTGGGGAGGGGGCTGTCCTGAAGGCCCAAAGGTGGCCAAAAAGCCTGGCTGGGCCCTGGTGAGGTCAGCTCCCCCTTCAGGCGATGGTCGTGGGCAGCGGCCTGCTTTGGGCCTCCGTTGGCCATTGGGGGAAAGGGCACTCCTGGAAGCCGCCCGCGGGCCAAGTTGCCTCCCCCCCCCCACCACACGGGGCAAAGGGAGCCGAGCGAATGCCGCACTGGGGCTGGAGGGCCCCATGCCTCCCCCTCCCCTCCCCTCTCCCCGCTGCCCCAGCACCCACCTGCCATCTTCTTCTTCTTCTTCTTCTGCCTGTCTTCTGTAGCCCGGCCAGGGACCTCGCTTGCACCCTCTGGACGGAGAGCACTCCTGTTGAGGTGTGAAGCTGCCGTGCTCAGCAGTCCCGGCAAAGCATCCAGGCGCAATTAGCCAGTTCCTCTAATCTGGGGCTCTGCAGGAGCAATTTTCCTGCTTGCCGGGAGGCGTTGCTGTGGGAGGGAGGAGAAGTCCTCCTTGTTTACTCAGAGGAAGTGCATTCCCTTGCATATGGATGACATGCAAGACTTCCTACGTGTGGAATCCAAGGCCAAGAGTCACCGCCAAAGATGAGGAAATTGCCAGGTGGGGAAGAGGGAGAAAAGACCGGCAGGACCGGGGCGCTTCCTGCTGGCCTTGCAGAGCGCCACTTCCCGCTTTCCACCGTCACGGGGACAGACTCTTGCTTCACAGGCCCGCCTGAGCGGCATTGACAAGTCAGAGAGGCTGCTTCGGGGTGTGCCTGTCAGGCTGGGAACCTGCTGCCGCTGCTGCCGCCCTCGGCCCACGGAGCTCCGGCTGGAGTCCCCAGGGTTATTCAGCTTATTTTGCACAACCACCCTGTGAGGCAGGCCAGGCAGAGAGGCCTGCCATGGACATGTGTTATTTGAACTCACAGCGGGGGGGTAGGCATGCGCATGCGCTCCCTGTTTCGGTGAATGCTCGCACTCCCCTTCTGCGCACATCCCTGCGCATGACTCACTCAGGCACCTGGTCCTTAGCGAGGAGGCGCTGTGCAGCATGTGGCCACCCCTCCCCCGTGTGACCCTCCTGGCTTGCCCGGCCCACTCTCTGGCTCTGGCCTGTGTGTGTGTGTGGTGGTTGTGGGGGGGGTGTCCTGGTTTTTAGCAAAGGGAGCGGAGGAGAAACATCCAACTCCCCTTCTCTCCAAGGAGCTGAGCTGGCACCTGGGCGTGGGAAGTGCCGTGCCTTTTTGGGCACTGGGAGGTCTTACCCTCCAAGTCCCCCCTCCAGTGGGCGGGAAGGCCTTCCTGGCTTCGGTTCCTGCAAGAGGGGACTCTGCGGTGGGCGGGTGGGGGGCAGCAGGAGCAGCAGCAGCAGGGCCTTTCCTGTCCCCTCCCCTCCCCTCCCCTGGCCTCCCAGCGGCCCATCCTTTGTCTTCAGGCCTCTCTGCCCAGTGATGGTCCTCCGGGCCCAGCTGCGCCCAGCTGTCCTGTTTGCCCCCCTCTCTCTGGCCATGTGCCACAGCAGGATCCAGGCAGGCTGGGTGCCATGAGCCCTTGCGCCCCGCCTGGCTTCCCCCCTAGATACTCACCACCCTCTTCAGGGCGACCCACTGCGGGCGCGGGCGGGTGGGCGGGGACCCTTTGGGAACCACCTGCTGCCCGGTGCTGCTGCTCAGGGCGTCTCAGGCGTTGCTCGATGGCTGCGCCCTCCCCACCCCCTCATCACCAGCAGTGGTGCGGGGTGCTTAGTCGCCTCTTGCTTCCTTCCTTCCTTCCCTTCCTCCTTCCCTTCCTCCCTTAACTTCCTTCCAGCGGTGGGACTCCACTGATCATCCGCCGCTGCCGGTGCCGCCGCTTCTCGGAAGCCGAGGAGCGAGGCCCCCCCACCTTCGCTGCCGGCAGCCATGGCGGCGGGCCCGGCCCGGCCCAGCCCGGATCTCCCGCCCCTGCCCAAGCCTTCCGCACCACAGATGCTATCGGCGCCGGGGCTGACTTTCCGGTTTGGAGGTTCGGCAGCCGAGCGGCAGCGTCGTCCTTGTTTATTTCCGGCCTCTTGCGCATGGAAAACGTTGCGCCTGCTCCCGGCCCCGGCCTCCGTTCCGCAGGGATCCTGGAAGAACCCCAGAGGGCCCGAGAGGAGGGACGCCGCACCCCTTCCCCACCCTGCTTAATGGCTCTGAGGCTGCTCCCTGGCCTGCTCCGGCAGGGAAGCCACCTGCTCAGCGATCCCGGCTGATTCACGGCGTGCTGGGGAGACGGCTGGGCCTGGGGGCAGGTGGGGGGGCTTCTCCTCCCCCAGCTCCCTGCCTCCTCTCTGGAAGGCCTCGCAGCCCCTCGGGGGTCCACCACCCTCCTTCCTGGGAGGGCCGCCCGTGTCCTGAGCATGCAGCAACCGCAGCCACAGCAGCCGCCGTCCATGGCCGGGAGGTGCTTGCCCAGAGAGGCACCCGATTCCCCCACTGAGCAGGAATGGGAAAGCCCTCGAGCAAGGCTGGGGGAGGGGGATGGGGAGCCTCTGCCAGCTCGGCCCCCTCCCCTGCCCCCCTCCCTGCGGCCCCAAGCGGCCCGGCCCTGTCCAGTGGAAAAGCGGGGGGGTCGGGTGGGTTCAGCGGCCCTGGGCTCGGCCCGGCTCTCCGCTCTCTGCGCTGAGCCTCTTCCGAAGAGGAGCTCAGCCGGGGGGGGGGCGGGGGGATGGACCACTGCGGCACAGATGGGCCTCCCAGTTCCTCCGTGCTGTGCTGTGCAACCTGTGAGGGGGCGACCCCTGGGCACTGACGCCGTAACCCACCCGCAGGGCAGGGACGAGGTCTCACCCCCCCCCGGCAGGACAGCGGACAGAGCAGGGCTGGCTGGCTGGGTTGGCACCCCCTGGGAGATGCCCTTCTTGTTCCAGCCCCCAGGGACCTCGCCGGGTCTTGGACGATGACCCTGACCCCTGGCCCTTCCGGAGCAGCAGCCCCACAGGGCAGGGGTGGGGGTGCCCAGTTGACCATCCCCAGGCCAGTTTGGGAGCCAAAGCGTTTGTGGGCCTCCCTCCCTCCCTCCCTCCCTCGGGGGTCCGTCCATCTGGCTGCTGTGCCCACTGAGTCCCCATGAGCACCCCTGTTTGGCACTTGCATGCAGGCACACGCACAGCCCCCCCCCCCAGCAGGTGGAAAGGGAGGCGGGCTCTCTTCTGTCTTAATAAATAACGGAGACATATTGGGGGGGGGGGGCGGGTGTGTGGAATCCAGAGGCTGGCGGTCTCCTGCCTCGGCTTGCGTTTCCCTGGGCAGCGGATGCCGGTGTGGTGCGTTCCCCACCAGAGGTTTCCACCACCCCCACCCCTGGTCCTCTCTGCTCAGCTACTAGTGAGGGAGAGACCGGCGACTAGTGGAAAGAGCGGAGGGTGCCAGGGGCTGGCTGGCTGGCTGGCTGTCTCTCTGTCTCTCTGTCCCCTGCTGGCTGGCTGGCTTCTTCTTGCCTTCCTGCCTGCCTGCCTTCCTTCCGGGGTCCTTCCTGCGGGAGGAGAAGGGAGTGGGGACGGGCGGCACGGCTGCAGCCTCCGCTGACTGACGAGGAGGCACCGGGGCAGGTCGGGCTCGTCCCGCAGCATTGCCCGTTGCCCGGCTGGTTGGTGGCGCCAGAAGTGTTCCCGGCTCCTTCCTGACTCAGGCCCGCCTGCCCTGAGAGATGGAGGGAGTCAGAGGGCCAGACGTTTCCAGCTGATGAGGAGCAGGGCCCAGTGGTCACGTGAAGCCCCTCCCAGCAGGCGGGCGTGGCCTCCTCAGAGAAGCCCCACGCCGAGAAGGGCCCAAGAGGGTTCGTGGGTTACCAGCACCCTGCCAGGATCCCAGAGGCACCCACAAACGCGCCTGGCCACTGACCATCACTTGCGGGTGGGGTTTTCAGAGGCCACAGAAGAGCAACCGCATTTCTCGGGCTCCTTTGTGGCTTTGAGGGGGGGGTGGCGGTGGTGGTGGAGGAAGAGAGAGCCTCCTTTGCCTTGTTGCTGCCGGCTCTGGCTGGCTGCTCACGGGGCGAATGACTTGGGCCCGACGGAGCCCCAGGAATGCCTGCAGCAGGCCAGCCAGCCGTCCGGCCAGGGGGCATGGCCTCGGCACAAGGGCAGGCCAGGTTGTCATCCCAGAACACGCCTGCCCACGGCCAGCCATGGAACCTGGCCCGTCAGGAGTGTGTGGATGAACCCAGGGGAGTCAGGGGGTGCCATGGAGGGGGTGTGTGTGTCTGTGCCACGGAGCATGACTCTGCTGCTTCCAGATGCCCTTAACGAGTTTGGCTGAGGTGCCAGTGGGCATGATGGTAATAAAAATTAATAGCTACCATATGGCATTGTGTGTAGTAGAGCCGGGAGATCCGAAGATTGTCTGGCAGCCTGCAGTTCTAACTCTCTTAGGTGGCAAGCTAGACTTATTTTTGGGCGCTGAGAGAGAGCTCTGAAAGAGCTGTGACTGGCCCAAAGTCATCCAGCTGGCTGCATGGGGAGGAGGGAGCCACAGAGCCCAGTTCTGCAGATCAGAGTCCGTCGCTCTTAGCCAGGATGCCACGCTGGCTCCCGAGGCACGGGGGTGGCCCCTGGGGAGGACCGCCTGGCAGTGGAGGCTGAGGAGGGGGGAGCAAGTGAGAGAACCACGCGTGGCCACTCCCCATAGGGGCCCGTTCCATCTGAAATGGAGGCATCACCCACCCCCAGAAGCATCGCAGAGCACTCCGGGGCCATCTCTCTCCCCCCTGGGGGGCACGCCTCCGTTCACCAGAGAGAGGCTGGGGGGGGGCGCACCGGAGCGATGCTCCGGCCGTCTTTGGCTCTGCCTCAGTGACTTTGGAGGGGGGGTAGGGAGGAGGGCAGGGTGTGGCAGGTGCGCGCGGGTGCCTCTGGTGGGGAGGCAGATGGAGTGAGGGGCGACGAGGCCTGGCCTGGCTTTGGTGTCCTGGCGATCCCAGTCGGAATCCCCCCCCCAGCAGGGTTCTGGGGTGGCGGCAGAGAAACGGCCTCGGCAAACGAGGGAGGGAGGGAGGGAGGGCTGGGGGGTTGCCTCTCCAGAGGTCTTTCCCCCGGAGACCCACGTTGGCAGCCTCTTCAGATCCTCCCCAGCCACATCGCCAGGCAGGCAGGCAGGCCGGCCCACTGGGATCAAAGCGTCGGGCTGCTGGTTTGCCTCTGGGACTCGGTTGGTTCATTCCCCCTTGTCTGGCAGCGTAGAGAGGGTGGGGCACGCCTGTTCCCAGGACATCTGGGAAGGTCACCTGCAGGGTAGTTTGGGACAAGCTGCGGGCCGTCAGTGCAGCACCCCCCCCCCGCCGCCCCTTGTTCGAATATGCAAGACCCCCCCCCAGCCGCCAGGGAGCAGGCCCAGCTGGTGTGTTCAGAACGTCGGGAGAGGAGCCCTGCGGGGGGGGGGGTTTCCAGCCTCCCGCCTCACACACAGGGGCCCCAACCACGGGGCAGAGAGGCCGAGGCCTTCCCCTGCTAATAGACTCATCCTGCACAAACCTGTCTCATCCCCTTTGAAAGCTGTTTGTTCCTGTGGCCATCACTGCATCCTCTGGCAGCGGATTCGATCTCTGAATCGCTCTCAGGGCCGAGCAGTATTGCCTTTTGCCCGTCCTGAACCTCCTGCCCATCCGCTTCATGGGATGCTCTCTTGAGTTCCCGCATTTGGGGAGAAGGAGGGAAATGGCTCTTTGTCAGCCCTCCCTGCCCTGTGCATATTCTTATAAACCTCTCTCATGATGTCCCCCTTCAGTTGTCTCTGTTCTCAGCTGAAAAGTCCCAGCGACGCCTCGGCCTTTCCTCCCAGGGAAGACGCCTCAGCCGATTCGCCCTCCTCGGTACTTCCCCCCCCAGCTCTGCGATGTCCTTTTCAGAGGAGCCCTCAGAGGCGCAGGTGGCTGCGATCGGGTGCCCCCCCCCCGCCGCCGGGTTCCATGCCGAGCCAGCCTCTGTCCTGCTGCAGTCTGAGGCGGGGTGGGAGCTCCTCCGGAACTCTGGGGCCCGGACCGCGCATTCCTGGCGCGTTATGGTGCTTGTCTGATAACGCTGATGACCATGGCTCTGTTAGCTAACAACGGCGATTGCCAAACGCCCTCTCAAGATGTTTGCAAAGCAAACAATCGCCCCAGACATGCTCATCAGCAGCTCCAGCTAATTATACCATTCTAACACCAAAGTGCACACACCCAGCACCGACCCAACACACCCATGCGGGCTGCACCCATGTCTGCGCGCCTCCGGCAGGCCCACGCAGCCTCCGCTCGGCACACCCACCCCCACGGACTCCCCGTCCTGCCGGCTGCCCCCTTCCCACTCTCCCCTTTGGGAAGGGCTCCGTGGGTGCCGGCTTGACACTGGGCCTGACGCCAGGCAGCGGCTGCCGGCTTGACACTGGGCCGGGGAGGCAGGCAGAGAGAGGCAGCCGCTGTGAGTCCGGCACTCTCGAAGCTGCGGCGGCCTCGGTATGATACCCGGCCGGGGGGGGGGTGCCGGGGAGAGGGGGTGGTGGTGCGGGATGGGCATGGAGAAGGGGTGGGGCAGCCCGGGGAGAGGAGGCTGGCGGGAGGAGGGGGCGGGAGGCTTTCGGGGGTGGCCCCATTTCCCACACTCTGGTGCAGGTCCAGTGTGGCTGTTATGGCTGCTCCCCCACCCAGCTGGGAGAGACCCCCCCCGGGGCTGCTGCTGGTCGCTGTGTCGTCCTGGGTCAGGGCCGGGGGTGGGGGGGTGGGAAGAGGAAGTTCCACAAGACGGCAGCCCAGGGCTGGAAGGGGAAGGTGGGGCAGGCCAGCCCTGCTCGGGAGGGCGGAAGGGGGAGGCGGGGGGCCCCAAGCCCCAGCCCCACCCGCTTGTCCCTCCCGCCTCCTGGCCAGCTCTCCTCGCTGGGACGCAGGAAGACCCCAGGACCGGGGCGAGGGGGCAGAAGGGAGCTGGAGAGGCCAGGAATGAGCACCGCAGCCCCGACGTCTCACCCACCCCCACTGCAAGCCCCGCTGCAGGAGGCACCCCCTCCCCTCCCCTCCCCTCCCCAGCGCATGCTCTCCTGATGCCGTCCCAGGGGTTCCCGACCGTGGGAGAGGCTCCCTGTGGGTCCTTCTGTCCGGGGGCCAGGAATTGTGGGCGTGCGCCCAAGGCTCGGAGCTCTTGGGTGCGAGGAAGGAGGAGACTCAGAGAGGGAGACCTTTACCGGCCTGCCAGAAATGCCCCCCTCCTAACCGTTGCCATGGAGGACGAGGGTCTCGGGGGTCAGGCGGAGGAGGACCCTCTAGGAGGGACCCCTTCTCTGCCCTGAGGGACTGATCTCCCGCTGGGTTCCGACTTCTGGTTGGGGGGCACAGCCGGCTGTCGGGAGTGGGAGACTGGATCGCTGGGAACCACGGCAGCGGGGCCTGCGACGGGCCTTTTGACGGCACGGGGCTTTGCCTGCCTGGGGCAAAGACTGGGGGCATCACTCACGCCCTCCCTAGGGAGGCCGATGGCTATTGTGGCGTGGTCTTGGGCGCGTGTTGGTGCCAGTGGGACGTTGGGAAATGGAGCCACTTGATCCTGGGTGGCAAGAAGAGGTTCCTAGGCAGCGGGAGAGTCAAGGTGAAGGCCTCCAAGGCAGCATTCTCAGACCGGGCAGGGCCAGCGAGACAAACCCAGGCTGGCCGGGGCTCTCCACACACGGACAAGGAAGGGATGCTGGGAGGAGGGGGGCAGACTGAACTTCCCGGGACGGACCCAATCCGTGGAGAAGAGAGAACTAATCTCAAATGTTCCATTCCCGAGCAAGGTGGGTGAACGGGTGGTGGTGCCCGGACAATTCCGAGATTTCCTGGCTGAGGCAAACCGTTTAGCCCCTTTCCAGTCTGGTTTTAGGCCTGGTTATGGGGCTGAAGCAGCCCTGGTGGCAGCCCTGGTGGAGAACTTGCCCTGGGAGAGGGACAGAGAAGACGTGGCTCTGCTGATCTCCCCGGGCCTCTCGGTGGCTTTTGGAAATCATCAGTCCTGGTTTCCTCCTGTGGACTGTCTGTTTGGACTAGGATTGGGAGGCACCGTTCTGCCATGGTGCCGGTCCTACCTGGGAGGCAGGTTTCAGAAGGTGTGTGTGGGGGGGAGAGCTTCTCAGCCCCTTGGCCTATGGCTTATGGGGTCCCACAGTGCTCCACCTTGTCCCTGATGCTTTGAACATCCACATGAAAGCACTGGGAGGGGGTCATCCACCCACCTGGGCTGAGCTGTCACCTGTATGGGGATGGCACGTGGCTCTGTCTGGTGTTCCAGATGGTCCCCGGGAGGCTGAGGAAACCCTGGGCCTGTGCCTGGAGCCAGTCTTGGAGTGGACGCCGGCTAATCAGCTGAAGCTCAAGCCCGTCTGGTGGGCGGAAGGTCCGGCCCAAGATTGAAGGCGTCGCCCATTCCGGATGGGCCCGCACTCCCCTTGAGGGGACAGGTCTGTGGTCGGTGGGGAGGGTGCTCTTGGACCCGGGCCTACTGCTGGGTAAGTGGTCGGCGGCGGTATCCAGGAGTGCCTTCTGCCAGTTTCAATGGGCTAGCCAGGTGTAGGCCTTTCCTGGGCAGAGAAGATCTGGCCGCTGTGCTGCGTGCCCTGGGTGGCATCTGGATTAGATTACTGCAATGCACCCTACATGGGGCTGCCCTGGGGAAGTGAACAGAACCTCCAGCTGGCACAGGATGTGCTGCAGCCATGGGGTGGAACGGGGTGGGTCGCGGGAGCCGCATCAGCCCTCTTCACACAGGCACGCCGGCCCCCAGACCGTTTCTGGCACTATGTGCGGCGCTGGTCTCCTTGACCTCCAAGGTTCTGCGTGGCTTGGGACCGACATACCTGGAGGACCGCCCGACCACTCGTGAACTTGCCCAACCACTACAAGTCGCCTTTTGAGCCCCTGCTTCGGCTGCCCCCCCCCCACCGCCGCCTTTTGAGATTAGGTGGGTTGCAACCTGGGGGGGGGCTTCTCAATCAGGGCCCCAAAGCTCTGGACTGGAACTCCCTCCCCCTCCCGGGACATCCACCTCCCCCTTCCGTTGCCCTCCCCCACCAGCAGGCAAAGACTTTTTTGTTCCGCTGGGCTCCCCCCCCCGCCCATGATCCCCTGTTCCCCACCAACGCGCATTTATGGTCGGGATGCATTTGAACTCTTTATGCGATGTATTTTAACTCTGTTTTTAAAATTGTTTTCATTATCTGTATTGGGGAGGGGTTGGTTTTAATGGTTTAAAATGTGATTTTTAAAAAAATTGTGTATGTTTAAAATTATTAGCCACCTCAGGAGGCCCTTGTAAGTATAGGAAGGCAAGATTCAAATCTGATAGATGAGAGAGAGAGAGAGAGAGAGAGAGAGAGAGAGAGAGAGAGAGAGAGAGAGAGAGAGAGAGAGAGAGAGATGGGCTTCACTTGAACAGAAAGGCAACCAGGCAGGGCTTAATATAAAAAAGGTGGCAGAGCAGTTTTAAAACTAATCCCAGGGGGAAAGCCGACAGGAGCTAGAGAGCATCCAGTTTGGGATGGTTCATCTAAAACTCTTGGGACAATATTGATGGGCCAAAATTTGCGAAGGAGTTTAGGGCAGTGAGGAAACCCGAGGCTCAAAGCAAGAAGGGAAACAAGCTACCGTTGTCTATTGGATACCACTAGAAACCTCTAAGCCAGGATAGGGGACGAGGGGGGAGTCTGGTGCTAAAAGACAATGTCATTAGGGTGGGTGTTTAAAAAACCTGGTGGAATGGGGCATTTCAATGGGACACACACTGTGTTATTCCTGGATAGGGAGGACAGGGAGAAATGTGCCAGGGGAGGTACAGCTCTGGATATCAAAGAGTCAAACAAGCTAGATAATGTTTGGGAAATAAACTCCCCCTCAAAATGGGTGGAGATCCTGGACACTAAGTGTTACTTAAAAGTGAGGGTGTACTATTGCCCCGCTAATCAAAATCATGTGGCAGATCTCAAGATCGAGATGGAAATAAGGGAAGTGACTAAAGTGGAAAATGTTGTAATATTGGCTGACTTCAACTCCCCTCACATTGACTGGGCAAATGTGTGTTCGACTCACGCTGTAGAAATGAGGTTTCTAGACAATATATATGACTGTGCCCTGGAGTAGGTGATCACAGAACTAGCTAGAAGTGTAGCAACTCTGGACTGGTTGTGGCTAGAACTCAAGGCCTGGTGCAAGATGTGGATGTTGTTGCACCAGCTGAAGTTGGTCACTACAATGTTGTTGCACAGGCAATAGGTTGCACTATACAAAATGTTCACAGATTTACTTGGCTGAATTATTAGGAACTGTGGTCTATACTACTGTGTATGCCTTGCTGTAAGCAAATAAGTGATTATTATGTAATTTTGCATCATTTAATATATCATGTTAATACTTATTAGGGATGGGCAAGAACCACAAAATGCAGTTTGGTTCAGTTTATGATTTGTGGTTGAACTATGAACCTAAACCACAATCTAAACTGAACCGGTTCACTCTCTGTCGAACCGGTTCAGTTCGTGGTTTGTGGTCCAGGAAATCTTGTTTAAAGGGACTGCAGTCCCTTTAAACAAGGTGTGGCGTTGGAGTCTTCATAATGAGCACACAAGACCCACATGAATGCATCCGCTTCACGGAGTTCCTTGCCATCCTCGTGATGTAGGGTAACATACCAGTCTGCAGCCCCCTCGCCTAGGCGGGATGCAATCGCGTCCACGATGCGCTCCTCATTTGGGAACAGGTGGCCCCAATTCTCAACGAACTTCTCGGCCCTCACCAGAAAGTACGAGAGTTTCTCCGGGGTCCCGTCAAAGGTTGCATCAAGCAATTCTGCCAGGTTTGGGGACACCCTCCCTGCCCCCCGAGGCATGCCCTGAGGCCCCTGGGGGGGAGGTCCTCCTGGTGGTGGCCCTGCTGGGGCACCGGGATCCAGCCCTCTGGGAAACCCCAGCCCAGCGGGTCCTGGTTCAGGGGCTGCGGGCACCACTGGAGGAGCCAGGGGCACTGGTTGAGCAGGCAGGCGCCGGTCTAACTCCCTCTGCACCACCTTGGCTATGGTGCCAGGGATCCTCTGGAACGACTCCTCCACCACCCTCAGGATGCGTTCCTGGCTGCACTCCAGCTGTCTGAGGCGAGTCTCCATCGACCCCTCGGAGTCTATCGCCTGATGCTGGGGGGCCTCTAGCGCAGGTGCTGTGCTCAACCGATAGATCGACCGGTCGTACTGGCTCTCCCTGCGAGGTCCCCTTGGAGTCAAAGACCACATTTCCAAAGTCTCTGCTAGTGGTCTCCCCCATTCTCTCCGTTGCCTGGGCCGCGTAATCACACTGGCGTACGCCCCCCTGAATGGATCAAAGTAAGCTCCCTCTAGGTCTTCCTCAAGGGCCCAGGTTGTTGGTGTAGTCATCACATGGTGGGTACCGAGGTGGTCGGTACCGCTGTGGTGGGCACCGAGTCCTGAGACATAGTCACCACCAGCAGGTCTTCGTCCTCACCGCTCATCTCGAGACTAGAGAGAAACAGTCTGGAGGGTAGACCCGAGTTGGAGGATCACCGACAATCTGTCAGGCTCACCAGATACTCAGTCAAACACCAGGCTTCTTCAGAAGATAGTGTTTATTAAGACAAGGCTGATGATACAGGTACAAGCTCTTTGTCAGTGATAACATGAAACATAAAGCATCCCAAGATATAGCCCATTCAAACTACCCCCCCATTACCTAAGCCAATGGATACTTTGCGTGCACGCATGAAACTACCAACTAATAAGCTTAAGAAAACAACCCAGACTAGTACTTTCTTAGCGCCAGGATGGTAGCGACATGAGACCCAAGGTCAGGCAAAGTGATAAGAAACAGAACAGACACCACTAGATCAGTGAGAGACCAGAGGCCTCTTTACTCCTGCATTCCAACAGCTGAAAGGATGCCTCTCTCCACCCCCTATGGCAGGGTTGCCTGACAACAGGAGAAAATAAAATATTTGGGAATTACGATGACTAATAAATGTAGCACGCTTCAGGAGAATAATTATAAGGAGCTCTTGAGGGAGACTAAACAGCACTTAGAGAGATGGAAAAATTTACAGATCTCTCTAATGGGACAAATAGTGCTAATTAAGATTAACATCCTTCCGAGATGGATATTTTTATTTCAGACAATTCCTGTACTGCAAAACCCAAAAATTTTCAAGGATTTAGATCAAGCAGTTTCAAAGTTCATCTGGCAGGGAAAACGTCCTAGAATAAGTTACTACAGGATGTGAAAGAGAAAGGAGGCTTTGGATTTAGAAATTGGATGTTATATTACAGAGCGGCAGTACTCTCTTGGATCAGGGAATGGATTATGTTGGAGGATAAAAGAATTCTGAAATTAGAAGGCCATGATCTTATGATGGGCTGGCATGCATTTCTGTGGTACGGGAAAGCCTCAACGCATAAGTATTTTAAGCAGCATTGGTTATGTGCATCGTTGTTAAAAAATCTGGGAAGGTATACATAAGCATTTGTTCACAAGAATTTCTAAGGTGACTGCCCCTTTTGTGGCATTTACTTTGCCAAATGTCTATGGAGAAGATAAGCCAAGAAGGTACTTGGATAGTTTAGATTCTAAGAATGAGCTGAAACCATTAGAAGATCTATCGTGGTGGCAAAAGGCCCAAATAGAATCTAGATACACAAAAGATAAGAGAATCGGCTTTGCGGAGGAGCTGGTGGAGATTGAGAAGCTAATGATGGCTCCGGATCAGAAGTTTATCAAAAGAGCCTGTACACTGCTACTCAGTGAGATGATGTTGGGGGAGGCAGCTAAAGGAAACATGATTCAGTGGGCTCAAAACATGGGGCATAATGTAGACTTGGAACAGTGGGAACAAATGTGGAAGAAAAATATGAAGATTACAAAGGCGGCACCTTATAAAGAAAATTTGGATAAGATGTTTTATAGATGGTATGGAACGGTTGGCGAAATGTGATAGCAAATGTTCAAACAAGTGTTGGAAATGTGAAAAAAAGGTTGGCTCATTCTTTCATATGTGGTGGTGGGGGTGTGAGATAAGCAAAGAATATTGGATATGGATCCATCGGGTGATACAAAAGGTATTAGGTATGGCGACACCGTTTACGCCTGAGGTAATGTTATTAAGTAATTTGCCAAAAGATTTTAATAGGGATGATTGATATCTTGTGGTATATTTAACTACTGCGGCTAGAATTTTGTATGCAAAATATTGGAAGACTACCCAGACTCCCTCGAAGCAAGAACACGTCCATAAAGCTTTAGAAGCAGCAGAGATGGACAAGCTGACATTGGTGATGAAAGGATTGGCTGACTCCACCTTTCAGCACACTTGGGCGCGGTTTTATAACTGGTACAGTAACATGGATTAGGTTGATATTGGGAGGATTAAGTAGAAGCGGAACTTCGTGAAACTTTGTACCCAACAAGGGAGAAGGAAAGGGTAAGAGACAAACATATAGTGGAGGAGGATATTACTATGGTGTTAGTGCGGCATGGTTTAGTAGAACCATAAAAGCATGCATTACCTCCGTTTGTGTTTTATGTTTAGTGTTAGTTATGTTTGTGTTATGTTTTGTATTTGAAAAATATTAATAAAATTCTGCCCTTTGGGGCAGTTAATTTTTTTAAAATATTTATTAAAAAGAAAATGTTTACAAGCATACTGTTAGCACAGCACCAGACTGAGCAAGGGATACAAAAACAATAGGTAAAATGCAATTCCTCTGTCCCTCTCCCTATACATGCCCTATCAGATGTCAAAATATAGGACAGGCCCCTTTTAGCTTAGGCAATTAAAAATCCCTACATGTTTCTATTACATTGAAGTTTTCTTCAGCTCTTTAGGCCAGCACATGGTCAAAAATAGATGCCTATTCTCATGGACCCATTTACACACACACATACCATATATGTTTTGCCTACTTATTTTCGTTATTCTCCATGGTATTTTTGTTTGTTGGGCTCTCATCGACTCAGCATCCCAGGAAAAGAAGCCTCCTTCCTGTTGCAAGGAGTTTTTATGATATCAGTTTCCCCACCCACCAACCAGGTCCCACCAGGTCAAAGAGGGTTTTCCTGGAGATTTCCAGGGCATTTCCTCACTGGAGTCCTTCTAGAACCTCACTCCTCCAGGCCTCTGTTCTCTGCTAGAAGGAAGAGGGAGCTCTTGACCCACCCACTATCTCTCCTGCTATATCTTCAGGCCGGTTTGGCCAGGGATCCTGGAGATTTTTGGTTATCCTCTGGGCGTGGGTCACTGCAGGGGGTTGGACTAGATGACCCTGGAGGTCCCTTCCAACTCTATGATTCTATGAAACCAGAGCCAGTTTGGTGTAGTGGTTAAGTGCACGGACTCTTATCTGGGAGAACCAGGTTTGATTCCCCACTCCTCCACTTGCACCTGCTGATGTGACCTTGGGTCAGTCACAAGCTCAGGCGCAGCTGTTCTCTCAAGGACAGTTTGTGTTAGAGTTCTCTCAGCCCCACCTACCTCCCAGGGTGTCTGTTGTGGGGAGGGGAAGGGAAAGGAGTTTGTCAGCTGCTCTGAGACGCCTTTGGGCAGTGAAGGGCAGGGTATAAATCCAAACTCTTCTCTCTTCTTCTCTTCTTCTCTATTAGCATTTGTATGAAGGTGAGCGGAGTTATGTCTGGGAAGCCATTGAACTGACTCCCCCCCCCCCCCGCCTGGTCTCTGCCCAGAGGAAAAAGCTGTTCAGACACAAAGTAGAGGTTTGGCTCCTCGCAAGCCTCCTGCCCCAAAGCCCTGGCAGAACACAGGATGCCAACGACAGCTGCAGTGAGTCACCACCTCCCCGGGGGGGGGGGGCATGCTGCCTATGTCCCCTATCAGGACAGGTCTAGGGCGCCCCCCTCAGGCAGAGGACAGGGCACAACTTATGTGTTGTTCTGTCATGTCATTTTACATTGTGTTTTAAAATGGTTCTAACTGTATTGCACTTTTATGGTTGGAACCCTAAGCCCTGAGCCCGTCAAGTGGAGGCTGGGTTGCAAATCCAATAAAATAAAAGTAAATGAACTGGGGGGGGCGCCCTGGGAGCTGCCCTGCTGCACTCGGTGGATCAGCTGGCCAAGCAGCCCTGGGGCCCCCCTTCCCTTGTCCGCTATGCTGGGGATTATTAGGAAGGGAATTGAAAACAAATCAGCCACTATCATCATGCCCCTGTATAAATCGATGGTGCGACCTCATTTGAAATATTGTGTACAGTTCTGGTCACCACATCTCAAAAAGGATATTATAGCATTGGAAAAAGTGCAGAGAAGGGCAACTAGAATGATAAAAGGGTTGGAACACCTTCCCTATGAAGAAAGGTTAAAATGCTTGGGGCTCTTTAGCTTGGAGAAACGACGGCTGAGGGGTGACATGATCGAGGTTTATAAGATTATGAGTGGGATTGAGCAGGTTGAGAAAGAAGTACTTTTCTCCCTTTCTCACAATACAAGAACTCCTTGTGGGCATTCCATGAAATTGCTGAGCAGTCGGGTTAGAACAGATAAAAGGAAATACTTCTTCACCCAAAGAGTGATTAACACATGGAATTCACTGCCACAGGAGGTGGTGGCAGCTGCAAGCATGGACAGTTTCAAGAGGGAATTAGATAAACATATGGAGCAGAGGTCCATCAGTGGCTATTAGCCACAGGGTATGGATGGGAACTCTCAGTCTGGGGCAGGTGATGCACTCTATTCTTGGTGCTGGAGGGGGCAGCAGTGGGAGGGGGCTTCTAGGGTCCTGGCCCCACTGCTGGACCTCCTGATGGCACCTGGTATATTTTGGCCGCTGTGTGACAGAGTGTTGGACTAGATGGGCCATTGGCGTGATTCAACATTGGCTTCTCTTATGTTCTTATGTGTCAGAGCCCCAGGCCACGGCGGCAGCAGCAGCAGATGGAACAGCTGTGGTCCCCCTGGGGTCAGAAAGGGAATGGCCACCACTTCTGCTGGGGGGCGGGGGGTGGTTCCTGGCACACGGCCCCCTATTGGGGTGGAAAGGGATGGGGAGCAGTCTGCAGAGCCCTGTCTCCTCTGACCTCAGAAGCCACGCAGGGTCGGTCTTGGGATGGGAGACCCCCAAGGGAGGCAAACGGCAAACTGCCTCTGCTCAGCCCTTGCCGTGAAAATCCCTGGCCAGGGTCGCCAGAGGTCAGCCGCAACCTGACGGCTCCCCTGACACACACACACACATGGGCACGGTATGTCAGGATGGAAATGCAGACACCCCCACCCCCGCCAGAGGCCCACAGGCTTGGCTATGGCCATTTTGGCCCCTGTGCTGACAGCCACGGGGCTGCGTGTGTTTCTGTCGAGCACCTTTGCTGGTGGCAGTTCAGACAGGGAGACCTGCTGGGACCTGCACGGCCCCCGCACTGGCTGCTCCCGCCCCTCTGCCCGGTCCCCCGTCACAGCAGCCCCCTTCCTGGAGCAGTGGGACAGACTGCCTCGGGAGGTGGTGGATGCTCCTTCGCTGGACGTTTCCAAGTGGAGGCTGGACGACCATCTTTCGGGTATGTTGTAGGGCTGTCTTTTGGCTGCGCTCCTGCAGAGTGCAGGGGGCTGGACTAGATGACCTGCAAGGTCCCTTCCAACTCTAACATTCTGATGATTCTATGACCATCCCGCCACCCCCACCTTGCTGACCAGGAACGCCTCGGCCTGTCTCTCCACGCGCCCACCCCCGGGTGGGGGTACGTCGCAAAGGCACCAGTGCCATGCCGGAAAGAGGGAGTCCTTGCTCTGGTCCTGCAACTCCGGCCCCCTCCCTGTTTGTTTGCGAGGGGATGAGACTTGCTCTGCGCCCTTCCCTGCCCCACCTGGCCCCCATCCATGGCTGCCCCTTCATGTGTCTGGTGGGGAGGGGGGGCTCTGCCTTCACCCAGTTCCCAAACGCCACATGCAGCTGGCACAGGAAACACACGGTGGAGGGGGGTCCGAGGGGGAGTTCTTCTGGCATGGAGAGGGCGGACCCCGTCTGGGTACCCCGCAGCACTGCTGGCATCAGATACCATCCCATGGTGCTTAGCGGCACCAGTGCACCAGACCTGGGGGGGTGATGCCAGGGAGCAGCTGCTGCGGGGGGGGGAGCGTAGAGGGGCTACGGAGCAGCGCCCCTCCTGAAGGGATGGGTCTTCTGGGTGGCAAAACGTCACCAGCTCCAAGGCTTTTGCCCGTGGGGGGGTTGAACCAGGAGCCCCCGCAACCCTGCTGTCTCTCAGTGCCCTTCCACGGAGCCCCCCCCCCCGTGCCAGTCTGTGCGATGCTCTCTGCCTGGCCCCACGTGGCTGGGGCGGGGCGCCTCGTGCCGGCTAGCATGCCCCTTGTAGGCCTCGCCTCTCGGCCCAGTGGGTGGGACCAGGGAGGGGGTCTGGGGCTGCGGGTTCCATCCCTTTTCTCCTCTTCCCCCCATTTCCCCTTTTCCTGGGGGAGGGGGTGGTGCCTCAGAGCAGGGGTGGCCAGGGAAGGGTCGTGCATTGGGCTGGGGGGGAGAGGATGTCTCCACGTGTGGCCCTCTGGGGGTTGCCCTGTCGCTAGCCCCCCCCCCCGTTTGGCCAGCTCTCCGTGGAGGGGGAGGGGCGGTGGTTGAGTGAGCCACTCGCAGGGGTCTCCTCAGCTGCCCTGGTCTGAGGAGGGGAGTGTCTGGGGGGGGGGGTGTTCTGCCAGGGTTGCTGTGGAGTCTGTTGCATGTTTTTGGTGCAGTGGTTAAGTGCGTGGACTCTAATCTGGGAGAACCGGGTGTGATTCCCCACTCCTCCACTTGCACCTGCTGGATGACCGTGGGTGAGCCCTAGTTCTGGCACAGCTGTTCTTGAAAAAAAGAGCGGTTTCTGTCAGAGCTCTCTCCGCCCTGCCCACCTCGCAGGGTGTCTGTTGTGGGAAGGGGAGGGGAAAGGAGTTTGTGAGCCGCTCTGAGGCTCCCTTGGGTAAATCCAGTCTTTTCTTCTTCTTCTTAAACCCCCTTCCCCCGGAATGTCCAGAGGGGACAGGCCTGCAGTGCACCTTTCGCCTCCGTGTCTGGCCGCCAACCCTGCAGCGTCCCTCCGGATTGCATTGGAAATTAAGCCAGGAGACTATTGCCCCCCACCCCACCCCACCCGCCCCGGCCAGAGAGTCACACCTCGACCCACACAGCTGGGAGGACTCAAGCGACGGAAGGGAAACGGCTCCTTCAGGATTGGGGGGGGACCAGGAGACGGAGGCCGAGAGGGACGTGGAAACTCTGCACCCGGGGGGGGAAGGGGTGGGGGCTCTCTTCCACTGGGAGCCGCTGTCTGGATGTGCCCACGCCAAGGGCCTCTGAGGTGCAGGGGACGACGGAGGGGGGTCCCGACCTGGAGATCGAAGGCAAGGATGAACGCTCTGGGCCAAATGAGATGGGATGGCATCTTTGTGTGGGGGTGGAGATGGTTGGGTCGGGTGCCACCATTTTGAAGCAGTCTGAAAAGGTAGTGCAGGGTGGGATGAGATCTGCCCCCCCTGCCCCAGCATGCCCCCCCCCCGCTGCTCCTGCCCTCCGGTCACTCATCCGGGAAAAGGCAAAGGGAGACCAGCCGGCAGCCACGGGGGGTGGGATATGGCCAGAGACCCCCTGAAGGGATCGGTGAGCAGGCAAAAGACACAGCGCCCATTGCCTGCAGGGAGCCGAGGGAGGCGGGCAAGGGAGGGGGGCCAGGGAGACCCTCCTCCTCCTCCTCCTCCTCCTCCCCAGGTCTACTGCGGGGGTCACCCAGCAAGGCCACTCAGGGTTGGAGGGAGGCAAACAGAGGTCCATCTTCATGCAGCACTTAATGAACTCGGGGAACCTCTGGCAGTGCTGCACCCACCCCCCCATGACAGCTTCACGAAAGGGGGGTCGCGAAGAGTCGGACTCGACTGTGCAACTGAACAACAACAAAGATGAGGACAGAAGAACGTCAGAGAAGCCAGTGGCCCATCCAGTCCCACACTCTGGGTCACGTGCAGTGGCCAAAACCCAGGGGCCATCAGGCGGTCCCCCAGCAGTGGGGCCAGAAGCCCTCCCACCAGTGGGGCCAGAAACCCTGACCCAAGGACCAAGGACACAGAGCACCACTGCCCCGCACATACGGGAAGCCATGTTGGATCAGGCGCCAGAGGCCCCCCAGCCACCGGGAGGTCCACCGGCGGGGCCAGAACTCCAGAAGCCTTCCCGACGACCCCCCTTCCCTTCCCTCCCCTTCCCACCGGGTGTGTGGTTTGGCCTGGAGGGACCTGCCTTGGCCTGACCCAGCAGGTTGTTTGAGGCCCCCTGGCCGGAGGGATTTGCCAGAAGAACACAACACCAGACCACACCATCAGGACACAAAAAGACCACGTGTATTGCAAGGCTGCTGCTCAGGCATTCAAGTGCCGGTCGTCGCCGCCGCCGCCACAGTCCCCTCCCCGCCTGCCTGGCCGCTTGTGGCCTTTGGATTCACGGGATCACCTCCACTGGCTCGAAGGCTTTGACGTCTGGAAACTTGTCGCAGGAGAAATTGGCGAGCAGCTGCTTGGTCCCGCCCCTGGTGGGGGTCACTGCGAAGTGGAAGGTGGCCTGCTGCTTGGCCCCCAGTGGAGGGGCCCTGGGGAGGGAGAAGACAAGGAGACGGTCCGGTGAGACCCCCGACAGAGGGGAGGAGAGGAGTCACCTGCCCCGAGGATATTATAGCATTGGAAAAAGTGCAGAGAAGGGCAACTAGAATGATCAAAGGGTTGGAACACCTTCCCTATGAAGAAAGGTTAAAACGCTTGGGGCTCTTTAGCTTGGAGAAACAACGGCTGAGGTGTGACATGATCGAGGTTTATAAGATTATGCATGGGAAAGAGCAGGTTGAGAAAGAAGTACTTTTCTCCCTTTCTCACAATACAAGAACTCATGGGCACTCCATGAAATTGCTGAGCAGTCGGGTTAGAACAGATAAAAGGAAATACTTCTTCACCCAAAGAGTGATTAACATATGGAATTCACTGCCACAGGAGGTGGTGGCAGCTGCAAGCATGGGCAGTTTCAAGAGGGAATTAGATAAACATCTGGAGCAGAGGTCCATCAGTGGCTATTAGCCACAGGGTATAGATGGGAACTCTCAGTCTGGGGCAGGTGATGCACTCTGTTCTTGGTGCCGGAGGGGGCAGCAGTGGGAGGGCTTCTGGTGCCCTGGCCCCACTGCTGGACCTCCTGATGGCACCTGGTATATTTTGGCCGCTGTGTGACAGAGTGTTGGACTAGAGGGGCCATTGGCCTGATTCAACATGGGCATCTCTTATGTTCTTATGTTCTCAGCCCACACAGGGGGATCGCCGCAGAACTGGAGCCATCCGGGGAACATCCCCCTCCAGCTGAAGAAGTGATTCCCGAGAGCCCTGGGACCCCAGCTCTCTCTCTCTCTGCCTCTGAGACACGGAGGAGGAGGAGCTGCCTCGGCCCCTCCTGACCCCTGGGGCACGCACAGCTGATGCCAAGGAATGCCCGCTCTGACCCTCGCAGTGGGGGGGGGCACCGCTCCGGTGTGGCACGTGGGCTGACCACGCAGGGAAGCTTCCCCAGGGCTGGGAAAGGCCTCAGCCGCAGCGTTCCCAGGCTGGGAGGACCCGTGGGCTGGTGTCGTCGCCCGCAGTCCCGGAGGCGGAGAGGAGCTGAGGTGGGGCTCCTCTGGCCAGGCACACCCCGCCTCTCTCTTGCCCCGCCTGCTGGGCGGGGCCTCCCGTGGTGCTCCTCCCTCCCCTCCTCCCCGAGCAGGGCCAGGCCCGGCAGAGTGGCGAGAGAGGCAGCTCTGCTCATCCCCGGGGAGGGTCGTAGGGGGGTGTCGTGGTGGCAGATGCAGGGCCCCCTCCCCCCATGCGCCAACCCTGAGCTCACTGGAAATGGAGCGGAACGGGAATTGTCAGAAGGGCAGGGGGTGGCAACGCAAAGGCGCGAGGGGTGCCCGAGGGCTGGGCTGGCAAGGTATTTGGGGTCTTCCCAGGTCCCCCGGCTCGGCCCAAGCCATCAGGGCCCTTGTGCAGCCACGTGCTGCCCCCTCCCCCCTTGCCCCAGTGAGGGCACCGCAGCCTGCGGAGCAGCGGAGGGCGGGGTGGGGGGCAGCTGCCCAGGGCTGGGCAGGACTCCGGCCGGCCTCCTCCTCCCTTGCCCTGGCCGAGTTTCACGGAGAACCAAGTGGAGGCTGCTTGTCGGGCCTTTTACGGTCTCCGCTCTGCAGCCAGCCTCTTTGGGGGGGGGGGGCGGGGGACACACACACACACAGGATCAGGGGTCCACAACGGAAACCCCAGGGGGGTGGACGCGATGCGATGGGGTGGAAGCAGGGGAGAAAGAGCGGAATGCGGGGCTGGCGGGCTGGGGCCTCCTCCGGAACGGCAGGCGCAGGCGAGGACGTGGGTGTGGACAGGTGCGTCATAAGAACATAAGAGAACATAAGAGAAGCCAATGCTGAATCAGGCCAATGGCCCATCTAGTCCAACACTCTGTCTGTCACACAGCGGCCAAAATATACCAAAAATATTGGTTGGGGCCTCGAGGATAACGGGAGGCCCCAAGCACTCCGAGGTCTGTCAGAAAACTCCACTCTGCATTGAATGTCTAACCCCCCCCCCCCCCCGGTCAGGCGATACAGAGAACTTTCTCTTCCGGAAGGTGGCAGGAGGAGGAGGACGGAGGGGGCTGGCTGTTCCTGACGCGTCCCTCTTTACTCCGGATGGCTGATGGGGTGGAAGTGCTCCGTGGGAGCAGGGTGGGAAAGGGAGGGTGTGAGTGCCCAGTTTCTTCCTGGCCATGTGGAAGGCTCACCCTGGGCCCTCCCAGTGCAGTCAAGTGAACGCCCTGAACCAGCTGGCTGGGACCAGCGGGGGCCAGGAACCCTCCCCTCCCCTCCCCCGGGGCACGTTCCCTCAGGCAAACACACCCCTGACCAGCAGGATGGGAGGCACAAGGCGGCCAAGGGCTCCTCTGCCCAGGGAGGGGAAGCCGGGCCTGCCTGGCAGACGCGTGTGATGGTGACCGTGACGGAGGCTCCTGCCCAGACTGGCTGTGTGAGCGAGGGGAGGGCGGCCGAGGTCCTCGGGAAGGCGCCAAAGATGCAAGAGCCGCCTCCGTCCAGCACGGCCCCTCCTCCCGTGGGCACCCTTGGGTGGGGCCCTGGAAGGTGGCTGCTGATCTCCCGGGCCTACGGCTCATCTCCAGGCGGCAGAGATCAGTTCCCCGGAGGAAACGGCTGGGGTGGAGGGGGTGGAGTCTGCGGCATCGTGCCCCGCTGGGATTCATTGCCCCCCCCCAAAACGTGGCCCCCTCCCAGGTCCCGCCCCTGGGATCTCCCGGGGTTCCCCGTCCCCACGCCCCTGGCCCAAAGGCCGAGCCCCCATACTCACTCCAGCCTGATCTTTTCCGCCAGCAAGTCGCTGCCCTCCGCCAGCAGCACACAGCCCTTAACCTCCTGAGCGAGAGGGTTCGTGAACAGCACCTCCACCGGCACCGGCTGGTTCACCTTCGCCTGGCCCAGCACCTGCCCCGGGGCAGAAAGAGGCCCTCTCTCACCACCACGCCCCCTCCGGGCTGCCCGAGCACAGGGCCAGGGGGAGGAGCGGCGGGGGGCCGGGGTGGGCAGGGGGCAGGGCTCGGGCACCCCAAGGCCCTTCCTGGCGGGCACCCCTCCGAGGGCCAGGCCGGCCCCCCCAAGCCCTCCCCCTCCTGCCCCCGCTCCCAGGGCTGCTCCTTGTGTGGCCTCAGAGATCCTCCCTGCAAGGAAGCCGCTCCCAGGGTGGGACACGGGGGGGGGGCAGCTGGCCAGAAAACTCACCGGGCCCCAAGACCAACCACCCCCTTGGCTCCTCCCTGGCTGTCGTGGGGCATGCATGGAAAAAGTGCCCTGGCATTTGCCGCTTGGTGCCCACCACTTCCTGCCGGGGGGGGGGTCTTGCTGCCACCCCATTTGCCTGTTGGTGCTGGTTTTGGAAAGGGGCCTCCCCCCCCAGTTTTTTTCCTTTGGCCCCTTTCCCCCCCCCCAACGCGCCCCAGGCTTCCTGCCAGCATCCCCTCCCGGCCCCCCGGAAGCTGCCTGTCCCGAGGAGGGTGCTGGGGCAGGGGGTCAGGGTGCGTGCGTGCGTGGGGGGGGGGGGCACTGACCCTGATGCCGAGGCCGGGGTTCTCCAGCGTGACGACGCGCTCCACCAGGGCCTCCCCCTCCTCCTTCTCCACTTGGCACAGGGCCGTGGCGTGGATCATGTTGTCCGTCGTCAGGTGCTGCTGGTACTCCTCGTAGGAGATCTTGACCGGGAAGGTTTTCTCTGGAGACAAACACCGGGAGGGTAAAGAGAGGGGCCCTCAAAGCTGCGCAGAAGTTCGTCTCTGTCGGGGGACTGGCCGGGGATCCGGCGTCTCTCCGCCGCTGCGTTAGACTGCTCTACGCGATGCTGCCTCTTTACCCTTCCTTTTCAGACGGCATGGCATTTTAGTTGCCTGCTTTTATTATTATTATTTTTATTTGATTGTAAGCTGATTTGGGGGCACTTCTGGCAAAAAACTGAAGTAAAAACATCTTAATAAATCAATATTTTAATAAGTTATGTTTATTATCATTCATTAAATTTATGGCAGAATGGGGATTCGAACCTGGGTCTCCCAGATCCTGCCTGGTCCACCAACCACCACTCCCCCCCCCCGGCCCTTCTGGTGGGGAGGGGCAGGCGTTGGGTCAGGGAGAGAGCCCAGCCAGGGAGGACTTTGCCTAACAGCCAAAGGGAGAGAGAGAGAGAGATCTGGAACTGGGAAACTCTCAGGCAGGAGTCCTCCACAGACCGTGTGGGAGAAGAAGCAGAGAAGAAGAAGAAGAAGAAGAAGAAGAAGAAGAAGAAGAAGAAGAAGAAGAAGAAGAGAGAGGAGGAGGAGGAGGAGGAGGAGGAGGAGGAGGAGATTGGATTTATACCCCTTGCCCTTCACTACCCAAGGAAGTCTCAGAGCGGCTGACAAACCCCTTTCCCTTCCCCTCCCCACAACAGACACCCTATGAGGTGGGTGGGGTTGAGAGAGCTCTGACAGAAACTGCTCTTTTTCAAGAACAGCTGTGCCAGAACTATGGCTTGCCCAAGGTCACTCCAGCAGCTTGTTCTTCTTGTTATTCTTGGTGCTTGGAAGGGGGGCAGCAGTGGGAGGGCTTCTAGTGTCCTGGCCCCGCTGCTGGACCTCCTGAGGGCACCTGGTATTTTTGGCCACTGTGTGACACAGAAGAGTGTTGGACTGGATGGGCCACTGGCCTGGTTCAACATTTGGCTTCTCTTATGTTCTTATATTCTTATGTTCAGCTGCAAGTGGTGGAGTGGGGGATCAAACCCAGTTCCCCCAGATCAGGGTCCGCGCACGTAACCACGACGCCAAACGGTGTGTGTGTCTGCATGTGCCTGCGTGAGCAGCAGGTGGGCCCCCTCTGGCTTCCAGCCTTGATGGTTGCTGCTGCCGCTCAGGCCTCCCTGGTGCCCCCCCTCCACACCGCCAGCCCCTCCCCCTCCCCCAAGCCCTGCACACGCAGGCGGCAGAACGTCTTCCCTTCCATCGTACCCCCGGGTTTGGTGAGACCACTCCTGAGGGCGGCCGGTTTCCGGTCCTTGCAATGCGCGAGGCGGGGGCTGTTGTCCTTGCTCTGAAAACCTCGGCCCCTCCCTCTGTGGAAGCCCCCCCTCCCCGGACAAGGGCACCTCTGCCAAAGTGGGGGCTCCGGCAGTGCCCCCTGCCCGCCCGCCCAGTCGGGAAGGGTGACGCGGGGAGTGCTGAGCCCTGCCGGAAGGGTCGCCCACCTTCTTTGGGGCCCAGGGTCACGGACTGGGTGTTCTTCCAGACCTCGTGGATTGGCTTCCCCGTGTAGACGATGGTCCACGCCGCCATGTGCGTCGCCACTGTCCTTGGCTCAGCGGTGTGGTTGGTGAGCATCAGCGCTAAGCAGATGTCTTTGCCCACCTCCGGGGTGCGCTCCAGCTTGAACTTCCCCGAGACGTCGGGCTTTGGCACGGGGAGCAGCCGGGTCACGGTGGAGCTCAGCGTGTTCATGTTCAGCTTGGCACGAGCTTTCTCAAAGACCGTCCTTTCTTGGGCAGAGCCTGCGAGAGAGGGCGCAGGGCTGGCACACGAGCAGCCCCGTGGCTGGCCGCTGGGGTGGGTGGTGTGGGGCAGGAGGCTGAGGGTAGATCAGCATGCCAGGGGGGCCCTCCAGCTCTCCGCCTCAGGGCCACGTTTGCAGAGCCAGCGGCCCAGGAGAGGGGGCCGGTGCCCGGGCGGGCAGAGCTGGTCGGCTCCCCTCGGGGCAGATGCCCAGGACACGTTCAGCCCCTGAGAAGAGGAAGTGGGGGGGGATAGGACACCTCTTTTGAAGGGCCGTCATGTGGAGGAGGAGGAGGAGGAGGAGGAGGAGGAGGAGGACGCTGTTCTTTCAGGGCAGGACTCACAGTACTGAGCTTCAATCACTGGTAGGGAGACAGACATCGGTGGGATATCAGGGAACACTTTTTAACAATGAGGGCAGTTCAGGGGTGGGCTCGGTTGCCCAGGGAGGCTGCAGGTTCTCCTTCCTTGGAGGTTTTTAAGTAGAGGCGGGGTGATGATTTGTCGGGGGGGCGCTCTTGGGCATCCTGCGTGGGGCCGGGGGCCGGACTGGCTAGTCTTTTAAGTCCTCTGATTCTGTGAAAACGAAAGGCTGCCGGGGGCTGCCGCTGAGCTGCCCACCCTGGTATCCTCGTGACCCTCTCTGATTCCCCCGGTAGGAGCAGCTTTGGAAGGCGGGGGAGAGTCGGAGGAGGAGGAGGAGGAGATGGGATTTATACCCCTTTGCCCTTCACTTGGCATCTCAGAGCGGCTTACAGTCTTGTTCCTTGGGGCTGAGAGATCCCTTGCGGGAACTGCCTTTGCGTGAGCCGCTCTGAGAGAACTGTGACTGGCCCAAGGCCACCCAGCTGGCTGCGTGTGGGGGAGGGGGGCCATGGGGAATCAGACCCAGCTCTGCAGAGCAGAGTCTGACGCTCTCGGCCATTCCACCGGGAGATGCCGTCCTGGTCCCAAGCACGGCGCCGCGAGGGGCCAAGGGTCAAGCGGCAGAAGCTCTGGCAAGGAGGCCGGAGGCAGCTCCACCCCGGTCTGAGGCGGCGGCCTCCCTCGCCTTACCTTCTGTGTATTTGTAATCGTTGGTGACGTCCACGCGGGCATAGCTGCCCACCGCCTTCGTGCTCGTGAACTGGCCGACTGACTTGGTCTCTGTGTAAAGCCTCCTGGCCTCCGCGGCCGACGTGTCGTATGCCCAGGTGACGCGGTCCGCATTGACCTCCGCAAAGACAAAGGGGCTGTCGTAGCGCAGGTCCACGTCCCCCTCCTTGATGGCGGTCAGAGAAGCCGGGCCACACTGGAACAGGCCTGCAGGGGACAGGAAAGGGGGGTGGGCGGGCAGGGAACCAGGGGCGGAATCCCCCCCACCACGGGTATCAGAGGCACGGCCGGGCTCTGTGTGTGTGCGTGAACGAGGGCTGTGGGCAGAAGGAAGGGCGTCTCCTTGTCATGATGCGCGGTGAGTACATGGGGGGGGGTGGCGGCCACAAACCCAACCCCCGATGGCTGTGAACGGGATGAAGCCCATTCGGGGGGGGGGCGGCAGCAGCAGCAGCAGGAAGAAGAAGAAGAGGAGGAGGGGAGGAGGAGGAGGAGACTGGATTTATACCCCACCCTTCCCTCTGAGTCTCAGAGTGGCCTACGAACTCCTTTCCCTTCCCCTCCCCACAACAGACACCCCCTGTGAGGTAGGCAGGGCTGAGAGAGCTCTGACGGAAACTGCTCTTTTTCAAGGACAGCTGTGCCAGAGCTTGTGACTGACCCAAGGTCACACCAGCAGGTGCAAGGGGAGGAGGAGTGGGGAATCCAACCCAGTTCTCCCAGATTAGAGTCTGCCTGCCCTCGGCCACAGCACCAGGCTGGCCCTCAGGGAGGCTCTGGCCTGAGAATCTGTGCCAGTGGGCCTTCCGGGGCACCGGGGGACCCTCTAGCAGGGTCCTCCTTGGGTTGGCCCAGCAGAGCTCTTCTGGTGTTCTTCCGAGAAGGGAGAGGACATGTGGCGGTCAGGGTCACAAGGGATGGGTTCAGGACAAAAGGACCCGAGAGGGAAGGGCAAAAACCACGACGTGCTGCACTGCCAAAGAAGCCGCAATCAGGCAAGGGCTGCAGGGAAGCCGGACCCCCTTCGACGCCCACGGGCCGCTCCTAATGCCACGTGTACCGCTGGGCACGTGACGCGGGGTGCCCTGCGCAGCCAGGCGTGCCAAGGAAAGGGTGGACTGCCTCTTGGCGGCAAGGCCAGTGGGAATGCCGGGAATGCCCTGGGGACAACGGAGGGCATGTCCACCGCATGGATGGGACCCATGGCCAGGAGCTGGACAGAGTGAAACTCGACGCCGCCTCCTCCTACCTGCACTCCTCTCCTGCGGAGTCGCGTCTAGGATTTGCCATCCGTTGTAGGCGGGGCCAATGTCAGGTCGGACAAACCAGCTTTCGTTCCACACATGGAAGTTCCTGCAACCAAGAGTGAGCCGGTGAGCCCAGAAGACCCCCTTTCTCGGAGCTGCAGAGGCCAAGCCTGCTAGCAAGTCTCATGGCCAAAGGAGACCCGCTCCCAAAGGAGCCAGAGGGGCCCTGGAAAGAGAGAAGCACCACGGCAACAGGAGGGGGGAGGAGGGGAGGAGATGCCCCCCCGAAAATACTCCACCACCATCCCCGTTGCAGCGTCTCCTCTACTGCCACCTCAAACCCTCAGGCCGTTCCCACTATGCCTTGCGACAGACGAGAACCAGAAAGGCCTCCCTTCTTCGTATCTGACCGAGGGAGGATGGACGCTTCGGAGCTGATGTACCCCCAGAAATCTGGCTGGTCTCTCTGGTACTCCTGGACTCAAATCCAGGTCTTCTACTGTGGAACAGCACGGCTGCCCCCTGGAGCCCTTCCTTCGGGGGGGGACTCCCTTTCTCGCAATGCCCCCCTCCCCTTCTGACTGCGACAGAGAAGGGCTCAGGGACCTCCAGTCTGGCTTGGGTCTGACAAAGGGGCCTTTGACCCTCCAGAGCTCCTACCCTGAAGTTCTCGTTGGCCTCTACGGTGCTTGACTCCAGGGGTCCAAGAAGACCCTCTCCCACCCAAAGGGAGTGCTTGCAAGATGAGTCTGGGGCTTGAAGGCCAGGAAGGCCAAACTGGGCAAACGTGTGCTTGAGTCATGCCGTGGAAGGGAGATTCCTGGACATCGCACACGGGAACAGCTGGCCACAGAGGCAACCTGAGCCTGCTACACGGAGAGGGCAGGGCAGAAAAATCCAATCAATCAATCAATCAATCAATAAAACCAGCGGGGTGGTGATCTTGGACTTGGTTCTAAGCAGGGTTCAAGATCTGGTTTAGAGATGGAGAGGTTATTGCACCCATTGGGAACAATGACCACAACTGCTATTAAGTTCAGCGTTCGGGTCAATGGAAAGTTACCCCGTAAAGTCCAAAACTGTAATGTTCAATTCCAACAGAAGGAACTTGACAAAAACAAGGGGATTAGTTAGGAGGAAGCTGAAAGGGGAACCCAAGAGAGCCAGATCACTAGAGGATTCTCGGAAGCTACTTAAAACCAGGCTGACTGAAGCCCAGAAAGGGTGCTTTCCACAGGCGAGGGAAGGCAGTGGCAAGCCTAAAAGGCAGCCTGCGTGGTCAACAACACAAGCCAAGGAAGCCATAAAGAGGCTCCTTTCAAAAAGTGGAAGGCCTGCCCAGTGAAGTGAAGAGAAGGGGGCACCGGCTTTGGCAAAGGAAGGGTGAGTTCATAAGTAGGCCTGCAAAAATAGAATTTGAGGAGCAGATTGCTCAAAACATCAAGACAAATGATAAACATTTATTTAAGTACATCCAATATTGGGGCTGGTGCTATTTAATTTGTTGATAAATGATCTGGAACCAAGTGTGAGAAGTGCAGAAGAAGAGGAGTTGGTTTTTATACCCTGCCTTTCTACTACCCAAAGGAGTCTCGTAGTGGCATACAATTGCCTTCCCTTCCTGGAACAAATGATACGGCCTGAAGAAACCTTGAATGGATCTCCAAAGACTACGAGGCTCTGGGCAAGAAGGTGAAAGATCTGGGGGCTCAGGTGGTGTTCTCCTCCATTTTACCTGTTGAGGGCCATGGAGCTGGAAGGGAGAACAGGATACTGGAGGTGAATGGCTGGTTACGTAGATGGTGCCGTCGAGAGGGATTTGGCTTCCTGGACCATGGTATGTACCTCCAACGTGAGGGACTGTTGGCAATGGGTGGGGTGCACCTTACGAAGAACGGGAGGAATGTCTTTGCCAGAAGACTTCAGGAGGGCTTTAAACTGAAGCCATCGGGAGACGGAAGAAAAAGCCTGATGTTGTGCGGCATCCCCAACAATAAATTCAAGAAGGGGAGTGACCAGAGAATTAATGAATGGGAGAGAGGTGAGTTCAGTAGTTTTCAGGTAAATTTGAAGGGACCTACGGTAGGAAAGGACGTCTGTAATCTGAGATGTCTTTATACTAATGCACAGAGTACGGGAAATAAACAGGAGGAACTTGAACTTCAAATATTGTAAAGTAATTATGATCTGACAGGTATCACTGAGACTTGGTGGGATGAGTCTCCTATATGGAGCACAGCGATTGAAGGATATTCCTTGTTCAAATGGAACAGAATAAACAAAAAAGGCAGCGGGGTGGCACTACATGTCAAGAATGAATACGCTTGCACTGAAATTCAGGATGTTGAGAGTTGCCCTGTTGAAAGTGTCTGGGCAAGGACAGAGCAGGGAAGGGAAAGAAGGGGATATTGTTGTGGGGGAACACTACGGACCTCCAAATCAACTGGAGGAACAGGATAATGCATTTATACAACAGCTTGCTAAACTTTCACAGAGACAGGATGTGATGATTATGGGAGATTTCAACTATCCAGATATTTGCTGGAAATCGAACTCTGCTAGACATGAGGAATCCCGCAGATTCTTGGATAGTCATCTCTCAGAAGGTGGAGGTGGGAACCAGAGGATCTGCTATCCTAGATTTAATTCTGACTAACAAGGAAGAACTGATTGATGAAGTGACTATGTCAGCTTGGAATTTGACATAGAGAAGGATGTGAAACCAGGACATAGTAGGACTCGTATCCTAGACTTCTGGAAAGCTGATTTCAAAAAACTCAGAGAAATATTAGGTAGGATCCCGTGGCTGGAAATGCTGAGGGGGAAATCTGCACAGGAAGGGTGGGTGGTGCTGAAAAATGAAGTGCTTAGGGCACAATCGCAAACTGTTCCAGTAAGAAAGAAAGGTGGGAGACGGGTAATGAAACCAAGGTGGCTGAACAAGGAATTCTCTGAAGAGCTGAGACTAAAAAGGGAAATGTACAGGAAATGGAAGGAGGGTCAGATTACTGAGGGTGAGTACAAGAAGCAGGCTCAAATCTGTAGGGATGGTGTCAGAAAGGCTAAAGCACAGATGGAGCTCTGGCTTGTGAGGGATGCTAAAAATAGCAAGAAAAATTTCTATGCCTATGTTTGGAACAAAAAGAAGAACAGGGATGGGGTAAGCTCATTTCTAGGGGAAGACGGTCAAGACTTAACAAGGGATGAAGACAAAGCGGAATTACTCAACTCTCACTTTGCATCAGTCTTTAACCATAAGGTGAGCTGTATACAAACTGAAGAATGCAGGGCATATGAAGGAAGGAGGAACTGCCAATCCAGCATCTGGCTGCCTTAAATATTTTCAAATCTCCAGGGCCGGATGGCTTGCATCCCAGGGTGCTAAAAGAAATTGCAAATGTTATTTCAGAGCCTCTGGCTCTAATCTTTGAGATGTCGTGGAGTACGGGTGTTGTGCCGGAAAACTGGAGAAGAGTAAATGTTGTCCTGATCTTCAAGAAGGGGAAAAAGACAGACCCGGGAAATTACAGGCCTGTCAGTTTGACATCAATACCTGGGAAAATTCTAGAGCAGATTATTAAATGCTCTGTCTGTGAGCACCTCGAACGGAATGAATTAATTGGTTGTAGCCAGCATGGGTTTATCAAGAATAAGTCATGCCAGACCAACCTTATGTCCCTTTTTGACAGAGTTACTAAAATGGTTGACTCTGGCAATGCTGTGGATATAGTGTATCCAGATTTCAGTAAAGCATTTGACAAAGTTTCTCATGATATCCTTGAGGATAAGCTGGTTAAGTGTGGGCTGGATGGTGCAACCGTTGGATGGATTCATGGTTGGTTGAAAAATCGTACCCAACGAGTGCTCGTAAATGGCTCTGCATCTATGTGGAGGGAAGTCTCGAGTGGAGTGCCACAGGGCTCGGTCCTGGGCCCTGTGTTCTTCAATGTTTTTATAAATGACCTGGAGGAAGACATAGAGGGGATGCTTATCAAATTTGCAGATGACACAAAGATGGGTGGGATTGCTAATTCTGAAGAAGACAGAGTCAGGATTCAAAATGGTCTAGATAGGCTGGAACAGTGGGCTGAGGCAAATACAATGAATTTCAGTAGAGATAAGTGCAAAGTCCTACACCTGGGCACAAAAAGTCAAACACACAGATATAGAATGGGAGGGACTTGGCTTGACAGCAGCACATGTGAAAGGGATCTAGGTGTTCTGGTTGATCACAAGCTCAACATGAGCCAGCAGTGCGATGTGGCTATGAAGAAAGCGAATGCAATCTTAGGAGGCATTCACAGAAGCCTTGTGTCCAGATCACGGGTGGTGGTCGTTCCGCTCTATTCTGCTACTGTCAGGCCTCCCCTGGAGTCCTGTGTCCAGTTTTGGGCACCACACTTTAGGAAGGATGTTGACAAGCTGGAGCATGTCCAGAAGAGGGCAAGCAGGACGTTGTGAGGGTTGGAATCCAAGCTGAGGAAAGGCTGGAAGAGTTGGGTATGGTTAGCCTGGGAAAGAGAAGGCTTAGAGGGGACATGATGGCAGTCTTCCAGTATTTGAAGGGCTGTCATGTAGAAGATGGAGCAGATCTCTTCTCTCTTGCTCCGGATTGCAAGACTAGATGGAATGGGTGGAAATGACAAGGGAGTCGTTACCGGCTAGATATCAGGAGAAACTTCCTAACTGTAAGAAGAGTGGCTGAGCAGTGGAACAGTCTGCCTTGGGAGGTGGTGGATGCTCCTTCGCTGGACGTTTTCAAGCAGAGGCTGGATGACCATCTTTTGGGTATGTTGTAGGTATGTAGGGCTCTCTTTCGGCTGTGCTCCTGCAGAGTGCCGGGGGTTGGACTAGATGACCTGCAAGGTCCCTTCCAACTCTAACATTCTGTGATTCTATTATTCCCCTCCCCACAACAGACACCCTGTGAGGCGGGTGGGGCCGAGAGAGCTCTGAAAGAGCCGCCTGGCCCAGGGTCACTCAGCTGGCTTCGTGTGGCGGAGGAGCGGGGGAATCAAACCTGGTTTTCCAGGTTGGCACCTGCCTCTCTCAGCCACGACACCACCCTGGCTCTCAAATAGCCAAGTCTGCAGACGACCCGAAGTTATTCAAGATGGTGAAAACCAAGGTTGACTGTGAAGAGCTCTAAGAGCATCTCCAAAAATCGGATGAGTGGGCAACACTATGGCAAACGAAGTGCCTTGTAAAGTGTCGGGTGATGATCCACAGAGGCAGAACATCCAAATCTCAAGGTGTCCCAGTCCCACTGTGCACTGCATGGGTCAGGCCGCACCTGGCGTATTCTGGAGGCCTCCCTTCACAAAGGATGTGGGCAGGACGGAGCAGGTGCAGAGGAGAGCGAGGAGGGTGATCGGAGGACCTGGAGACCAAGAAGCCCTACGAGGAAAAAGGCTGAGGGACTTCTTGGGAATGTTCTGTCTGGAGAAGAGGAGGCTGGAGGGGGGGACGACGACGACAGGATTGCTGTCTTTTAGTGGCTGTCTCTTAGAGGAAGGGGAGGGGCTGTTCCTACTGGCAGCAGAGGAGAGGACTCGCAATCATGGGTCTAAATTATGGGCAGAAGGATACCGGCTGGATATGAAGGAGCGAGGAGGGTGATCGGAGGACCTGGAGACCAAGAAGCCCTACGAGGAAAAAGGCTGAGGGACTTCTTGGGAATGTTCCGTCTGGAGAAGAGGAGGCTGGAGGTGGGGGACGACGACCGGATTGCTGTCTTTTAGTGGCTGTCTCTTAGAGGAAGGGGAGGGGCTGTTCCTACTGGCAGCAGAGGAGAGGACTCGCAATCATGGGTCTAAATTATGGGCAGAAGGATACCGGCTGGATATGAAGGAGCGAGGAGGGTGATCGGAGGACCTGGAGACCAAGAAGCCCTACGAGGAAAAAGGCTGAGGTACTTCTTGGGAATGTTCCGTCTGGAGAAGAGGAGGCTGGAGGTCGGGGACGACAACAGGATTGCTGTCTTTTAGTGGCTGTCTCTTAGAGGAAGGGGAGGGGCTGTTCCTACTGGCAGCAGAGGAGAGGACTCGCAATCATGGGTCTAAATTATGGGCAGAAGGATACCGGCTGGATATGAAGGAGCGAGGAGGGTGATCGGAGGACCTGGAGACCAAGAAGCCCTACGAGGAAAAAGGCTGAGGTACTTCTTGGGAATGTTCCGTCTGGAGAAGAGGAGGCTGGAGGTCGGGGACGACAACAGGATTGCTGTCTTTTAGTGGCTGTCTCTTAGAGGAAGGGGAGGGGCTGTTCCTACTAGCAGCAGAGGAGAGGACTCGCAATCATGGGTCTAAATTATGGGCAGAAGGATACCGGCTGGATATGAAGGAGCGAGGAGGGTGATCGGAGGACTGGAGACCAAGAAGCCCTATGAGGAAAAAGGCTGAGGGACTTCTTGGGAATGTTCCGTCTGGAGAAGAGGAGGCTGGAGGTGGGGGACGACGACCGGATTGCTGTCTTTTAGTGGCTGTCTCTTAGAGGAAGGGGAGGGGCTGTTCCTACTGGGAGCAGAGGAGAGGACTCGCAATCATGGGTCTAAATTATGGGCAGAAGGATACCGGCTGGATATGAAGAAGAGTGGTCCAGCAGTGGGATGGGCGGCCTGGGGAGGGGGCGCCCTGGAGTGGGCTGCCGGGCCGTCTTCAGACATCGGCTGGACGAACCCTTGCCAGGGATGTTAGGGCGTGACTCTTTGGCTTTGGAGTAAACTCTATGGCTTGATGCCGATCTTACCATAGAGTTTTGCACTAAAATCAAGAGTGTCGCCCCCAACATTGGCCATGTCACTTCCGGGTGATGCAGGCACATTGCGTATGACGTCAATATTTTTTTTTGGGGGGGATGGGGGCTGACGTCACTTCCCTAACTCCTGGAACGTTCCCCATCCCACTTCCCCCACCGGCTGGCGAAAGGGACCCGGCAGTCCTAAGACAGACCCCCTATGTGGACCCCCTTCGTTCTTATGGGTGGTTGTGCCTTCTTATGATATTTGGTCAGGGTCAAGGTCATCCTGGGGGCCCCCGGTGGAACCTTTGTCAGGGGGTGAGAGAGAGACCGGCCAGCCTTGCCACTCTGAGTGGGTGGGCAGCGGGGTGGGGCAGGGTGGGGACGGGAGGGCCTGGTGAGAGAAAAGGGGGAGGCCTTGTGGACTCCGGCTGTGGTGGTGCCTCCCTCCCCCCTCCCTCCCCCCTCCCTCCCCGGCCTTTCCGCTGGTCCCGGCTTCCGCGCGCAGAGAGGCCCCAGGGCTCCCAGGGGCTTCTTTGCAGAAGAAGGCAAAGTACCAGATACTGTCTTCCCCCATGTTCAGGGGGTTCCCAGAGGCATCGTAGTAGACATCCACAGTGAGGTTTCTGTCTGTGTCGTGGGCAGAGTTGAAGTTTGTGATCATGCGTGCCGGCATCCCCAGGCACCGGAGGACTAGGGGAGAGAGAGGGAGAGAGAGAGGAGGTCTTCTTGGGGCCGGCCCTTCCTTGGTGGGGTCCAAAGATGTCCCTTGGCCAGCAGGAGCTGGAGGCTGCAGCAACCTCCCTCCCGCACTGGGCCCGGGCAGAGTGTGGGGGGCCCGTGGCTCGGGGCGAGAGGCCAGGTGCGGCGTGCAGAACAGGAGCAATGCTTGGGAAAGACCCTGGAGAGCTGCTGGGATGGAGGGTTTGTGGGCGGGCGTGTCCGTGCATGCGGGGGGGGGAGACTTCTGTCCCGCCTCTGGGCCACTCAGAGACCACAACGCGGGGTGAGAGCCACACACACACACAGTCCTCGCAAACAGTAACCATCGAAACCCAGCAGCCAGCAGCCGAGTCAAAGGAACCGCAAGAGCCGGGAAACGGCCACGTCAGGAGTCAGCGGAGAGGCGGCGTGGCAGAGGAAAGCCGGACCGAACCACCCCTGGAGGCAGCCCCGCGGGGCCCTTTGCACATGCTCAGGAGGTGGCCCCGTGAGGCAGAGGGGCCTTGGTGCAACACCACCCCCAGCCCAGCCTTCCGGCACCAGCGCCCAGCGAACGCCTCCCCCCGGCACAGGCGGCAGAGAGGCCCCAGCCTCCCCGGGGCAAAGGAGACTCACCGGTGGTCAGCACGCCGGCAAAGACCCAGCACTGCCCGTACTTCACCGCCTTATAGCCGGAGGCCTTCCACTGCCGGAGGATGTCCACGCTCCCGGTCCAGCTGCTGGGGTTCTGCCCCCCGCGGTAGTTCCCGCTCCAGTTGCCCTGCAGCACTCCGCTGTCGTCGTTGCTGTTGACCTGGGGAAAGGCAAGGAGGCCACACACCCCCTGAGGCCACCGTCTCCTGGCCCCACACCCTGTCGTCGTTGTGTCCCCCCCTCCTCCTCCGCCCTGGGGGCATTCCCTCCGGTCCCCCTCGCTGGGTGGGGCCCCGGACCCCTCCCAGGCTCGCCCTCGGCCTCAGAATTGGCCGGGTGAGGCGCTTATGTCACCGACCCTCCTCTCCGGCCCGCCGGTGCTCTGTGCAGTCTCTCTCGGTGCCTTGGAGCCCCCGGCCGTCTCCTCCCTGACCACGCAGCCTCCATTTGCCTCCCTCTGATCGTGGGTGGCCGGCCATCCCCTGGCCCGTGGTTGGATGTGGCATTTCCGTCTCAGGGAGATCCGGCTCGGGTGAGGAGGGGACTGGGACGCCCTCCCCTTGAGCCCTGGGCCCCCGTCGGGACGTTGATCCGCACGGAGGGCGGGAGCCTGGCTGTGTCTCTGGAGCGGGGCGCACCACGGGGCAGGGCTTGCAGACGCCACGCGGCCACTTGCATCCCAAGAGGGAGGATTCCCTCCCCCCTCCCCACCCCGCCGGCGGTCTCTTACCATGGCGCTCAACACGCGGCCCACGTGCTTGGGGTCATTCCGGTGAGTCAGGTCTCTGTGGGCGTCCTGTATGAAGCTTCTGCTCCGGTCCAGGAGGGCCAGGCAGATATTCAAGATGTCATCTTGAAACTGGGCATGGAGGAAGACATTAGCAGCCTGACCTGTCCTGCCATTTGCAACCTGCAGGTTCTCGGCCCAGGCAGTTCTTCCTAAAAAATACTCACCGTTGAGAAGGGAGTCCGGGTCCCACCGTGAAATGGGGTTGAAACAGTCAAGCAAAAGCTGCCCATCTCCCTTCAGAAAGGTCTTAAAGCCCCGCAGCCAGAAATTTCGGGTTGGTGGGGCATGGGGGGATTTTGTAGGGCAGCGGGGGAGGGGGAGGGGCGGCTGTACGCCTTCCCTGAACTCGCCACTTGGAGTTCGGCCATGGGCAGCCCCCACTTGAAAGGGCTCCCTTTAAATGCTGTTTTCCAAGCGGGGGCTGCCCACATCCAAACTCCAAGCAGAGAATCCGCTGCTTGGAGTTCAGGGAAGGTGCGCAGACGGGAGCCACCCCCTCCCTCCCCCTGCAAGATTTACAGGGCCCACTGATCAAGGGCGGCTGCAAGATTTAAAGGGCCCTGCAGCTGACTGGCGGGGGCCACGTGCTCCACTGCTTAGCTGGAGGGCTCTTTTAATGTCACCGGAGGGGAGGGGAGGGGGGCAGCTGTTGTGGGGGGGCATGCCTCACATTTGAGGGGGCGGAGCCCTGGAATGCCCCTCTGTCGTGACGGGCCTGTTTCAGAGCCTTGTTGAAGAAGGTCTGGGGGAAGGTTGGTTTCTTTCTGAGAATTTTCCAAAGGCCTCAAAGGCCCAGGTGGGGGGTTCTTCACTGGCCACTCCCTTCCACCTGACTGCCCGGCATTTCCCAAACTTAGCAAAGTGAGACGCTGAGGAGGAGGAGGAGGGGGAAGAGGAGCGGAGACCTCTGGCTGAAACTTGCTCTTCATTCCCAGCTGCCCACAGGGAAGTGTGGCTGGATCCTGCCCTGCAGAAGGGACTGCAAGGGACTCCCCTGGCCCCTGCCCAAAGCGCCGGGAGAAGTTTAAAAAAAACCCCAAACCTCCACCGTCATCGCTGCAGAGCAGAGAGAGCAGGAAGAACCCCCTCCGCTGTCCGGGGTCTGTCATTCTCTCTCCTCGCCTCCCCTCCCCACAATTTGGTAGAAGTGGGAACGTGAGGGCAGAGGAAGGCGTTGGGGGCCGCGGTGGCACCCGGGGCGGGAGCGTTGGGGGCTCCCCTCCTCCTGGCACTCCCCGGGGTTCTCAAAGCAGAGAGCTCCCTTCAGCGCCCGCAGATCCCCTTTCCGGACCCCTCCGCTCTTCCTTGGCGGGAGCCCCCCTCCCCTCCCCTCCCCGGGGACTCACCTGCCCGAAGTTCCAGCCGGCCTGGCCGATGCGGTTTGCACTGCCCATGAAGACCAGGCCGAACTCAGAGAGGACGTACTCCTCCCGCTCCGCATTCTTGGGCATGAACACGTCATCCCCTGAAAGGCAAAGGCCACGACCCCCCGTCAGGAGGAGGAAGCCCCCCGGGGGTGGGGAGGGGGAGCTGCCTCTGCGGCCCACCCCAACCGACCGACCGACCGACCGAGAGGGCTGCCATCTCTGGCCCGGAGCCTGGGGAGGGTGGGGTCTGGGGAGGGGAGGGGAGGGTCCTCAGCGAGGAGTCCACTCTCCCCCACCCCACCCCACGCTGCCATTTCTTCCCGGGGAGCTAATCTCTCGGCCGTCTCTCTGGAGAGGAGCCGTGACTCTGGGAGGTCCGTCCCCAGGTCCCACCCAGAGGAGGCCGGCATCCCTTCGGGCCGTGCTCCTGTGATGCCCGCAGCAGGTGGGGCCTGGAAGGGGCAACCGGCTTGGGGCTGAGCTCGCCCAGCAGCGACGGTCCCAATGGGAACCAGCTGGGCATCGACAGTCTCCCCCCCCAACGCCCCCCCCCAAGCCTGGCTGAGCCTCAGCGATTCTCCTGCAGACCTGCAGCACCGCCTCCCCAGGCAAGAGAGACAGAAGCCAGCGCACATCAGCACACCCACGCACACCCACGCGCACCCACCCCTCCACCACCACTGTGAGATTCCCGATGGGGCCTCTGAGTTGCCCCCCCCACCTGCTCTCCCCTCTGATGGGGGGGGGCAGTGGCTTGGCCTCCTGACGTGGCCCTCGCTGGAAGGGAGCGTGGCCTTAGCCAGGGAGGCTGGAAGGGAGGGTGCCTCTGCCCACCAGGGAGCCTGGGGGGCGTGGCAGGAGTGGGGGCACGGTGTGGCCCTCAGCCAGCTAGCTTCGGGGGGGGGCCTGCCTGTCTGCTGGGAGGGCCATGCAAAGTGGGGGGCCATGGGTCTGGGCCGGGCCAGGCAGAGCGGAGAACCTGGCGCACAAGGGGATGGGGGCTGTTTCCACACACAGGTTTGATGCTGTTGGGAGGGGGGCCCTGCAGCCCCACGGGAGAGGGGGCCCATAACTTGTGTGTGTGTGGGGGGAGATGTCTTGCCCCTTTGGAACAGCGGAGGCTGGATAGGATGTGGGCCATGATTGAAAGACTTCACCTGCGCATTAAGCCCCCCCCCCCCGGTTCAAGGAGACAGACCCTCCCCCCGCACGGGCCGGTGCTTGCGTGGCCCTCCTGCAGCTCCCCTGGCTGGTCTCCAGCCTGCCTCAAACCTGCTGGGCTCTGAAGTTTTGGGAAAGACCCGCAGGAAAGCTGGGGTGGCCGCGAGGGGTGGGTGGGTGGGAAGGGGTGGCAAATCCACACACGCGCACGGGCGCACCCAGGCACCAACACGGGCACAGGGGGACACACACACACACACACACACACACACATGGCAGGCATTGCCCCGCCCCGGGGTGGCCTCCTTGCCTCCTGCCGTCCGGGGAGGGGGCTTTCAAGACACAGCCTGGGGGGGGGGTGTCTGTGCAGCCGGATCTCTGAGGTGCTGGCGACGGCTAAAAGGACGACAGCCAACCTCCCGCAGCTGCTCCCCTTGCCCGGCGGTGGGCGGAGAGAGGCCCGGGGCTCCAGCAGCCGAGGGGCCAGAGTCCTGCTCTCTTGAATATGAGATCCAGGACTCCACTGAACTGGATTGTGATGCCATTATGGTGCTATAACAATATTTAATCGCCAATTTTAAAAAAGCAACACCTGGCAGAGCCCTGAGGGGGGCAGGGGGGGGAATCAGCCCTCTTGCAGTTTGTTGTCCCGGCAGGCCCAGCAGCCACAGGGAAACCACCGCACAAGCCAGCCAGCCAGGCAGCCAGCCCCCCCCCCCCGGAAACCATCGGGGGAGTAATCGGAGCAGACGGAGCAGGAGGGCCGGCCAGCCCCCCCCCCAGCAGCAGAGCCCAGGGGCCCCAATCCTCAAAACAGCCGCCTGTTTGATTCCTCACTCCTCCTCCTCCACATGCAGCTGCTGGCGTGACCTTGGGTCAGTCACAAGTTCTCTCAGACCTGTTCTCTCAAGAGCAGTTCTCAGTCAGAGCTCTCTCAGCCCCACCTCCCTCTGTTGTGGGTAGGGGAAGGGAAGGGAGTTTGTCAGCCGCTCTGAAACTCCCTTGGGTAGTGAAGGGCAAGGGGTCTAAATCCACTCTCCTCCTCCTCTTCTTCTTCCTTCCCTCAGGGTCTCAGAGTGGCATACGATCTCCTTTCCCTTCCTCTTCCCACAACAGGCACCTTGTGAGGCAGGTGAGGTTGAGAGACATCTTTCAAGAACTGCTCTTGAGAGAACAGCTCTGAGAGAACTTGTGACTGACCCAAGGTCGCCCAGCTGGCTGCATGTGGAGGAGGAGAAGTGGGGAATCAAGCCCAGTTCTCCAGATGAGAGTCCGCCCCTCTTCACCACTCCCCCAGACTGGCCCTCTGGAGCAGAGAGGCTTCTTCTCGGCCATGGGGGCAAAAAACGACAGAGTCCTCTCCGCAGGGCAATCTCTCTCTCTCTCTCTCTCTTCTCCCAGCAGGCGAAGAAGCCCTCCGTGGCCCGTCCCCTCCCTCCGTGGCCCGTCCAGATGGCTCCCCCTTCTGGCCGCCATCGGCTCTGTGATCCATGATGATTCCACTGCTCGTTTTTAATTGTCGGCTGTCTTGGTGGCCCTGACTGGGCAGGAAAGGGGAGCGTGGATTTGGTAAATAAGTAAAAATAACGTGTGTGGTGGGGGGGGGGGGGAGGCTGCATGCCATAAAGACAGGAGGGCAGGGGGCTGCCTAGGGGTGGGCCTGGGGATCCCCGGGAATTATGGCTCCTCTCCAGGTGACAGAGAGACCAGTCCCCTGTCCCGTCCCGTCCCCCCGAGGAAGACAGCTTCTGTGGGGGGTGGCCTCTCTATGGCACTGCGCCCCACAGAGGGGGCCCCTGTCCTCCCCAGGCTCCACACACATCCAAAATCTCCCGGAATTTCCCAATGTGGACCTGGCAACCCCGGGGGGGGGACTCTGAACACTGCCCCCCCGGGTCCTCCTTGGCGGCAGCAGCACACAGAGGCCGTGGCTGGGGGGGCCTGGGGGGCACCCAGGGATCCCGAGGCGGCTTCGGGCCCTCTTGTGCCAGGAGACGCCTGCAGGTGGGGTGCCCGGCCAGGAGGAGGAGCTCCACTGGGAGAAGAGCAGGCAGAAGCCGCCCCCTCAAGGGCGGGGGGGGGGGGCTTAACCAGGACTCTCGCAAGGCTGCAGAGCAGCAGGCAGGTCCTGGGGGGGGCCTTTCGGGGTGTCGGTTGACCTTCGGGCAGCAGTTCCAAGGGAGGCTGCGCTTGCTGTAGAACACCACCCAGGGGACGTCTCGCCCTCGGCCCCCCAGAGCACAGGGCGAGGAGGGTCATCCCACCCCCGGGCACGGCTAAGGGACACAGGCACGCAGGGTGGCGGCCCCCTCCGGGTCCAGATCCCCCCGCAGAAAGCGGCTGCTTGGGAGAGGGGGGCCGTCGGGCGCTACACCCTGCTGGGGTCCCTCCCCCCCCCCGCAAGGCGCCGGTCCCAGAGGCAGCCCGCGTGCCCGGAGGCGGCCCCACGGAAGGCGAGGGAAAGGCCAGGGCGGAGTGCCAAACGGGACGTTTAAAAATGCAGGCAAGTGCAGCCGGTGGAGGTGCTCTTGTGTGTGTGTGTGTGTGTGTGTCCCCACAAAACGACTCCATGCGCATGCACACACTCACACATGCACTCACGCACTCACACACCCACACCCACACCCACGGTGGTGACTCTGTGCTTGGGAAGGCAGGGGGAAGAACAAGGTGGCCGCCCTGCCGGCCTGATCAGCATTGGGCCCTCGCAGCATTTTAAAAGTGACTTTTAAATGGTGGTGGCGTCCTCACGGTGGCCACCATGAGGACACCGTCATGTCTGGTGTCCCCATTCCGAAGGCAGTGTGAAACTCCCCCCCCCCCCACACACACACAGACACACAGATGGACGGGCTGTGGGCGGGGCTGTCCCGGGGAGGTGTGGCCTGCCGCCGGCCCTCTTTGGTCTCCCTGGGCTCCAGAGCAAGCAGCCCAGCCCCAAGAGCCCAGCCCCAGAAGTGCCCCAGGGGGGTGGGGGGGCAGAGAGAGAGCAGGGGAGATTTGCTCGCCTGGCCGACAGCCGCGGCCAGCTGCTTACCTGACAGCCAGGGATTGAAGAGTATGGTGGCCGTGCCCAGACTGGTGGCGGGGGCGCTGCTCCCGGACCCGGCCGTCACACTGAAGGTATAGCGCCCAATGATGGCGTTGGGCGGACTCGAGATGGAGACGGTCACCGAGCTGGCGTCGGAGGCCGTCTGGATCGCGCTCCAAGAGCCGCTGCGTGGAGTCCGGGTCACGGCGAAGGCCACCTGTGTCTGGGCCTGAAGAGCAGGGTTCGGCCCTGAGGACAGAGGAGAGGGCCATCCCGTGAAGACCTCCACCCCGAGTCAGGCGGAGGAAGGTGGCCTCCGGGGCCGGGGTCCCCCACGGGGCCGTCTTGTGCGGGGGGGGGAGGGCTCCCCCGAAGGGAGGACTGGGGCCCGGGAGAGAGGACGAGGAGCATACCCGTCTTCGCGATGAACGTGAGGTTCCCCGACGGCCTTGTCCCGCCTTGGAAGGTGAGCGTCACGGCAAAGGGCTGTCCCCTCCGCACCACCAGCTCCCGGGTGTGGTACTGGTCGGTGTGGTGGCTCAGCGTGTTCTCTTTCCACTTCCAGTCAATGTTTGCCAGTTTCAGTGCTGGGAGAAGGTGCGGGGGAAAGCTGAGGCCGGAGCAAGACCACTTGCATTGGCAGCCCATCCCCACGCCCTCCCCCCCCAAGTATATGCTGGGATCGGGGGGGGCCTCCCTTGTCTTGCCGCCCCCCCCCAGATGAGCAGCCCGGGGGCTGTGAGGGAACCAACCGCACCTCTCCTGCAAGCTCTCTGGGGGGCTCTGGGGGGGCAAGCCTCAAATTAACCCCCTGCATTCTGCTCAGTGGCACCGATACCACTTTCCTGGATTGGACGCAGTCCCGCACTCGCTCCCCGTCGGCCCCTGGTGGCGGAGGAGGGGGGCAGCAGGTGGTCTGGGGGCCCCCACCAGGCCGACCGAGGCGGCATTCGGAGCAAAGGAACGGGGGTGTGGGGGGGTGTCGTTGTGTTCAGTGCCTGGCCGGGCTGGGTGCCCTGAAGTGGCCTTGCTCGGCCTGCTGCCCTCTCTGCTGGGCAAACCCCCTTCCCCCACCCCGTCCCCAGCTGCTCTGCGCTGTGGCACGGGGCTGGCAGAGGTGGCGGAGGTGGTGGTGGGGCTCTGTGCAGGAAGAAGGGGGGTCAGGCGTGGGGGCAGCCCGCTGAGGAATGGCCCTCGTCCTCCCCCTGCCGTGCCACGGCAGTGCCGAAAAGCAGATCGCGGCAGCATGCGACGTCAGCCTCCACCACACAGGCACGCACGCACACACACAGAGGGGAGATCCTGGCCAGGCTTGTCAGTGAAGCGCTACAGAACTCCGGCAGCGGTGGGGGGGGAGCTGGCACCATGGCACAGGCGCTGTGGCATGGGCCAGCCTAGGGAGGTTTGCCCACTCTCTCTCTCTCTCTCTCTCTCTCTCTCTCTCTCTCTCTCTCTCTCTCCCCGGGAAGAAGTCCAGCCTCGGAGGGCTGTTCTGGTCCTCCTGAGTTTGAGTCCCTGCGAAGCTTGGGCTGCAGAGCTCCGGGCTCCCTGGCAACTGGCGTCTTTCAGTGGTGTGAACCTGCCTGGCTGGAGCATTTCTCGCAAACCCCTTGAGGACCCTGTGCAGGATTTTGAGCAGGAGCTTTTGGATGAATCGGTTCATCCAAAGGGGGGGGCTGTTCTCTGGCATTGCCTCCCCCCCATGTCCACGGCAGGAGCCCATCCCGGCCACTTGCTGCCCACGTGGGCCCCTCTTCAGCCTCCTTGGGGGATTCATCCCGCCCCCCCCCGGCCAGCAGCGGCTGGCCAGGCCAAACCTGCGGGCTCTGGAAGTGGAACCACCGGCCAGCCCTCGGCAGTGCTGACAGAGGCTTCAGCCCCAGGGGGCTCAGCGAGCGCTTCATGGCCCGTTTGGTGCCACGGGGCATTTCCTCCAGAGCCCACGGCATCCCGGCCCCTGCCAGGGGAGCCCCGGGGACAGTCGCAGCAGGGCTCCCCGGCCGGGACCCAGGCGTCCTTCTCGGGCAGGGTGGGGCAGAGAGCAGAGAGCAGCAGCAGCAGCAGGCCGGGCCCCGAGGCGCTGAGCCGGTCACGTCCAGCAAGCTCCAGCTTGCCCGCCAGCTGCCGGCTCCAGCCTCCCCACCGCCCCCCCCCGGTAATCAAGGCTCTCTGAATGGGGAGAGCGCCCGCTCCCCGATGCCATCGTCCTAGCGGAGCCCGGGAAAAGGGCCGCCCCGGTCACAGCACGACAGGCTGGCAGCGGCAGAGAAAGCGTCGCCTTTGGGGAGCCGCTGCTCAGCACTCGGCTGGATTGGCTGCCACCATCACCCCAGGAGGGACGGCTCATCAGCACCGCCGGCTCCTCCTCACGGCATGCCGAGACCCGGTGTCTGCCAGAGGAGAAGGCACCAGCCCTGCGGTGCCTTGGCAGGGCTGCTCGGGCTCCTCTGCGATGCAAATGCATGCAACCAGGGCAGGCGGGAGGGCACGGCCGGGCGGGCAGGCTGCTCTGCTGCGGGTCGGAGAGCCAAAGGCGACGGCGCTCCTGTCTCCTGATGCCTGTCGGCCCCTCCTGCCACGTCAGGGCATCTGGCCGCGTTCCCCAGCCCCGTGCCCCGTGCCCGGCGGACTGCTCTGCTGCCCTCCAGAGACAGTGCCGGGCAGAGGTGATGGGTCCCCCTGCATGTGGTCAGTCCAGGAAAGGGGCATGGCTGTGCCCGCTCCCTCCTCACGGGCCCAAGCAGGGAGAGTGCCAGGCCATGGCAGCGGGAGACGTGACAACCCCCAGGGCCTTCCACGTCCAGGGATGCCCACTGTTCCGGTGCCGTCCTTGGTGCCAGGGTCTCCAGTCCACCTCTGCTCCGGTGCAGGCCGCAGAGGCTCAGAGGCTGCTCGCCCTTACCTGCCATGGTCTCTCTTTTGGTGGGTCCTGGTGGACTTCTCAGGGCCGCTTGTGGAGGCTCAGGGTGGGGCTCCTGGGGCTGAGGGAGCCTCATATAGGCAGCACACGGGAGGAGGCCCCTCCCACCCCCGAGCCAGGGACAGCCCAGCGAGATGGGTGAGACTCCCCGGCCACACCGGAGGAGGAGGAGGAGGTGCCGTAAACTTCCCTGTGACGGGCGGCTGTCCTGTCCTTGTGCAAGAGAGAGAGGGAGAAGGAGAGGGAGGGAGGGAGGGGGCCTGGCCACAGTGCCCTCCGTCCAGGGGCAGCTGCGTGGAGGGGCATCCCTGCCACAGAAGGAAGCAGGAGGCAGCCAGCAGAGGCGGAGGGCCCTTCTACGCAACACTCAAGCACAACCAGTATCTTAAGCAACCTCCACTCCGCCAGCGGGGACACTGGGACTGGGAGCAGGAATGCTGTGTGTGCGTGCGTGTGTGTCCATCCCCCCCCCCCCCAACACACTGCGGTGCAATCCCCGGAGACTCCTAATTCATGCAACTGTAGAGCCAGCGTTTCCCAACGAGGAAGAGCTCCTGGGGTTGTGCAAGCCCATTAAGGCTCATTCCTTCTAAGGGTGATGCGATGCGATGCAGTGCCATGCGATGCGATGGGCTGCTGCTGCTGCTGCTGCTGCTGCTGCCGCACCTCTGCCGGGCCCACCCCCTGCCCAGCTCCAGAGAGCTCCCCACTGCTGCCAAACTGAGCCGGAGGCAGCGGAGGAGGCTGCCAGGCCCTGCGCAGCACACTGGCCAGAAGTGCGCACCTGGAGCTATGCTCTGCCGAGATCAGGAGGGAGAGGCCCCCGCCACCCCCGCCGAGGAGGCTCAGGAGTCCCCCGGCCCAGGTTTTCTGGCCTGCTGTGAGGCAGGGGGGAGGAGGAGGAGGAGGAGGAAGAAGAGGAGGAGGAGGAGGAGGAGAGGGCGGCCAGGCAGGCAGGAATGGTCTTGGGCATCAGCAGGGTTCTTAAGCCGCCTACACACAAGTGCGGCTCCAGGCTCCTTATCTACATGCAGATTGTATAAGAGATAAATATTCATGCGCCCGGATTCTGCTGCGCACACAGGAACAGAGGAGGCTGTGCTCAGGCCCTCTGCACCCGCCGCTGCCGCCGCCACTTACAGGGCAACCTCTTCCCTCTCCGCGGGGTCAGCCGCAGCCCCGGCCACCCGTGGGGAGAGAGGCACTGCGAGGGGGCCCTTTTGGCCGGGCGGGGCTCTCCAGGTGTCAAGCAAGGCCCCGGCCTCCCTTGGTGGGCCTCCCCCCCCCGCCCGGCACAGCATCACCACGGAGGGGGCTGGTCTGGGGACTTGTGGGAGCCGCGCCTCCAGGCCTGGCCTCGGCCTCTCCCCGCTCCCCCCCCAGTGGGAAGGGACCCTCCTGCCCTCCCGTCGCTGACACACGGCCTGGGCCACCCACAGGACCACTGGCAGTTGGCTGGAGTCTCGGCGGTGGTGGTGGTGGGGGTTGTGCTCCAGCACCGAGCGGGGCGGGATGTGGCTCTCCGATGGCTCCGTGGACAGACTGGATCCACGTGTGTCTTTACGGGTGGCAGTGGGCAAACCATTCCTTCTGGGGTGGCAGTCGAGCGGCTGCCCTGTGCCCTGTGCCGGGCTCCCGGTCCGGAGTGCCGGATGAAGATTCTGGCAGAAGCCCTGCCCACCTCTGCCCTGGAAGCTGGCAGGGGGCGCCAAGGCCGGTCTCGGCTCTCTTTCTGCCTTGGCCTCGCCTACCTCGCGGGGCTGTTGTGGTGAGGACACTGATGTCTCAAGCCGTGTGGAGTCACCGCTGGGGGCACGAGGGGGCTATAAATACACAGCCGAAAGAGAGGCCGAGGCAGCCTGCCAACAAGGCAGACCCCGGCGGCATCAGACAGCGGCGGAGGGCACTGGAGAGTGGGCGGGTGGGCGGGGGCAGCAACAGAGGCAGCCCCGGCCGGCACACCCTGCCAAGCTCCCACCCGGCCAAGCTTCTCTTGCTGGCCTCCCCCGCCCCCCCATCACCCCCCACCCCTGTGAAGGAGGCCGCGGGAGGAAGCAGTGCAGGGGGCCTCCCCCAGCTCTCGAGTCCTGGCCTCCCCCCTCCAGACCTGGGGAGGCCACAGTGAGCGGCCCAGCCTGCCTTCTGCTGGCCAGCGGGGGCGGGGGGGGCACGGGGAGGGGGCCAAAGTCCTCCTCGGCTGGCCCTGACTCCGGGGGTGGGTGTGTGGACTCAGCTGCTCTCCGTAAACAGAAAGGCTCCTCTCCTGAGAGGAAGGCCAGAGTCCTCGGGGGTGGGGGGGCTTCTGGAGAGTGGGCCGTGGGGTGGAAGTCCCCCCCCATCGAGCGAGCCCCCACCTCCGCCCCCACCGGGCCTGCTTCTGCCCCGAGCTCCCTGGCGCTACCTGCCCTCGGGGGCTTCGGCCTGTGGTGGCCGGAAGGCCTCGGGGCGCTTCAGCCCTTCGCTTCGGAGAACATTCTGGGAAAGTTGGGCAAGCACTTCCTCAAGTGTCGTCCCTGGGCAGAGCCACACGGCGGAAGGAGCGCTTTCTGTGTGTGTGTGTGTTTGTGTTGACTCATGAGCCAGAGAGCGGCCGGCTGAACCACTCCTGGGTTCATGGTAAACTCTCATGTTTGACTCATGAGCAGAGAGACTTCTCAGGCTCCCTCTGGTGCTCTGACGCGATCCCCGGACCAACCCGTCTGCACCCTGCCGGGGCCAGGCCGCTCTTTGAGGGGGAAACGCACCCCTGGCACGGGGCCCTGCCTGGCCCTTCCCCTCCCGTTCGGGTCGCCAGCCCCCAGGCGGCACCGGGAGATCTCCCGCTATTACAATATTGACCTTCAGGCAAACGCGATCCGTTTCCCCCCGGAGAAAACGGCGGCTTTGGAGGGTGGGCTCCACGTGGCCTTATGCCCGATTCCTCCCCCAGGCTCTGCCACCGCCCCCCCCGCCCGATCTCCAGGTATTTCCCAGCTCAGAGGTGGTTCCAGGGCAGCGTTACCCCCACCAGGGCTCCAGAGTTTCTCCCCTCCCCACGCCCCCATGTCCGACGTGGCATCGCTGGCCTCGGCTTCCCTTCAGAAGGACCCCAGAGGGTGTTTGCGGGTGATGGGGTGGATGACGAGGGGCCCTCTTATCCAGAAGCAGGTGTCTCCCAACGGCAAGGGGCTCGCTCAACCAAACCGCGCCCCGCTCCCCTTCGTGGGGGGTGGCCACCCAAAGCAAGCCTGGCACCCTTCCCGGGGGCAGAGGCCGATCTTCAGGCGGAGAACAGCCCAGAGGTCGGGCTAGCCTGGGGCACCCAGCTCAGGCCCCTGCTGACACCCCCTGCCCTCCACGTCTCTCTCCGGCTGGCAAGCCTCACTCTCTCTCGGCGGCCTCTGACTCAGGCCCGGCCGCCCCGTTCCCCCTCCCGGCTGATTCAACCGGGCTCTCCTTCCTCTTGCTCCATTTAGTTGCCTCAGCCGTGAGTGGCTGGAAGGTGATGGTAATTGAACGTAGAGACGGGGCCACGCCCTGACCTGATGGTTTTCCTGCCCTGGCCTTCCAGGAAACCTGGCTGTGCCATGTCTCACTTCCTCCGAAGCGGTGGGCCACTAGGGAAAGCAGGGAGATTGGAGCCTGCCCCAGAGCGGCACTCGCCTGCTGCAATCGCTTGCCTGGAATATCCCCCAGGCGGAGGGAGGGGGAAGCCGAGGGCAGAACCAAAAAACGGGTGCCTGGAGGAGGAGGAGGGGGGCGGGGGGCTGACCCATCCAAGCGCTAACCACGCAGCAGCAGTGCTCAGCCACGGGACTCAGCCCACCACCCCCTGCCGGGTCTGTGCACCCGTTGCGACTCCCTGTCACAGGTCAATCTGCAGCAGGGACCCTTGCCTGGAGGGTCCGATCTCACCACAGCGCCACCCACCTGATGGTTCTCTTGGGCCACGACTGTTAGGAAGGAGGAGGAGGAGGAGGAGGAAGTGGAGACTGGCCTTATACCCCCGGCCCTTCCCTCGGAGTCTCAGGGCGGCTGACCAAGCCCCTCCCCTCCCCCTCCCCACAACAGACACCCTGTGAGGTCGGTGGGCCTGAGAGAGCTCGGACAGAAACGGCCCTTGAGAGAACACAAAGTCACCCGGCTGGCTGCACGTGGAGGAGCTGGGTTCCGCTTGCAAAACGGACCTCCTTCTGCCACTGCTGCGGACTTCACTTCCCGACTTGCTCACAGCCCTCTCAGCCACCGTGAAATGGGCCCACCTCCCTTGACAGCCCTCCCCCCACGGACCCTTCATCACTGTCCCAAGGGAAGGGTGGCTGGTCATGGCGCCTCTGCCCCTGCTGCCCCCATTGGGCCTGACTGCTTCACCCGGCACCGCAGCGTGCTCGGCGGCTGCTCCCCAGCAGGTTCACAGTGCCGGGATTCAGCAAGAGCTCGGCAGCGGCTTTTCAGGCAGGAGCCAGTGGCTGTTTCATTCCAAGGACCCCGGCGTGAGCCAGGTCCAAAGACAGGGCAGGAAATCGGTGGGTGCCTTGTCATTCCTCTGCACATTCCAAGTTACGCTCTGGATCTTCTTTCTTTCTTTCTTTCTTTCTTTCTTTCTTTCTTTCTTTCTTTCTTTCTTTCCTTCCTTCCTTCCTTCCTTCCTTCCTTCCTTCCTTCCTTCCTTCCTTCCTTCCTTCCTTCCTTCCTTCCTTCCTTCCTTCCTTCCTTCCTTCTTTCTTTCCTTCCTTCCTTCCTTCTTTCCTTCCTTCCTTCTTTCCTTCCTTCCTTCTTTCCTTCCTTCTTTTCTTCCTTCTTTCCTTCTTCCCTTCTTTCTTCCCTTCTTCCCTTCTTTCTTTCCTTCCTTCTTTCCTTCTTTCTTTCCTTCTTTCTTCCCTTCTTCCCTTCTTTCTTTCCTTCTTTCTTTCCTTCTTTCTTTCCTTCTTTCTTTCCTTCTTCCCTTCTTTCTTTCTTTCCTTCTTCCCTTCTTCCCTTCTTTCTTTCCTTCTTTCTTCCCTTCTTTCTTTCCTTCTTCCCTTCTTTCTTCCCTTCTTCCCTTCTTTCTTCCCTTCTTTCTTTCCTTCTTCCCTTCTTTCTTTCCTTCTTTCTTTCCTTCTTCCCTTCTTCCCTTCTTTCTTCCCTTCTTTCTTTCCTTCTTCCCTTCTTTCTTTCTTTCCTTCTTTCCTTCCTTCCTTCTTTCTTTCCTTCTTTCCTTCTTTCCTTCTCTCTCTCTCTTTTTCCAAGCCAGCCTGCTAGACAAGTGGGGGAAACGTTGGAGCAACTTAGCCCATGAACTACCCAAGGTGGAAGCTGGTGCAACTCGGCGATATTTCCCAACCTTCCCTCGCAGCCTCTGGCCCCGCTCGCCGCAGGGAGTTCTGGGTCTAGTGAATTGGGGCAGGATTTTACCTTTGGTTTGTTAACTATTTTGATGAAATCTTTTAACCACCCAATGGCTGCAATTTCCATTGTGAAAGGTCTGCAGGAAACCCGTCTGTTATAAGAAGCTGATTCGTTTTTCCTTGAGATCGTGCCAGAAATGTGAAACGCCCACCCCGACCCCTGCCTGTCGCTGACCCGGAGGAAGCGGCCTCTGGCCCTCCTCGGATGCCTTGGCCATAAGTCCCCCACTCCGCTTGAAGGTGCCACGGGACTCTGTGTCCTCCTGCCCCTCCCTGGGTGCCCAAAAGGGTGTCCTCTCTGTCTGAAATGCCCCCACCCTGGAAGGCCACCTGTTGCCCGCCGGGAACTGAGCCGGCAGCCCTCAGTTCAGGAAGGGGCAGTCGGCCTGTGACTCCCCCTCCTCCCCCTGAGGTGCTGGTGGGCTCCAGGGGTCTGGACGGCGTGGCTCCAGAGCCATCCGCCTGGTCCCTTTGCACAACTGCTTGGAAAGTCATTAGTCTGGCCTCTGTGTTTATGCAGTCAAATGTCTGCCTGTCCCCTTCTTTAGAAAAGGAAATCTTTATCCGTGTTAAGATCTTTGAACACCTGCCATGGGGAAGAGGTGGTTCACTCCTCTCTCTCATTCCAGCTCATCAGCGCTGTGCCCCGTAAACCCACGCAGCCGGTTTCCCCTGCGAGAGACCTCGGCGAGAGGCCACGTGCATGTCTGAACAGAAGACGGTGAGTGGCTCCCACGGAAGTCCTGCCGGGAGGTGATGGGTGCTTGTAGGCGGCCTTAATGAGCCAGCCGAGCTGAAGGGAAGGCAGAACAGCCGGGCACCTATTCCGATCCCACAATGAGATGCGGGAGAGCAGCCGATTACCGCTCAGGCAACTCACAGGGCAGGCCGAGAGCTCCCAAACGAACAGCCGCCAGGAGCCCCATTGACCTATTTCTGGCCGGAGGAGCACAACACCTGCGCTCGGTTCTCCAGGCAGAAGGATGTGCCGTGGCTGTGCTCCTGGGGCCTCACACTCAGCGGGCTGTTTGGCTTCTCAGCAGCTCAGGTTGCTTCCCCGGGGGGGGGGGTGTTCCCCCCTCCCTCCCCCACCACCGCATGCCCAGTGGGAAGCCTCCTCCTGGGTATTTAGGAGCTCCAACTTGGGCACGAGTTGTCTGGCTTCCCTATAAACATCCTGCTATCCTGGCCAAGAGGGGAGCCTGCGGGGCGGTGGCACACGAAGGGCCCACTGGCGCTCCCCTGTGGGAGCAGCCGCTGGGCCCTTTCCTCAGTGCTGAGAGGCCCCGGGGCCAGCAAAATGGCTGCTGCTGGCAGACAGGGAGGGTGGACGGCTCAGGGGTCCGCATCCCTGAATCAAGCAGGGCGAGCTCCCCTGGCCAACCCAGCAAGGAGGCAGGAAATGGTCCCCCAGCAGCCCAGCAGAGTGGGAACGCAGTCCCTGCTCCTTGGGGTCTTTGAAGGAAGGGAGGAGGAGGAGGAGCATCTCTTCCGGGAAAGAAAGAGGCCGAGGATCTCAGTGTCGGAGTGGCCGGCATTCCGAGGAGTCGGAGCCCTTCTCCAGCCCAATGGACAGGAGGGGTTTCCCGGGGGGAGGCGGGGCAGACCGTGTCCATCAAGCAGAAAGCCAGAAGGCTGCTGGTGTCCCAGATAAGAGGGGCGAAATGTGCCATGCTGCTCAGCAAAGGCAGGCGGTCGGCTGAGGATGGCCCTTGGGCCCAGGGATGAAAAACGTCCCAAGAGCTTCACGCAGCCATTCTAAGGGAACCAGCCAAGTCACCCCCTCCGTTCCCCAGCAGATGAGTGCCCGCAAGCCCGCCTCCCTTGCTGGTGCTCGCAGTTTCTGAGGCTTGCAACCGGGACTTCCAACAGGGTTTCTAATAGCGGAGTTGAGTGTCGGAGTTCAGCCAGGGAGTGCAGGAGAGAACTCCTCCAATCTGACTTTCCTGAGGAAGGACACACAAGCTCCATATCAGCCCAGAGGGTGGTGTGTTGCTGCATCTTTCCTGCTACGGAAATCCGCCCTGGGTCAGGTAAGCCAGCAGCGGAGCAGGGGCTATCCAGGGGCAGAGAGTGACACGTGTGCGATCAGCCACCTGCTGGGTGGAAATCAATCATGGGCGTGGGCTCGCTGCACGGAGCTCTTGGCTCTCTGGGAGCAGGTTCGTTCCCCTGAGGCTAAGGCTGCTGACCGGGAGAAGCGGAGGCATGGAGGGAGGTCTGGGGAAGAGACCCTCGGGGACTCACTAGGACAATCCCACGCCTGTGCTGACAGCTCTTCTGCTGTCGTGGAGAGGGAGAGCCTCGAGGTCAGAGGGCGTCAACCTGAGGAGGAGGAGGAGGGATGCGATCCCTTAGAAGGGGCCCCGATATTCTCTCCTACCAAGGATACCTCTTTGGGGTGGAGGGGAGGTGGGCTGTTGGTAGTGGGTGATTCGATCATTAGGAATACAGACAGTGGGGTCTGTGACAAGCACTATGACTGCATGGTGACTTGCCTGCCTGGTGTGACGGTTGCGAATATCACATGCTGTCTAGATAGGTAATGGTGGTGGTGGTTATTGTTAATTCGATTTCTGAATCGCCCAGTCTCTGCTCACGCAGTCCCTGGGGACCTGGCTGAGGACATCTTTGGGTCTGGGGATAACCAGAAGATGGTGATCAGCAGGGCGTAATGCTCTCCCAGTGTAACGCTCTCCAAGATGGTTCCTCATCTTCTTGGAGAAGAGTGACAAGTGGAGTGCCTCAAGGATCTGTCCTGGGACCTGTTTCGTTCAACATCTTTATCAATGATTTGGATGAAGGAACAGAGGGAACGCTTATTAAATGTGCAGATAATACTAAATTGGGAGTGGTAGCAAGTATGGTAGAAGACAAAGTTAGGATAGTTCTTCTTTTTGCTCCGAACATAGGCATAGAAATTTTTCTTGTTATTTTTAGCATCCCTCGCAAGCCTCAGCTCCATCTGCGCTTTAGCCTTTGTGACACCATCCCTACAGATTCGAGCCTACTTCTTGTACTCACCCTCAGTAATTTGGCTCTCCTTCCATTTCCTGTATATTTCCCTTTTTAGTCTCAGCTCTTCAGAGAGTACCTTGTTCAGCTTCATTGCCCATCTCCCACCTTTCTTTCTTATCGGAATAGTTTGCGATTGTGCCTTAAGCACTTCATTTTTCAGCATCACCCATCCTTCCTGTGCAGATTTCCCCCTCAGCATTTCCAGCACGGGATCCTACCTAATATTTCTCTGACTTTTTAAAAATCAGCCTTCCTGAAGTCCAGGATACGAGTCCTACTATGTCCTGGTTCACATCCTTCACTATGTCAAATTCCAAGCTGACATGGTCACTATTCCCCAAGGATCCTACAACATTCACCTCATCAACCAGTTCTTCCCTGTTAGTCAGAATTAAATCTAGGATAGCAGATCCTCTGGTTCCTACTTCCACCTTCTGAGAGATGAAGTTGTCCACAAGACAATTCAAGAATCTGCGGGATGCCCCAAGTCTAGCAGAGTTAGAATTCCAGCAAATATCTGTATAGTTGAATTCTCCCATAACCACTACATCCTGTCTCTGTGAAAGTTTAGCAAGCTGTTGTACAAATGCATCATCCCATTCCTCCTGTTCATTCAGAGGTCTGTAGTATACCCCCACAACAATATCCCCTTCTTCCCCCCCACCGCTCTGTCCTTGCCCACACACTTTCAACAGGGTAACTCTCAACATCCTGAATTTCAGTGCAAGCATATTCATTCTTGACATGTAGTGCCATCCCGCTGCCCAAAGACAAGGTGGCTCTGTAAACAGCTTTCTAAGGACCTGAGAAATAAAAAAGACTCATTCAGAAAGTGGAAGGAGGGCCTTATAACCAAGGATGAATATAAACAAATCACCAGTGCTTGTAGGGAGAGAGGAGTTAGGAAAGCTAAAGCTCAGTATGAGCTTCCACTAGCGAGAGATGCTAAAAACAACAACAAAAAAGGGTTCTTTTCTTATGTTCAAAGCAAGAAAAAGAGCAAGGACATGGTAGGCCCTTTGCAGGAACAGGAAAATGAAATTGTAGCAGGTGATGAAGTGAGGGCAGAACTGCTTAGTTCAGTTCCTACTTTTCCTCAGTCTTCTCTTGCCAGGGAAACGGTGCTCAACATGGCAAAAACAGAACACATGATGAGGGAAGGGAGCTGCAGCCTAGGATTGGCAGAGGGGTAGTACACAAACACCTAGTGTCTTTAAACGAAACAAAGTCCTTGTGGCCAGATGAACTACATCCAAGGGCACTAGAAGAACTTGCAGATGTAATTTCTGAGCCTCTGCCCATTATTTTTGAGAATTCTTGGAGAACGAGTGAGGTGCCAGAAGATTGGAGGCAGGCAAATGTTGTCCCGATCTTCAAGAAAGGGAAAAAGGAAGATACAGTTATCTACAACTTGTTAGTTTAATGTGTATACTTGGGAAGTTTTTAGAACAAATCAAACAGACAGTCCTTGAGCACTGAGAAAGGATGGCTGTGATTATTAAGAGCCAGCATGGGTTTCTCAAGAACAAGTAATGTCAGATTAACCTTATCTTTTTTTGAGAAAGTTACTATCTTGCTGGATCAGTACACCCAAAGAATGCTTGTGAATGGTTCCTCATCCTCTTGGGACCTGTTTTGTTCAACATCTTTATAAATGATTTGGATGAAGGAATAGAGGGAACACTTATTAAATTTGCAGATGGTACTAAATTGGGAGGGGTAGCAAGTACGGTAGAAGACAAAGTTAGGATACAGGATCATCTTGACAGGCTGGAAAACTGGGCTAAAACAAATAAAATGAATTTCAATGGGGATAAATGTAAAGTTCTGCATTTAGGTAGGGAAAATCAAATGCATAATTATAGGTTGGGGGAGTCTTGTCTTGGCAGTGGTATCTGGGAAAAGGATCCAGGGGTCTTAGTAGACCAGACACTGAACATGAGTCAGCAGTGTGATGCGGTAGCTAAAAAGGCAAATGCAATTTTGGGCTGTATCAACAGAAGTATCGTGTCCAGATTACACAAAGTGATGGTACCACTTTGCTCTGCTCTGGATAGACTTCACCCAGAGTTTTGCATTCAGTTCTGGGCCCCACAATTTAAGAAGGATGTAGACAAGCTGGAATGAGTCCAGAAGAGGGCAACAAAGACGATGAGGGGTCTGGAGACCAAGTCCTCTGAGGAAAGGTTGAAGGAGCTGGGTATGTTTAGCCTGGAGAGGAGAGGATTGAGAGGTGATAGGAGAACCATCTTCAAGTACTTGAAGGGCTGCCATCTAGAGGATGGGGCAGAGTTGTTTTCTGTTGCTCCAGAAGGTTGGACCAGAACCAGCAGGCTGAAATTAAATCAGAAGAGTTTTCGGCTAAACATTAGAAAGAACTTCCTGACAGTTAGAGATGGATCCTCAGTGGAACTGGCTTCTTCAGGAGGTGGTAGGCTCTTCTTCTTTGGAGGTTTTCATACAGAAGCCAGGTGGCCATCTGACAGCAATGCGAATTCTGTGAACTTGAGCAGATCAGGCGAGGGAGGGCAGGGAGGGCTGCCTCAGTGCTTAGTTCTCGCGGCCCTTTCTGACACACCCCGGGAAATGCTGGTTGCCACTTTGGGGCCAGTTTGACTGGAGATCCTGGAGGTTTTTCATCATCTTCTGGACGTGGAACAGGGGTCACTGTGGGTGTGGAGTGGGAGGTATTTATGAATTTCCTGCATTGTGCAGGGGGTTGGACTAGATGACCCTGGAGGTCCCTTCCAACTCCATGATTCTATAACTATTGTCACGTTGACTCAGTAAACATGTGCTCAAGTCATGCTGTAGAAATGAGATTCCTAGATATCATAAATGACTGTGTATTTGAACAGCTGGTCACAGATCCAACCTGTGGGGTTGTGGTCTTGAACTTGATTTGGAGTCGGGCTCAATACCTGATGAGAGATGTAGAGGTTTTTGCACCAGTTGGGAACAGTGACCACAATGACCACAAGTTCAGCATTCAGGTCAGTGGAAAGTTCCCCCTAAAGTCCAAAACTGTAACATCTGATTTCAAAAGAGGGAATTTTACAAAAATGAGGGGAATAGTTAGAAGGAACCTGAAAGGGAAACCCAAGAGTGTCAGATCTCTAAAAAAATGTTTGGAAGGTGTTTAAAAACACACTTATTGAAGCTCAGTTACAATACATTCCTCAGGTTAGGAAAGGCACTTTCAAGTCTGAAAGAATGCTTCCATGACTTACAGCGCAAGTCAAGGAAGCTATAAAAAGTAAAGAGGTTGGATTTATACCCCTTTACCCCTCACTTGGAGTCTCAGAACAGCTCACAGACTCCTCTCCCTTCCTCTCCCTACAAACAGACACCCTGTGAAGTAGTTGGGGCTGAGAGAGCTCTTGACAGAACCGTCCTTGAGAGAAAAGTTCTGACAGAACTAGGGCTTGCCCAGGGTCATCCAGCAGCTGCAAGCGGAGGAGTGGGGGGGAATCAAACCCGGTTCTCCCAGATTAGAGACCGCACATTTAACCACTACACCCCCCAAAAAAATGTAAGTTAATAATCAGACATGCAAAAAGAGATTTTGAGGATCAGGTTGCTAAAAGCATGAAGACAAACAATAAACTTTTCCTTAAATATTTATTTATTTGTTTATTTTATTTATACCCCGCCCTTTCTGCCAAGGTGGGCTCAGGGTGGCTTACAAACAGTTCATAAGGTACAATTAAACACAATTAAAAACCGATCGTAGGCATACAAATTACTTAAAATAACAGTCATTTAAACCACAGACACACAAAACGCTGGGACATACTCAGGCAGCAAGAGGAACCGTTCTTCCTAGCACAGCCTAGGGGACTGCTAGATGTCAACACCTTCACACCAGCCCAGTCCCCACTGGTTATGCAGCGAGCACAGGCCGGGGACCGCGACGGCAGGGCCCAGGTCACAGGTCCTGGGAAGCGCGGGCACAGGGACACTCCCCGGCGGGCGGTGCGGCTCCTTAGTCAAACGCCTGGTGGAAGGTCCCCAACTCCCCTTGTAGGAGTTGCACAGAGAACGGCATCGGGGCTGGCACTGTTTCTTCATAATTGATCTGCAACGAGGGATGAGTGGCGTCATGGGCAAGTTTGCAGATGACACGGAATCATCCAGGATGGTGAAAAGCAAGGCTGACTGTGAAGAGCTCCCAGAGGACCTCCGCAGATTGGGCGAGTGGGCGAGAATGAGGGAAACGAGCTGAAGTGCTGGGAAGTGTTCAGGGGGTGCACATAGGGACCCAAAAGAACCCCCCAGCTTCAAGCACAGGCTAATGCAGGGGTGTCGAACCTACGGCCCGCCCAGGGCTTCCGTCTGGTCCGTGGCCCCCTTCTCCCTCCCCTCCCCTTCCTGTCCTCCCCCTTCCGAGGGAGACCAGGGCGGCTGAACTTCCCGGACGGCTGGGCCTTGTCTTCGCCTGCTTCTCCTCTAGCAGGAAGCTTCGCTGGACTGAAGCACAAAAAACGTGCAAAGAAAATGTGGAATGGATTTTCCTTTAAGGTCTCTGGGCCCAGATAGAAGAGGAAGAAGAGAAGAGATTGGGTGTATACCCCTTGCCCTTCACTACCCAAAGGAGTCTCAGAGCAGCTTACAGTCTCCTTTCCCTTCCCCTTCCCACAACAGACACCCCCTGTGAGGGAGGTGGGGCTGAGAGAGCTCTCTCGAGAATGGCCCTTGAGAGAACAGCTCTGAAAGAACTTGTGACTGACCCAAGGTCACACCAGCAGCTGCATGTGGAGGAGTCGAGAATCAAACCCGGTTCTCCCAGATTAGAGTCTGCACTTTTAACCACTAAACCAAACTAGCCCTCCTCAAGCATCACTCTTATGGATGGAGAAGAGTTGCCAGCTGGCAATTGGTGGGAAACGTAGTGCGGGGGGGACGGGACCCTTTTGTTGCCTGCAACTTAGTGATGTTGCTCCTGGCATGAAAAGTGATGTCATTGTGTAGGGGTGACGCGCTAGCACTCACCCCAAGCACTATGGTTTAACTGCAGTGTGTTGGGTCAGCGCTAGAGTGGCACCCAGCACAATGGTGTCCCTTTCAGTTCTCGCCAGAAGTGAAGTCATGGCGCCAGGCCTGTGTGATAATCCTCCTGCGTCAGCAGCCAGAGCCAGTGCAGGGTGGGCAGTCTCCTGCCAAAGAGGGAGACAAGGTTGCCAACCTCCAGGAAGGACCCGCAGTCCTCCCAGAACCGCAATTATTCTCTGGAGTACAGAGATCAGTCTGCCTTTCAGAGATACGGCTGCTTTGGAGGGCGGACTCTGCGGCATTCCGTCCTCCCTGAGGCCCCCTCCTCTCCACGCACTCCCCCTCCCTCGGCACTGTTCCCAAATCTCCAGCCCCAAGGCAGACAAAAGAAAGCAACACTTTATCCAAGAAGGAATTGATGTGCGGGGCTCACTGCCAGTGGATGTGGTGATGGGTATGCCCACGCAGCCGGCTGCAAAAGGGGGCTGGGTTCATGGGGGAGAGGGTCCATCAGTGGCTGCCAGCCATGGTGAATAAAGGGGCCTCTGCGTATAAGAGCGGCCGACCTCTGAATGCCAGTGCCGGGCGACAGTGCGAAAGGCGGGCCTCCAGCCTCCGCAGCCTGTTGGTTTGGCTCTCTGGGGCAACGGGCTGGCCAGCGTGTGAATCAGGATGTGGGAATGGATCACTGGCTCGATCCAGCTGGGTTCTTCTTACCGCCTTGCATTCTCCTCACAAACCCCTGCCTGGATACAGGGTGTGTGGACAGGTTGCCCACGTCAAGACTGCAGGGTGTGGGGGGCCCTCCGGCTGCCCCCAAGATTTCCTGCCTCCTTTGGTCTGACTTGGCTGATGCCTTCAAGGCAGCCCCCTGGAATCCGGAAGCAGAGTTCCCAGGCCCAGGCTACCAAACGAACCGGAAGCCTCCCGATTGGCCTCCTGTCATCTGCTGCAGGCTTGGCATCATCACCCTGGGGCAGCCCCTTTGACCCACTGCTTGCTTTTCTTGAATTGCGCAAATGGATATGGCCCTGCGACTAAACCGGGGACAGAAATCTACCCTGAGAGAACTTGCCGTGTGCTATAATACGGTGATCCCGAAGAAGCCCTGAGGGATGCGTTCTTGGTGCAGGCAGGAGAAACAAGACGGGCATCTCCAGCCTCTGCCCCCTTCCCACCCCCGGGACTACCTGAGGGGCTGGGGGCTGAGTCCGGGCTGAGGGGAAGAAACGAGGGTGCAGTGCTGGAGTCCACCTGCAGACCTGAAACTGAGCCAGAGATCAGCCGTGCTGTGCGGCTCCAGGTAAATAATACTCAGGGAAGAATCATGCTGGAAGCAAGAACGATCTTGGGAGGGGGTGTGTGTGTGCTGGGTGTGGGCAGTGCAGCTCGTTCTGCCCGAGGCAAGGAGGAGGACAATATGCTGTTTCTCCAGAATTACTGGAAGCCAGGGACAGCCCTGCAAAGCAAAGGCTCCCCCCCCCGCCGGTCACCATCCCAGCGGGGAATTTCCTCTCCTTCCCAAGCACTGTCAAGGCCAGCGTGGTGGCCCAAGCTCTGCTCCTGGTACGGCCATTCCTCCCTCACTGCCAGGAGAGCTGGCGGCATCTTCTTCTGACCCTTCACTTCAGGCGGGAGGCTGACCAATCCTCTCCCGCAGTTTTCAGCAAAAAACCCACCCACCCCCGGTTGATGGTTGCCGAGCCCTCCCCCACCCACTGCCCAGTCCCCGTTTTGACTTGCGTGGCCTCCGTGGGCCCCTCTCCTGACGCTGGGGCTCTGTGGACGCACAAGCACTCCGCAGTTCTGGGGAAGCCCATTACTTACAACTCATTAAGAGGAGGAGGAGTTGGATTTATACCCCCCTTCACTTGGAGTCTCAGAGCATCTTACAAGCTCCTTTCCCTTCCCCTCTCCACAACAGACACCCTGTGAGGTAGGCAGGGCTGAGAGAGCTCTTTCAAGAACTGCTCATGAGAGAACAGCTCTGAAAGAACATGTAACTGACTCAAGGTCACACCAGCAGCTGCATGTGAAGAAGTGGGGAATCAAACCCAGTTGTGTAGATTAGAGTCTGCCTGTTACATGCTGGGTTCCATGGATGGTCCGACCCTAAGCCGAGTGAGCAGCTCTCCTTTATTCGTGGATCAGCAAGAACAAAACGCAAAAGACCCAGGAGGCAACGGCCCTGTTTAAATAGCATGTAACTCCACCCACTTCCCCAGACAGCTACTAAGGATAGGCCATTGTCAGAGTCATTAATTCCCCATCGGCCACCTCCAGAGTCCTGGTGGGCTGTTGTTCTAGAGCTCCAAGCTCAGCCAGTCCCTGGTAGGAACCGTCCTGGAATGCTCCAGTCCCCATACATCGCACCGCCACTCTTAACCACTGCACCAAACTGGCTCTCAAGCAGTTCTCAGAATAACCCCAACTGCAGAGGAACTTCTGCTCTTTAAAGTATTCGACTCCATTGCACTTGACTCGATTGCCTTTCCGAGGCCTTTCATTCTGTGACTAGGATTCCCGGTTAACCAGAGACACACAGGGGGGATCTGCAGGAGCGGCAGAATAACCTCGCAGGGTTATTCGGAGGATAACAGGGAGGAGAGGGGAACCGCCTGGGCAGCTTTGGGTCACTGTTGGGCTGAAAGGCGGGGTGCATTCAGCTATCATGCCGTTCAGACCTATCGTTGTACGTGAGGCCCGGGTGCCTTAACCCCCCCACCCCCAAGTAGGCTGCACTCTTTGACATCTTCTGCAAGCAGGTCCCCCTTGCTCCACTCCCTGCCTCCCGGGGACTGACAGGGAAGTTAAACAGCAGCAGGCCCAAGGGCGGCCCTTTCCCCTCCATCGTCAGAACTGCCCCCTTTACTCTGGTCTTTAAACAGATCTGTTCCGCGAGTGGTCCCCAGCCGTCTTCTTATGCAATGTCTGCTGAGCCTTTGGTGAGAGGCAGGGGTCATTTTGTAGAAAAAGAGCTGCAGGAGCTCAGTAGCATACCTAATAAGCCACTAGCATAATAGCTCATTAGCATATGCCACGCCCCCTGACCTCACCGGAAGTGATGTCAGAAGGGAAAGCGGGGGGGGGCATCTTCAAAAGGCTCCCCTTCCCTTCCCCAGACAGCCTGCCAAGGCGGTCTGGGTGGGGAGCAAAGAGGGAGGGGGTTTAAAGTTTAAACCCCTTCTCTCTAGAGCAGCGGTGCAATCTCCCCATTCTATTCTATGGGGCCATAGAATAGAATGGAGAGATTGCACCGCCCCTGCGGTGTGACACCAGAGAGAAGGGATCCCCCCTCCAGCCCACCTTGGCAGGCCGGCTGGGGAAGGGGAGGCTTTTGAAGAGGTCCCCGCCCCATTTTTGCATCCCCAGCCGGCCTGCCAAGGTGGGCTGGGGGGTAAGCAAAGTCAGAAGGGGTTTAAACTCTGGGGCCATAGAATACAACGGAGAGATTTCTCTAGAGAGAAGGAGCTGTGGGGCGGGGAGCTGGGGGTGGGGCTTGCCACCACCACCACCATTTGTACCTGCTCCTGGGTTAATCGAGCGGTGCCTGGGCTAATCGAGCGGCTCGTGGGCTAATCAAGCCGGTGCGTTCCAGGCCCAAACGACCCCTGGTGAGACGACTGTAGATCTTTGAAAACCCAGGCATAGCACAAGGTGACTAGGTCACCCTCAACAACATGCTTAAACCTAACCTGACACTTACCCCGCTCAGAGAAGTCTGAAAGAGCTGGGAGGGGGCCAAGACTTTTCCTCCTCCTGGCAGCAGCCAAAGGCCCCACTTCTCCTACAAGCTTTGTCCATTGACATTTTGTAGTGGTAGTCGTTCAGTTGCACAGTCAAGTCAGACTCTTTGTGATCCCATGGACCACATCACACCAGGCCCTCCTGTCCTCCACTGCCCTCTGGAGTCCGCTCAGCTTCATGTTCATTGCATGTCATAGAATCATAGACTCATAGAATATTAGAGGTGGAAGGGACCTTGCAGGTCATCTAGTCCAACCCCCTGCACTCTGCAGGAGCAGAGCCGAAAGATGGCCCTATATACCTACAACATACCCAAAAGATGGTCATCCAGCCTCCACTTGAAAACGTCCAGGGAAGGAGCATCCACCCCCTCCCGAGGCAGACTGTTCCACTACTCAACCACTCTTACAGTCAGGAAGTTTCTCCTGATATTTAGCTGGTAACGACTCCCTTGTCATTTCCACCCATTCGATCTATTCTTGCAATCCGGAGCAAGAGAGAATAGACTTGCTCCATCTTCTACATGACAGCCCTTCAGATATTTGAAGACTGCCATCATGTCCCCTCTAAGCCTTCTCTTTCCCAGCCTAAACATACCCATCTCTTTCAGCCTTTCCTCATAAGACTTGGATTCTAACCCTCTCACCATTCTGGTTGCCCTCTTGGACACACTCCAGCTTGTCAACATCCTTCCTAAAAGGTGCTGCCCAAAACTGGACACAGGACTCCAGGTGAGGCCTGACCATAGCAGAATAGAGCGGAACAACCACCTCCCGTGATCGGGACACAATGCTTCTGTGAATGCATCCTAAGATTGTGATCAACCTGAACACCCAGTTCCCTTTCACATGTGCTGCTGTCAAGCCAAGTCCCTCCCATTCTATATCTCTGCCTTTGACTTTTTGTGCCCAGGTGTAGGACTTTGCACTTATCTCTACTGAATTTCATTTTATTTCCCTCAGCCCACTGTTCCAGCCTATCTAGACCATTTTGAATCCTGACTCTGTCTTCTTCAGAATTAGCAATCCCACCCTGCTTTGTGTCATCTGCAAATTTGATAAGCATCCCCTCTATGTATTCCTCCAGGTCATTTATAAAAACATTGAACAACACCGGGCCCAGGACCGAGCCCTGTGGCACTCTACTTAAGACTTCCCTCCACGTAGACGCAGAGCCATTGACGAGCACTCGTTGGGTACGGTTTTTCAACCAACCATGAATCCATCCAACAGCTGCACCATCCAGCCCACACTTAACCAGTTTATTCTCAAGGATATCCTGAGAAACTTTGTCGAATGCTTTACTGAAATCTAGATACACTATATCCACAGCATTGCCAGAGTCAACCATTTTAGTAACTCTGTCAAAAAAGGAGATAAGGTTGGTCTGCCATGACTTATTCTTAATAAACCCATGCTGGCTACTACCAATTAACTCATTCCGTTCAAGATGCTGACAGGGCCATCTGGAGGTGCTTCTGCTCCCTAGGCGGGCACAGATGCCAACCTCCTGGTGGGACCTGGGGTCCCCGCGCTGGCTGCCGCCTCCTTCTCCACCCGAGGGGGGAGGGGGAGGGAGGGGGAGCTGTGCCGCCTCCATTTCCTGCACTGGGCACTCTTCAGCGGCAGCGAGTGGGCTTGTCGCCTTCTCCTTCACTCAAGGGGGTAGGGGGAGGGCGCACTGCCTTCCTGAAGTCCAGGATGCGAGTCCTACTATGTCCTGGTTTCACATCCCTCACTATGTCAAATTCCAAGCTGACATGGTCACTATTCTCCAAGGATCCCACAACATTCACCTCATCGACCAGTTCTTCCTCGTTAGTCAGAATTAAATCTAGGATGGCAGATCCTCTGGTTCCCACCTCCACCTTCTGAGAGATGAAGTTGTCCTCAAGACTATTCAAGAATCTGCGGGATGCCCCGTGTCTAGCAGAGTTAGATTTCCAGCAGATATCTGGATAGTTGAAATCTCCCATAACCACAACATCCTGTCTCTGTGAAAGTTTAGCAAGCTGTCCATTGACTTAATACTTGGCCTCAATGATGGTTTCCACCAGCCTCCAGGAGATGACAGAAATTGGTTGGCGGTCTCCTGGCTTCCTCAACAGCATGGTATATATCCTGTGGGGGGGCCCCACAGAGCACATTCTCCTCGCGCCCCCCGCCATGCTATGCAAGCTCTGCATAAAACCACCAGGGGAAATTATTTGTAGCTTTGGAATTGGATGCCAACAATATGCTGATGACGTCCATCTCTATGATCTCTCTGTCGCAGGGTTCCCAACCTGTTTGAGGCTGCGAGCACCTTTGGAACTCTGACACAGCGTGGTGGGCAGAGCCACAAAACGACTGCCACAGCTTACCTTCAGTCACACAATAAAGAGCCTTGTTCTGTGGAGGCATCAAGACTAGACTACTGTAATGCACCCAAGTCAGCTCAGAAACGGCAACTGGTGCAGAAGGCTGCACCTCAGCTAGACGGAGCACGCCTATGACAAGGGTTGTCAGACATCAGCTGGGGCACTCGATCTTAGCCAAAAGGCCTGGAGATCTCCTGGGATTCCATCTGATCTCCAGACTACAAAGTTTCAGTCCCTCCAGAGGGTGGAATGAAGAAAAAGAAATAAACGCCTGTGGGGTAACCCAATTAAGTAGGAGAGCAAAGTCCTTCAGTCTAACTACTCAAACAGTTAATGGCAAACAGTATAGAGTCCACAATACATAAGTCCATGCAAAAGGTCCAAAAAGGATCCACAAAAGGGAGACCGGACTCAGTGGTGAGAACGTAGAGTAGAAGTCATCAATTTATTCAAATAAAGCCATGTTGATAAAGCGATTTCGAGTTTTCTTATCCGCCTCTTTTCTAAATATTCCTCTTCGGATCAAAGCATTAATCTATAACCAAAATAAACTTGTTACAAAATATACTTGTTGCAAAATTAAATGCCTAAATCCCGCAGTACAAGTCAACCTCCTATGCAGTGTCAATTTCTATGTCAGTTACACTTGCTGTGGCTCAATTTCTGCACAGGCACTGCATGTCAGGCTCCCTTTGAGAGACAGCCTCCAGAACATGCTGATAGCACAAAATATTTAGTTTGTTACATTAATTACTGTACAGGCACCGCATGCAAGTCTCAAGGATATTTTTTTTTTTGAAACAAAATTTTATTGGAGTACATTCAACATTGTTAAACATCGTTACCAATACAATTTTAAAAATTACATCCCATCCCCCCACCCCCCAATAGTCTTCCAACACCGCTAATAACAAAAAAAAAAGAATTAAAAGGTAATCAAGTTTAAACTTGTATCAATCGACAAACCAGGTAACACAATTCTAATATGTAAAAACCTGACTCTTTCAAACCTAGTTTCCAAAAGGTACAGTACAATCCGGTATTTGTTTCCTTTCTCATTCAATGTCAATACGAATCAAGATTGTACATTTTCCCTTTCATTCTATATTCAGTTTCCATGTAGAATTTCAGGCCTTCCCAGTCTTTTAGATATTGTTCTGCCATTTGTCCATTTAGTTTTTTCGTCATTTTGTCCATTTCAGCTAAAAACAGCAGTTTCCTTAACCAGTCTTGTATATCTGGCACCTTCTCCGCTTTCCATTGTTGCGCGAAAGCCATTCTCGCCGATGTGATCACATACCATAGTAATGTCCTCTTTTCTTGTGGAATTTTTTCCATTGTCAAACCTAAGAGAAGAAGCTCCGGACTTTTCCTAATAGGAATTTTTAATATCTTCTTCATTTCACAATGTACATTTGACCAGTATACTTTTGCTTTATCACATGACCACCACATATGGTAAAAAGAACCCTCTGTTTTTTTACATTTCCAACACTTATTACTCAAGTTCTTATCCATACTAATATTAGCAATCTTTTTTGGTGTCATATACCACCTGTACATCATCTTATAAAAATTTTCTTTTATGTTAACACAGGCTGACATTTTAAAAGCTTTTTTCCACAAAAATTCCCATGCTTCCATAGAAATTTCCTTGTTCATATTTATGGCCCATTTTATCATTTGCTCTTTAACAGTTTCATCCAAAGTATATACAGTCAACAAGGTTTTATGCAACTTAGATATCATTTTTCACTCTTTTTTCAACCATATATCTTCAAACTCATCGTTCTTAGCTCTAAAACCAACCTCTTTACAGTCTTTTTTGTAAATGTCCCGTATTTGGCAATATTGTAACCATCTCAAGGATATTTTAACTGCACAAAACATTTGGCTTGTCCCATTAATAACCGCACAGGCACTTGTAAATTCTGCATGTCGGTCTCCTGTCGGGAGAAGGCCTCAAGGACATTGGGCTTATCACATTAAACTTATCACATTAATCACTTTGCAACAATGCCAAAAGAAATAAAAATGCTTACCCAACCCCATTTGGGTTTACAATAGAATTCAAGGCAGTAGTCAAAATACAAGGATGTTTTCTGTAAAATGATGCAATGTTCAGTCTAATGAGTACAAATATAAGAACATCAAAGGATACAAAAAGTAAAACTTACCCAGGGATGCAGAGCCTACAGTTTAAAGTAGGGAACACCGCAACACTTACAGTAGCGCCGATGTGTCTCGAGACGGGGTTCAGTATGTAATTACTATATCTAGAATGCTCAAGTGCTGATCACTTGCAGGTATGAAGAAATTAAAGGTATATTACAGATGCATTCTAAAGAAAACATGAGTAATCTGTCATCAGATTCAGACCATGGGGAGAGTATGTTCTAAGTTGAAAAATCTAGTAATTTTCACATTGAAGAAGAACTTTTTCAAGGTCCCCCTGGTTGTTAGGATGTGGCTCAATCACGTCCAGCACCACAGACTTGAAGACCTCAGGCTTATGCTTTTTATCAGAAAATTGTTGCACAAGTGCTGCATCGGTAATTACATTTCTGACCCAACTTTTGTGCTCTGCAATACGGGTTCTGAGTGTCCTGTTTGTGGAACCTGTGTACAAAATTAGTTGCAGTAGATTTCCCGGGTTGTTGTGTGGCCGTGGTCTTGGCATTGTAGGACCTGACGTTTCACCAGCAGCTGTGACTGGCATCCTCAGAGATAGAACACAGAAAGATGGAGGACTCTCTGTGTGTCAAGGTGAGAAGAAGAAAAATGGTAGGCAGGCAATTTATATCTACTCAGGAAGGTGGGGTAGGGCTGAGTCATTATCTTGTAGGAGTTCTCCAGGCTATGAACATGCTACTGGAGGAGCTTTCCTAAGGAGGTTCTTTTGTGGTGACAAAAGAAAAAGTGACAAAAGAACCTCCTCAGGAAAGCTCCTCCAGTAGCATGTTCATAGCCTGGAGAACTACACTACAAGATAATGACATTGGAGGAGGTACACTACAAAACGTGAAGCACAGTTACTGAAGAAAGGTAAAACATGATGAAATTTCAAATGGGGGAAAGAAATAGTTTTTGTTTCCTAAGCCTGGTCACAAGATTTACATGGCCATTAGCACTTATAGGCTGTGGTCTGTTCAACTTCATATCTGAGTGTCCCAATATGTCTCTCAGATTAGAAGTTCCTCTAAAGCCTATTCCCGGTACATCCCCCAGTATGTGCCAGTGCTTCAATATAATGGATTTTATATCATTTGCCAAAGGTGTATAGTTAAAGGCACAAGAGATTTATCTTATTTATTGATTGATTTGATTTTTACCCTGCCCTCCCCACCGAGGCGGGCTCATTGGATCTCGTGGGTTTAACACATTCCCAAAAGAGTGTTTCTCTCTGTCGGTATCCTCAGCTCTTCCAAGAGCAGCCTAGACCACAGCATGGGGGTACCCCCAACCAGTGAACTGACCTGCCATTTCATAGCTCTCCTTCTTAAAGTCTTCTCCAAATGTGGAGTTCCTCTTAATATGAAGAAGAAGAAGAAGAAGAAGAGTTTGGACATACCCCGCCCTTCACTGCCCAAAGGTGTCTCAGAGCGGCTCACAAACTTCCTTCCATTCCCCTCCCCACAACAGACACCCCCTGTGAGGTTGGTGGGGCTGAGAGAACTTCTGACAGAAACTGTCCTTGAGAGAACAGCTGTGCCAGAGCTTGTGACTGACCCAAGGTCACATCAGCAGGTGCAAGTGGAGGAGTGGGGAATCAAGCCCGGTTCTCCCAGATAAGAGTCCGTGCACTTAACCACAACACCAAACTGAAGCTGCTGACAATAAGGGGGATGATACTTAAGGTGCCTAATCTGGGACGATTGAAAATGGAGATAAGAGTTCTTATCAGTGAGTTTTGAAAATGTTTTGACAGCAAGTGCACTGTTGTGTGTCTTAGAGACACAAGTGTCTGGATAGGCAATGGAACTAAGGTGATGTTTAACTGCAAATTTCAAAGACTCACAAGTATTAAGCCACGCTGTAGATTCCATGACACTAGAAACATCATTATACAGGAAAAACAGATCATCAATTGTCAAGTTCCCCAGATAGTCAGTCAAACACCAGGCTTCTTAAGAAGATAGTGTTTATTAAAGACCAGTCTTAGAGATGCATGAACAAGCTCTTTGTCAGTGATACCAGAGAATACATGACAAGGACAATTATAGTGCATTCAAACTAACCCCCCCCCGCTACAGGCCAATGGATACATTTTATGCGCGCTAAAGGAGAAAGGAAAACACCCAGACCAGTATATCCCACCAGACAGCCGGGCATAGCCAGGCTTGAGACCCAAGGTCAGGCGAAAGATAAAACACACAGCATAGACAGAACTTTACACAGAGTGAAGGCGCCCTGGTCTTCCCGCATTCCTGAGCAATGAAAGATGTTTTGGCTTCCCCCCTCCTCCTCACAGGAATGGTAGGGCTACCTGACATCAAGATACCTACAATAAAATAAAATTGATTTACAAAAAGGATTGACAGCTGGATCATAAATGTACTTGTTTTCCAAAACTGACACGAAGAGGCTGGTGATGGATGGAGCAAAAGAACGACCCACGGCCACCCCTTTTACTTGCAAGAAAAATTGGTCTTCAAAACAAAAGTAATTTTTCTCCAAAATAATATCAGCTAATTGTAACAGAAAATGAGTCGGGCAGGTGCGTGTGTGTGTGTGTGTGTGTTATCAGTTCTCCTTTCTAAGACATCTTGTAGTACATTTCTAGCCTCATCATGGGGCACATTAGTATGCAACAAGTGGAGACCCGCAAGAAACTTGCGGGATGGTTATCTCATTCGTCACACCTTTGCTTCTTCTGCTCACCCCCTACCTCTCTCACACTATTCCTCCCCTCTGCCCCCCTTTTCTTACTCTTTCTGCTCCATGCATGTGACTTCCTCTCTCTTTCTGACCTGTCATCTCTTTGTTTTTCTGCCTCCCCACTTCATCACTCTTTCTGTCTCCTTCTGCCCCCCACCCCATCATTCTTTCTTTCTGCCCCCATCACTCTCCCAGCCTCCTGCCTGCTTCCTCCCCCACTCCGCAGAGCAGTAGCAGTAGCAGTGGCGGCAGTGCTCTCAGCCACCCACCTGCTTCCTCTCCCCCACAGCAGCAGTGGCAGCACTCTGGGAATCACAACGGATCTCCCAGCTACAGAGATCAATTCGCCTTAGGGCTGCCAGCTCCAGGTTGAGAAATTCCTGGAGATTTGGGGGTGGAGCCTTAGGACAGTGAGGCTTGGGGAGGCAAGCAGCCTCAGCAGGGTATGATGCCATAGACTCAACTCTTCAAAACAGCCATTTTATCCAGGGGAATTGATCTCTGTCTCCTGGACAACAGTTGTAATTCTGGGTGATCTCCAGTCCTCACCCAGAGGCTGGCAATAACGGTTCTCATGGAGGAAATGGCTGGAGGGTGGAGTCTATGGCATTACACTAGTCTGAAGTTCCTCCCCTCCTCAAATCCCACCCTCTCCAGGCTTCACCCCTCAAATGTCCAGGGATCTCCCAACCTGGAGTTGGCAACCCTATTTCCTTCCCACCCAACAGCCCAACCTACCTTTATCTGCCTCTCTGTCTCCTGTTTTCCATCTCCACCCCCCAGCCTTTATCTAGGGAAATTACAGTCTTTCTCCACAGTGGGGACCAATGTTCCTCCTAAGCTGTGGAGTCCTGTGAGCAAAAATTCTACTTTATGAGCTGCTGGCATTAAAGTTGTGAGCGAGCAATTCGGCTACTGCATAAATTAGTTGGCTCTGGAGCCCTCCTTCTTGAGCGAAGACAAAAATGTGTGATCCGGAGGCTAAAAAAATGTGAGCTAGCTCACACTAACTCAGCTTAGAGGGAACACTGGTGGGGACCAAAGCAGCTTTCATTATTCCCTCCTCCTTTTTATCTGCACAACAACCCTGTGAGGTTGGTTAGGCTGAAATATGTGACTGATCCAAAAATCATGCAGTCAGCTTCCACTGCAAGATGGGGATCTGAACCCGGCTGCGGGACCCCCAGGGAAGCCGGGAAGGGGGCGGGGTCTGGCGGCGGTGGAGGCGGCGAGCGCCCAGTTAGGGCGGTGGGGGCGCTTTTTTGGGGGGGGAGTGGGGCACCATTTGGTGCCCCTGAGGCCGGGCCGCCCTAGGCGGGCGCCTAGTTCACCCTATGGGCAATCTGGCCCTGCTGGAGTTAGGTCCCTGCAGAGGCCATTTCAAAAGGTTTGGGGGGGGATTCAACCATTCCTGAAGGGATTTTTTCACTTTTTGGATTTTTCTACAAACCCAGGAAGTCTACTGACTATGCAGGAAAAGCTGTTGGGGGAGAGTGAGCCCCCTGTTGGTGGAAATAGGTATCCGCACATTTTGGCAATTAGTATAAGGATGCAGAAACCTCTAGAGTAAGAAGCAGGGTGTTAGCATCCATCTTCTTGCCTTCAATTGTAGAAACAAAGTCCCCGGTGTCCTTTATAAACGAAGGAATAGCAGTTGCAAAAGGCTGGGGAAAGCTGTCTAGGTATCTAGACAGGGGCCCAAGTGGGGAGTTGCACCCGGCTGCCATAGATCTGCCGGGCAGCAGAAAAGCCCACCTGATGATGAATCTGCACCTCAGCTGGTGTTGGGAGCCAGAAGGAGTTCCTGCCTGTCACAAGGGGGCTGTCAGACATCAGGTAGGGCCCAGAGAGCTACACTTGACCTTAGCCAAAAGAGGGAGAAGTGATCTTGATCTTACACTTGGTCTTAGCCAAAAGGCCCAGAGATCTCCTGGGAGGCCATCTGACCTCCAGACTGCAAAGGTTTAGTCCCCTGGAGGAAAGGGCTGCTCCAGAGGGTGGGCATGATACCCCTCGGAGGCCCACCTCCTCCTCCTCCTCCACCCTGCAGCCTCTGGGAATTTCCCATCCTGGCGTCAGCAACCCGGCCGACGACGAGTCCCATCCTGCAGCCCCATCCTCCCACTGGCTGCCCCCATCACTCACATTCTCCGTTGTGGTGCCCAGCCCACATTGTGGAGGAGGTCAGGAAGGCTCCCCCTCTCCAGGCACTCTGCAAACTGTGCAGATCAGAATGGTTTAGGAGGGCATTTTCACAAAGGTTCGAAGGCTATATCACAAGGGACTGGCTCTGGAGACATTTCTGCTGGAGTACAGAAGGTCTGTAGTGCATCTATATATGAAGAACATCAGAAGATCACCCTATGGGGATCAGCGGAAGGACTGCTAGTTAGCCTGGCTAGATTAGGGACTTCCTGCAGTTTCAAATTATGTCCTCCCTGTCTGGAGACTTCCTGCGCCTTCAGCAGCAGTTAGGTTAGACGGTCGAGGTTCTCTCTCTTCTGTGTTCTATAACAGTTTGTTCTTCTCTAGTAAACCTCCTCATTTTCCTCTAAACAGCCAGTGCTCCACTTCCTCTGCATATTTAAACTCTGCCAGCAGTTCCAAGGAAGCAGCGGATTTCACAGACACGTCCCTTTGGGGGACTCTGGCCCGGCCAGGCTCTAGGAAGCCATCAAACGACCCAGTCACCTCGCCGGCCAGCCTTCAGTCTGCCAGAAAAGCAGGGCAACCCACTGCGAGGAGGAGTATTCTTCTGCCGAATAAAAAGATCTGAAGCGTTGTGTCCCTTTTATGTGTTTTTTTTTTGTAGAATAAAAGCATATATATCTATAAAAATAAGTTAAGGAACAAGCATGGATAAAATACGGCAGACTCTTTGGCATCATTTCAGGCTCTCTCTCCTCCGACTTGATTCCTTTTTAAAGCTAAGAGGTTCATGAAACTTTCCATCAAGCCTCGCAGAGGATGGCGTGACTGCGCTGGCAACAATAACTGCAGGAGGCCAGATCAGCTCCTTCAGGCAGGGACAGGGTGACCTCCAAGAAACGCCACAATCTGTGTTTACAGAAATGCTGAGCAAGGCTGTGCACACAATGGAAACTTTTAAGTCCTCAAACACCAGAGTGGTCAGGACGTCGTGGACGCTCTACGTGCTTCTTTCAGGTGTCTATGATCCCAGTCCTATCACACTGTTTCCTGGGTGTCTCATCTTATTGATTGCATGGATTTCCACCACGTAATCCACTGGGAGTCTCAGGGAAAACGCTGGGCTACGCATAGCACAAACAGATAAATTAATCAATCAGCAGTTTCCAGGTCTCTGGCAAGAAGACAACTTGTGTCACAAGGCTGCCAACCTTCAGGTACTGGAAATCCAAAAACAACATCTGTGACAAAAATAACGAAGATTCAATAAAGATACGCTGCAAAATCATTTACTGTAGTAATTCTGTAGAAAATTCTATTATCACTCACATGCAACAAATGCTGCACAGTGTAAACTATTTGTTTCACAATAATTGCTTTATCTGAGCATGTAGCAATCACAATTCTTATCACTAGAAGGAAGAAGATACACATTCAATTATAAATGTAGTTTAAAGAATCATAATAAACCATTATACTCAGAACTGTCACTTACATCACTACTTATCAACTCTTGAAAGAAACATTCCATGTTGACTTTCTAATAGTGAATGAATGAATGAAAAGTTGGTTAATCATCCAGCAAATTAGGGAACAGAAATAGAAGCTTATATTATTACATATTATTACTGGCCTTTATTTGTTGTTACTGGCCAGGGATTGGATTGTATACCATTTGTTAGGGTGTTATTGGCAGTATATTAGCAGTTAGGATAGACAAGAGGCAGGACCCGCGATATTTGCGGGGGAGGGAGTACTCCAGCCGCCAAGCTTCCCCCTCCCTCCCCCCCAGCAGCGGCGGCAGCAGCGGTAAGGCCAGCCGGCCCGCCAAGATTCCCCCTCCCCAGCAGCAGTGGAGGGGCGGCAAGGCTAGCCAGCCCGCCAAGCCTCCCCCTCCCTCCCAAGCAGCAAGGCGGTGGCGGGGGGCGGCCGGCCAAGCCTCCCCCTCCCTCCCTTTCAAGCAGCGTGGCGGTGGTGGCAGCGGCAGCGGGGGGGAGGCCGGCCGGCTGGCCCGCCAAGCTTCACCCTCCCTCCTCAGCGGCGAGGCCGGCTGCCCGCCAAGCCTCCCCCTCCCTCCCTTTCAAGCAGCGTGGCGGTGGTGGCGGCGGCAGCGGGGGGGAGGCCGGCCGGCTGGCCCGCCAAGCTTCACCCTCCCTCCTCAGCGGCGAGGCCAGCTGCCCGCCAAGCCTCCCCCTCCCTCCCTCCCTCCCAAGCAGCAAGGTGGCAGCGGGCGGCGGGGGGGGAGGCCGGCCAGCCGGCCCGCCAAGCCTCCCCCTCCCTCCCTTTCAAGCAGCGTGGCGGCGGCGGCGGCGGCGGGGGAGGCCGGCCGGCTGGCCCGCCAAGCTTCACCCTCCCTCCCCAGCGGTGAGGCCGGCTGGCCCGCCAAGCCTCCCCCTTCCTCCCTCCCCAGCAGCAGAGGTGAGGCCGGCTGGCCCGCCAAGCCTTCTCCCGCCCTCCCATCCCGGCGGCAACGGCCAGTTTGTAGAGCGTTCCCTGCGCATGAGCAGGGAGGGCTCTTTACTTTTTGGGGATTAAAATATCCCCGTATAATTTTTTAAACTTTTTAGATTTTTCTGCACACCTGGGGACTGCCCCACATGCGCAGGAAAATCTCCCTGCCCCCCAGGTGCCCCCAATGTGCGGATTTAGATATCCGCACATAGGGGGCCACTTGGGAATTAGATATATAGATTAGGGTGCTATTGGCAGTATATTAGCAGTTAGGATAGATTAGGGTGCTATTGGCAGTATATTAGCAGTTAGGATAGATTAGATAGAAATGTATAGTGGGATAGATTAGAGTATTAAAGTATTAGAGGATAGATTAGATAGGAATTTGTTAGAGTATTAGAGTATTAGAGGATAGATTAGATAGGAATTTGTTAGGGTGTTATTGGCAGTATATTAGCAGTTAGGATAGATTAGATAGGAATGTATAGTAGGGTAGATTAGAGTATTAGGAAAAAATGGGAAACAGTACTGGAGAACTGCGTATTATGCTGTCTTTCTCTATATATTGGTCTGTGAATAACAACTGTGGTCTGTGAGGACCATTTAGGGGCTGGCCGTGCAGATGATACCAGTGCTCCTGGGGAGGGGAAAGTATAGCGGTGGGGCTGGGTGGAGAGTTGAGGGAAGGGGGTGGATAAATAATCTAGCTCAGCCTCCTTCTAGCCTAACTGCTAATATACTACGTCCCATCTGAAAGGTAGTCAGCAGCAGCGTTCCCTCTAAGCTGCGGAGTCTTGTGAGCAAAAATTCTACTTTCTGAGCTCCTGGCATTCAAGTTCTGAGTGAGCAATTTTGGCTCCCGCATAAGTTAGTTTACTCTGGAGCCTTCCTTCCTGAGCAAAGACAAAAATCTGTGAGCCAGAGGCTAAAAAACTGTGAGCTAACTCACACCAACTCAGCTTAGAGGGAACACTGGTCAGCAGTGGGGCTAGGATGGCTGACCCCACTGGTGTTGTGTAACGCCGACATTGGTGTTGTGTAACGCCGACATTGGTGTTGTGTAACGCCAGGTCTATAAATAATAAGACCACAGTCCTTCAGGACTTTCTGTTGGAACAGAATGTAGACCTGGCAGGCGTGACCAAGACCTGGGTGAGAGAGGGAGAGACAGTGTCTCTCTTCCAAACAGCCACACCTGGATTCTCAGTCCTCCACCAATCGTTACATAAAGGGCAGGGGGAGGAGTGGCTTTATTCATCCGGAAGTCTTACTCCTTCAGGGCGCTCCCGCCTCTGGGATTCATGGGCACCGAGTGTGTCAGCCTGGTGTGGGAAGCTGAGGAGAGTGTGTCGATTTGGCTGGTATACCGACTGCCCAACGCACCGGCCGGTAATCTGCCATCCTTGCTAGAGGCCATATCAAGCTGGGCCTTGAAACACCCTAGGCTGTTAGTCCTGGGTGATTTCAGTGTCTGTGCTGATAACGTGACCTCTGTGCAGGCAGTGGAGCTAGTGCTGTCCATGGTGGCCCTTGGACTTTCCCAATTGGTAACAGCCCCCACTCACTGGCTGGGCACACGCTCCACCTGGTCTTCGCGGTGGGAGTTACAGTGGACTGGATCACTGCCTCCTCACCACAGTTGATACAGTGAATGAACTCGAGGCTTCCAGCATGTCTTCTGGTCACATTCTGGGTTATTTTGACCCACTCAGCCTAGAAGAAGTTGACCCTACCATATGCTGCCTGGATCCGTGCCTGTCATGGCTAATCAAAGCAGCCCACGAGGGGCTACGGGATGCCATGCAGGAGATTCTCAACAAGACCCTCTTAGAGGGACAGTTCCCAGAGGCACTGAAGGAGGCCGTGGTGTGCCCCCTCCTGAAAAATCCATCTTTGGACCCGGCTGAATTGGCCAACTATCGGCTTCAGTTACAGGGCTTCCTGGATGACACTTCTATCTTAGATCCCTTCCAGTCCGGCTTTTGCCCTGGTCACGGGATGGAGACAGCCCTGGTCGCCCTCACAGATGACCTCCGAAGGCATCGGGATTGGGGCAGATTGGCAGTGCTGTTGCTGTTAGACCTGTTGGCCGCATTCAGCATGGTCAACCATCAGCTACTGATCCACCGCCTCGCCGACACTGGAATCCAGGGACCAGCCTTACAGTGGCTTGTTTCCTTTCTCCAGGGTTGGGGACAAAGAGTGGCGCTGGGGGATCAGCTGTCCTGAAAGCACCCACTGGAACGTGGAGTGCCCCAAGGGGCGGTGCTGTCCTCGATGCTTTATAAAATCTATATGCACCCTCTTGCCCAGATTGCCTGGAGGTATGGACTGGGTTGTCATCAGTATGCGGACGACACCCAGCTCTATCTGCTGTTGGATGGCTGGTCTGACTCCAAACCGGAATTTCTAGACCGGGCATTACAAGCCATGGCTGGTTGGCTTAGGCTGAGCCGGATGAAATTGAATCCGATGAAGATGGGGGTCCTGTGCCTGAGCTGTGGTGGTCCAGGGGTAGAGATCCCAGTCCCGACCTTCGATGGGGCACCATTGGTGCCAGCACCAGAGGTTAGGAGTCTGGGGTGCTCCTGGATGCCTCCTTAGCAATGGAGGCCCAGGTAGCAGCCAGTGCCAAGTCGGCCTTTTACCATCTCTGGCTGATGAGGCAGTTGGCTCCCTTCTTTGAACATGGTGACTTGGCAACAGTGATCCATGCGATGGTCACCTTGAGACTGGATTACTGTAATGCCCTCTACATAGGGCTGCCCTTGTTGCAAATCTGGAAGCTGCAGCTGGTGCAAAATGCTGCGGCCAGGCTGTTGATGGGACTCTCAATTTGGGAGCACATCCAGCCTATGCTAAAGGTGCTGCACTGGCTGCCTATAGTATACTGGATTCATTTCAGGGTGCTGGTTCTTACCTTTAAAGCCCTTTATGGCGAGGGTCCGACATACCCGAGGGACCGCCTTTCCCCATATATGCCCCAGAGAGCACTGCGTTCAGGGACCCAGAACCGACTGATCCGCCCGAGTATCAAGGAGGCCAGGCTGGCCTCAACTAGGGCCATGGTCTTTTCGGCGGCGGCTCCACTCTGGTGGAATGAATTCCCAGAGGAGACCAGGGCCCTGTGGGACTTTTACAGTTCTGCAGGGCCTGCAAGATGGAGCTCTTCCGCCAGGCCTTTGGAGTTGCTGCCACCACCACCACCATTACAACTATTGGTGTCACTATCAATAACATCTGACAACCATGGCGGAAGCCCTGAGCCGCTGGTCCCGGTGACTCCTGCCTGACCCAGTCCCCCCCCCAACTGAAGAAGACCAATAGAACTAAAGTAATAACTGGACTTGCTAGCACTTTAATATTATGTTTGATTTTAACACTGTTCTTATATTACTGCATTATTATTTATTAGGAATTGTATTAATGTAATGAATCATGTTTTCTGTACTATGAGAACTTTTATTCTGTTGTAAGCCACCCGAGCCAGCCTAGGCCGGAAGGGCAGGATAAAAATCAATAAAATCAATCAATCAGTCAATAATAACAGAACCCAAGGTCTTCACGATGTATTAGCTGGATTCTAGAAGCCAAACATAAAGTCTCCACTGCTAATTGCTACCAGCCACAGTCTGCCTATGCAAGCAGCATCGAAGGTGCTAGTGTGTCCATGTATGTTTTTTCTATTTATAAAAACCCAACTGTAAAATGCCATCTATATTATTACTTTCACATATTAACAGTCTATATAAACACTGAAACCTTTTTTATTCAATGTCAAGCCTTAGCAGCCGTGGCTGGACATTATAACCATGTTTAAAGTGACAGGGTGTGATTTTCAAGAACCACTCTGTGGGAGCAATACCAGACATGAGGAGTTTTATTTGATGTTAATGTAAGAAAGGTCTTGCTGCAAGAAGAGGCTAGATGGATATACCGGCTGAGTTCACTGCTACCTCACGGGCTAAACTCAGAACTTGATCGAAGAAGAAGAAGAAGAAGAAGAAGAAGAAGAAGAAGAAGAAGAAGAGTTTGGATTTATACCCTGGCCCTTCACTACCCAAAGGAGTCTCAGAGTGGCTCACAAACTCCTTTCCCTTCCCCTCCCCACAACAGACACCCTGGGAGGTAGGTGGGGCTGAGAGAACTTCTGACAGAAACTGTCCTTGAGAGGACAGCTGTGCCAGAGCTTGTGACTGACCCAAGGTCACATCAGCAGGTGCAAGTGGAGGAGTGGGGGAATCAAACCCGGTTCTCCCAGATAAGAGTCCGCGCACTTAACCACGACACCAAACTGGCTCTTAGCTCTTTTCTATCATCAAACCTGCATTATGTTCATCGTAAGTTCAGAACTTTGGCATAGAATGTCAACATGGAATGTTTCCTTCAAGGCTGAGTTCAGACTGGCAGTTTGCAGCAGGAGCCAGTCATGGCAAAAAAGCCCCAGAATAAACTGTTCCGGGTTTTCCCGGTCACACGGGGCCGACAGATGTGGGAACATACTGGGAGGAGGTGCGCGGGAGCGTTCAGACTGCTGGCCCGGAGATGCAGCTGTAAACGGCTTTTCCCTGGTAAATAGGCTGGATGCCTATGTGTGTATGGGCGCATGGGCGCATGAATGCTCATGTGCTCATACACACATAGGCATCCAGCCGATTTGGGGAGGATCCCATTGTGCATTGGGCGGTAGAGCGGAGCACAGCCAATCATATGCACCAATCATGCACTGGAAGCAACGTGGGTTGCCTCCCGGCTTTTTGGCTGAGTGTTCACATTTCCGGGAAGCGAACTGATGCGGGATAAAGGCACTCTCCGGGATTTGCTACCACTTGCAACAGGTAACGTGAGAGTGAAGTGGAACAGCACGGGTTGCCTACAGGTGGGGAACGCCAGGCAGATGTGCCTGTGTGAACACCCCCTTTAATCCACTTGGGAAACGTGGCTGAAAAGTGGCTATGGTGGGGCAAATGGGCAGTCTGAACTCAGCCCAAGAGTTGATAAGTGGTAATGTGACAGTTCTGAGTGTAATGAGTTTTTAAGCTACATTTATAATTGAATGTTCTTCTTCCTTCTAGTGATGAGAACTGTGATTGTTACATGCTCAGATAAAGCAATTATTGTGAAACAAATTATTTACACCGCGCAGCATTCGTTGCGTGTGAGCGATAATAGAAGAGAATTTTCTACAGAATTACTACAGTAAACGATGGAAGAGGAGAAGTGCTTGCCCACTCCAGAAGCACCGATTTCGGGAGGGGGTTTGAAAGACCTGAATCAGATTGCGGTGACAAGAGAGGAAGTCCTCCGGCTGATGGACAATTTAAAAACTAATAAATCACCAGGCCCAGATGGCATTCATCCGAGAGTTCTGAAAGAACTCAAATGTGAACTTGTGGATCTCCTGACAAAACTATGTAATCTTTCTTTAAAATCTGCCTCCATTCCTGAGGACTGGAAGGTAGCTAATGTCACTCCCATCTTTAAAAAGGGCTCCAGGGGAGATCTGGGAAATTACAGGCCAGTCAGTCTGACATCAATACCGGGTAAGTTGGTGGAAACTGTTATTAAGAAGAGAATTAGTAGGCACATGGATGAACAAAAACTATTGAGGCAGACTCAGCATGGGTTCTGTAAGGGAAGATCTTGTCTCACTAACCTGCTAGTGTTTTTTTTTTTTTATTGGGTTTTGAAGAAAACAAAAACAAACAAACAAAACAAACAACAGAGAACAACAACAAACAAGTGTGTACCTTGGATCGTTAATAAATAAATGTTCACAGAGTTCTTCGGTTTTACATTCAAGACATTCAAAACAATATTGTCCAAAAACCACTGAACTAAATATATATCTTTAACCCAATATCTTATCTTCTTTTAGCCATTTATAGAAATTTGACCAGTAACTTCCAAAAACTTCCAAGCTTTTATCTTCAATGATATATGTTAATTTTTCCATCTCTGCTACATCCCAAATCTTGAAGATAAGCTCCATTTTGTTTGGAACGTTACTATCCTTCCATCTCCTAGCATATTCGATTCTTGCTGCTGTTAAGATTTGTACTATTAGGTAACTCTCCTTTCTCTTATAACCTTCCGGAATTACGTTTAGTAAAAAACATTCAGGTGTAAATGGGATATTTTTATCTAGTATTTTGTCTATCATTTTTTTGACCATACACCAATACTTTTTAGCTTTAATGCAAGACCACCATAAGTGAAAGAAAGAACCATTACAAAATTTACATTTCCAGCATTCCTTCCCTAGATTTTTATTAATTTTATTTAATCGTGCTGGAGATATATGCCAACGATAGAACATCTTTAATATATTTTCTTTAAATGCACTCGTTTTTACAAACTTAATGTTCCGTAACCAAAACCTGCTAGTGTTTTTTGAGGGAGTGAACAAACATGTGGACAAGGGGGACCCAATAGATATTATTTACCTTGACTTCCGGAAAGCTTTTGATACAGTTCCTCATCAAAGGCTCCTAAGTAAGCTCAATAGTCATGGGATAAAAGGACAAGTCCTCTTGTGGATCAAAAACTGGCTTATAAATAGAAAACAGAGAGTGAGTATAAATGGGAAACTTTCTCAGTGGAGGGTGGTAAGCTGTGGGGTACCACAGGGATCAGTACTCGGTCCGATGCTTTTTAACTTGTTTATTAAAGGCAAAAATCCTAAATATAAATACACGTTGATGGGGTCTGAACTGGCAGAGACGGACCAAGAGAGAGATCTTGGAGTCATAGTAGATAACTCAATGAAAATGTCTAGACAGTGTGTAGCTGCAATAAAGAAGGCCAACGCCATGCTGGGGATTATTAGGAAGGGAATTGAAAACAAATCAGCCAGTATCATCATGCCCCTGTATAAATCATTGGTGCGACCTCATTTGGAATACTGTCCGGAGCCAGGAAGAGGGGCGCAAGCAGCACACCGGTGGGCCCCCGTGCCAGGCCAGGAGCTCTGAAGGCACCAGCTGCCCACAGGGTCACCCAAAAAAACCTGAGGCACTCCCCGTGTCTCACCTCGCAGTCCACTTTGACTCAGCCTGGAAACTCGCGTTACCTGTTTTCGCAAAGATGAGTCTGTCCTTCTTGGCCATCATCACCATCATCGTCATGGCAATCTGACACCACCCGCCCCAGCCGGTGAAATATGGTCTGAGCCAGAGACCCTGCCCAGCGGGCATTCTGGCAACTGGCCCGTAGGAGAGAGGCTCGGGGCAGAAGGGACGTTTCCTAGGAAATGCTCCACATATTACCAACCAAGGAGAAAGAGAGGCCCCCAAGAAGTGTGGCAGGACCCTGCTGCCACAGGGAATGCCACGCGTGGGTTTGCCACACGTAACGGCAGAGCTGGGTATCCGGGGAGGGGACGCAGCAGCACTGGAGCCAGGCTTCGTAGCCCTGGAGTGTGGCTCTGAGCACGGAAGGCAGGGCGCCTCCACGCATCCACCACCCACGCAGGCTCAGCAGCCTCCTTCATTGGACCCCTTTGTGACCTGCAGTTTAGCCACGTCTGGGCTGCTCCAGGCCCGTGTCCCTGCCCGCTTGCTCGTCAGCACCCTTCCAGCGAGCCATGCCTGCCTGTCTGTGCAACAGGGCTGGTGGGGCCCTCAGGGCTGCAGAGTGGGGGCCATGTCTCTCCGGAACCTCCCCTCCTGGCCCGGGGGGGGCTGGTCCCGGGTGTCAGACGCTGTGGGGTCAAGCCTGACCTCTTTTCTTTTTTTACTTTCTGGGGGGTGCAGGTGTTTGTTTTGGCACAAGGGTCTTTCTCTGGGGGCAGAGCACTTTTAATGCCAACCTGGCCCTTGCCAGGGAAGGGGTGGGCATCCTCTCTGGGCCAGGGAAGGGACCTCTCAGTCCATGTGCCTCCATGGGGGCCTTGCTGCTGCTGCTGGGCCGTCCCTCCCTGCCCGCAGGCTCTCCATGTGGGAGCAGGAGAAGAAGAAGAGATTGGATTTATACTCCTTTGCCCTTCACTACCTGAAGGAGTCTCAGAGGGGCTTACAAACTCCTTTCCTTTCCCCCTCCCCACAACAGACACCCTGTGAGGTAGGTGGGGCTGAGAGAACTCTGACAGAAACCGCTCTTTTTTCAAGGACAGCTATTGTCAGAACTACGGCTTGCCCAAGGTCACTCGGCAGCAGGTGCAGGTGGAGGCGGAGTGGGGGAATCAAACCCGGCTCTCCCGGTTTCAAGGGGGCCGGTGTCCAGATTGGCAGCCACGGATTGGCTGCGCCTGCGTGTGTCTTCACAGGGGCACCGTCAGCTGCCCTTGTGTGACTGGCAGACGTTGTGGGGCCGCTATGGACTCCAGAGCACTGGCTGCGCCATCTGTCTCTGGCAAGAGTTGTGCATGGCCGTTTTTACTGATGGAATGTTGCCCACGGGGAGAAGATTTGGAATTGGGAGTAAGCAGTGAAGTGGCTAAATTTGCAGATGACATGAAGTTGTTCCGGGTGGTGAAAACCAGGGAGGAGTGTGAGGCACTCCAAAGGGATCTATCAAGGATGGGTGAGTGGGCGTCAATGTGGCAAATGGGGTTCAATGTGGCCAAGTGCAAAGTGATGCACATTGGAGCCAAAAATCCTAAATATAAATACACGTTGATGGGGTCTGAACTGGCAGAGACGGACCAAGAGAGAGAGCTTGGAGTCGTAGTGGATAACTCGATGAAAATGTCTAGACAGTGTGTAGCTGCAATAAAGAAGGCCAACGCTATGCTGGGGATTATTAGGAAGGGAATTGAAAACAAATCAGCCAGTATCATCATGCCCCTGTATAAATCATTGGTGTGACCTCATTTGGAATACTGTGTACAGTTCTGGTCACCACATCTCAAAAAGGATATTATAGCATTGGAAAAAGTGCAGAGAAGGGCAACTAGAATGATAAAAGGGTTGGAACACCTTCCCTAGGAAGAAAGGTTAAAACGCTTGGGGCTCTTTAGCTTGCAGAAACGACGGCTGAGGGGTGACATGATTGAGGTTTATAAGATTATGAGTGGGATTGAGCAGGTTGAGAAAGAAATCCTTTTCTCCCTTTCTCACAATACAAGAACTCGTGGGCACTCCATGAAATTGCTGAGCTGTCGGGTTAGAACAGATAAAAGGAAATACTTCTTCACCCAAAGAGTGATTAACATATGGAATTCACTGCCACAGGAGGTGGTGGCAGCTGCAAGCATGGACAGTTTCAAGAGGGAATTAGATAAACATCTGGAGCAGAAGTCCATCAGTGGCTCTTAGCCACAGGGTATAGATGGGAACTCTCAGTCTGGGGCAGGTGATGCACTCTATCCTTGGTGCTGGAGGGGGCAGCAGTGGGAGGGGGCTTCTGGTGTCCTGGCCCCACTGGTGGACCTCCTGAGGGCACCTGGTATATTTTGGCCGCTGTGTGAGAGTGTTGGACTAGATGGGCCATTGGCCTGATTCAACACTGGCTTCTCTTATGTTCTCTTATATTCTAAGTCCAGTGGTGCTGCGGTTATTCTGGTGGCCAGACTCCTCCCCCTCGGTAGCCCTGCAGATGGTGCTGCCCGTGTGCCTGCTCGGGGCAAGACACCAGTGCCCTGCTGTATCTGGCAAAGGGAAAGAGCTTCTTTCTGCCCACAGTTTCCACATAATTTAAGAAATCTTTACAGTGGAGTCCCCTTTTCCTAAACTAAATATTTTCCCAAATTATTTATGAGTGCCAGCATGGTGGAGTGGTTAAGAGCCATGGGCTCTTATCTGGGAGAACCGGGTTTGATTCCCCCACTCCTCCTCCACGTGCAGCCAGCTGGGTGGCCGTTGGTCAGTTACCGCTCTCTCAGCCCTGCCTCCCTCCCAGGGTGTTTGTCGTGTGTCTCCTCCTCCTCCTCCTCTTCTTTTGTTCACAGTGTTCTAAATGTGGCCATGCTCTAGATTACTGCAAAGGCATCACTAGTCTGGCAGAACGCGGCAGCCAGGCGGTTGATGGGCCTCCCCAGGTGGGGGCACATCCAGCCTGTGCTGAAGTCGCTGCCCTGGCTGCCAGTAGCGTTCTGGATCCACTTCAAGGTGCTGGTTTTGACCTTTAAAGCCCTTAATGGTCAGGGGCCTGCCTACCAGAGGGACCGCCTTTCCCCGAGAGCATTGCGGTCTGGGACACAACACACCTGCCCCCCCCCCCAGGCCTAGGGATGCCAGGCTGGTGATAACTAGGACCAGGGCATTCTCCCTGGTGGCGCCAACGCTTTGGAACGAGCTCTCCAATTAGATCAGAGCTCTATGGGACTTCCAGCAGTTCCGGAGCGCTGTGAAAACGGAGCTGTTTCGCCAAGTGTTTCAATAAGATCTGACTGCACCGGCTGGGCCGCACTAGCAGTTTATTATAGGATGCCGCTGTATTATGTACCTTTACTGTGTTTATTGGAATCTGTATGGAATTGCATTTTTTATATGTTGTTTTTGCTGGTTTTAAATTGTGTGTTGATTTTAAATTGTCTGTAAGCCGCCCTGAGCCGCCTTGGTGGGAGCGCAGGGTAGAAATTTAATAAATAAATAAATAATTTTTCAATTGTTCAGTAATATTCCCTACCACAAAATATGTGTGTGTTCACTAACCCCTCAAGTCTGTCGGGCTTTTCCACGGAGCTGCCCACCAGGGTCCCCAAGATCTCTTCCCTAGTTAGTCTTTTTCCTCAACAGCAATATTCTCTTCAGCCTTCCTTTTTCACTGCGTTTTGCCAGTTGTGCTCCACATTTGGGCAAGTCTTCTAAATTTTATAAAAAGTCCTTCGGCTGCCTTGACTTTGCTCATTAACCATCCTGGCATCATCTTTCACTGGAAGATGAAACACGTGGTAGCCAGTCTATCGGAGCTTCTGTTTGGTCGCTGTTCAGTCGCATGGTAGAGTCTGACTCTTCGCGACCCCCTAGACCACATCATCACGCCAGGCCCTCCTGTCCTCCACCGCCCTCCAGAGTTTGCTCAATTTCATGTTCGTTGCATCGATGACACTGCCTAACCATCTCATCCCCTTTGCCGCCCCCCTTTGTTGGCAAGGTGATGTCTCTACTTTTTATCATGTTGTTTAGGTTTGCCATTGCTTTCCTCCCAAGGAGCAGGCGTCTTTTAATTTCATGGCTGCAGTCACCGTCTGCAGTGATCTTGGATCCCAGGAACGTGGAGTCTGTCACTGCTTCCATGACTTCCCCTTCTATTTGCCAAGGAGTGATGGGGCCGGATGCCATGATCTTCGTTTTTTTGATGCTGAGTTTCACGCCAACTTTTGCGCTCTCTTATTTCATCCTGAGCAAGAGGCTCTTTAGGTCCTCTTCACTTTCTGCCATTAGAGTGGTATCGTCTGCATATCTGAGGTTTTCCCTGGCAATCTTAATTTCGGCTTGTGATTCATCCAGGCCAGCATTTTGCATGATGTACTCTGCATATAAATTAAATAAGCAGGGTGACAATTACATCCTTGTTGTACTCCTCTTCCTATTCTAAACCAATCAGTTGTTCCATGTCTGGTTCTAACTGTTGCTTCTTGACCCTTATACAGGTTTCTCAGGAGATATGTGAGATGGTCTGATAGAATCATAGAATGTTAGAGTTGGAAGGGACCTTGCAGGTCATCTAGTCCAACCTCCTGCACTCTGCAGGAGCATAGCCAAAAGATAGCTCTACATACCTACAACATACCTGAAAGATGGTCGTCCAGCCTCCGCTTGAAAACATCCAGGGAAGGAGCATCCGCCACCTTTGCACGGAATGTTCCCTTGATTTCTCCAATTTTCTTGGAGAGTTCTCTAGTCCTTCCCATTCTATTCTTTTCCTCTATTACTTTGCATTGCTCATTCAGGAAAGCCCCATTATCTCTCCTTGCTGTTCTCTGGAAATATTCAGTTGGGTAAATCTTTCCTTTTCACCTTTGCCTTTCACCTTCCTTCTTTCCTCTGCTATTTGTAAAGCCTTGTCAGACAGCCGCTTTTCTTCCTTGTATTTCTTTTTCTTTGGGATAGCAGTGATTGCTGCCTCCTGTACAATGTCACGAACCTCGGTCCTTAGTTCTTCAGGCACTCTGTCTATCAAATCTAGTCCCTTAAGCCTATTCTTCACCTCCACTGTGTATTCACCAGGGATGTGATCTAGGTCAGACCTGAGTGGCCTGGTGGTTTTCCCAACTTCCTTCAGTTTGAGCCTGAATTTTGCAGTGAGGAGCTCATGATCTGAGCCACAGCCAGCTCCAGGTCTTGTTTTTACTGACTGTACGGAGCTTCTGTTATGAAAGCTTAAAAGAGCAATCCTAAGACCAGCAACCAAAGCACTTAGCATAGCGACTCACCCGTATAGTGGCACAGTGCCTAGATATGCTGGCATCGCTCCCATGTCTCGGCACATCCAGCTTGCCTGACCTGGGGCTGTGCTTGGGCTAGTCAGACGGGTGAATGCAAAAGACGAGCCCTGTTCTCCCCCAGGCAGTGGCCACCTCACTGCCCCTGAAATGAGCACGGGAGGGAGAGGTTAGCCAGTCACCCCCACCCCCACCCCGCTTACGTGCTTCTGAGGAGGTATCCCTTTGGACTGCTGGCTGTAATATCACTGGAGAGGAGGAAGAGCTGAGCCCACATCCCCACAGGAGCAACATCTGCTGGCCATGGCAACTCGCCAAGAGTCTTGGATGAAGTGGATTGTTTGGGTCTGTTTTCAGGCCTCCTGGTGATGGAGCTGAAACCACCTTGGGCGCCCTGGAGGACGACGGGCACCGAAGGCTGGGGGGAGTGTGTGACCCCATCGTCGTGTTGGATATTCAGCACAGTAGAAAGAAGGAAGGCAGCCACACCTGTGTATTTCGCTTAAGAAAAAGACTTACTAGAACAGAAAGGGGAAACGGGTTTACATGGAGAGAAAATAACAAAGATCCTGACAAGCTTTTCTATTCTACATTTTGTTCGTGTGTTTGCTAGACCTCGGGTGTGAGTGAGAGCAAAGGAGTGGGGGTGCCACAGGGCTCGGTTCTGGACCCGGTACTTTTCAATATTTTAATAAATCATCTGGATGAGGGTGTGGAGGGGCTACTCATTAAATTTGCAGATGACACCAAACTGGGAGGAGCAGTGAACACACCAGAAGACTGAGAATTCAGCGAGATCTGAACACGCTGGAAAAGGGGGTGGATGTGAACAAGATGCAATTTAACAAGGATAAAGTGCCGAGTTCTACATCTGGGTAACAAAAATGAGGAACACGCATGCTGGATGGGGAGTAGAATTCTGGGCAGCAGCGTGTGTGTGAAGAAGATCGTGGGGGTACGGGTGGACTGTAACTTGCAATGTTCCCTCTAAGCGCCACAGTGTTGTGAGCAAAAATTCGACTTTGTGAGTGAAAAAGGCTAATAGTAAGCAAGTCTACATTTGACTATCGTGTAAATTATTTTTTGGAAGATTATTTCCATAACCTTATAAAAATCTCAGAATGATTTATTTTAAACTTGACTTCTGCTGCCCCAGCCTCTGGCAGTCTACTCTGGGTTTTCTTAGTGAAATATGTCCACCAGCATGACAGGTCAAGTATAACAGAGGTGGAACCATCACCGTCAAGAGCCCTGCCTCACCTGACAAACAGGAAGTGGCTGGCATGTTATCAACCTGCCCAAATTACATATTTATTCAGATATTTATATCCCACTTTCCCCGCTGACTCAAGGCAGCTTACAAATCATACTGAAAAGCATAACAGGCGTGTGCAAGAATTTTTTCCCCTGGCTCAATTATTGTCAATGGGCCCCATAGTCCATCATGGAGAATTGATCTGGGGGTATCTGGGGCTCGGGAGGCTGTTCTTTGAGGTAGAGGCACCAAATTTGCTGCATAGCTGCTGGTGCCTCTCCTCAAAAAACCCCCAAAGTTTCAAAATTATTGGACCAGGGGGTCCAATTCTGTGGGCCCTAAAAGAAGGGGCCCCCATCCTCCATTGTTTAATAAGGAAGCTAAGTTGTGAGCTGAAGCAGGAATCCTCTGGCTGGCCTCTGAAATGTTGTGCGCCAGCGCCCCCTAGTGCAGCTTAGAGGGAACTGTGTAAAGTTAAATATGAGCAGACAGTGTGATGCAGCAACAAAAAAGGCTAATGCGATCTTGGGGTGTATCAACAGAGGCATAACATCCAAAGCACAAGATATCACAGTCCCCCCTGTACACTGCACTGACCAGAACACACCTGGAGTCTTGTGTGCAGTTCTAGAGGCTGCACTTCAAAAGGGATGTGGACAGAATGGAGCTGGGTGCAGAGGAGAGAGACGAGGATGATTGGGGGCCTGGAGACTAAGGCCTATAAGGAAAGGCTGGGGGACTTCTTGGGAATGTTTAGTCTGGAGGGGGTTGAGGAGGGACAGGATCGCTCTCTTTAAGCCTTTGAAGGGCTGTCAGAGGAAGGCAGGGAGCGGTTCCTGTGGGCAGCAGAGGAGAGGACTTGCAAAGAATGGGTTTAAATGAAGGGCGGGAAGGTGCCGGCTGGATATTAGGGGGAAACCTTTTTGACAGTCAGAGCGGTGCCACAGTGGAACCAGCTGCCTGGGGGGGTGGGCAGCTCCCCCTCATTGGCAATCTTGAAGCTGCGGCTGGACAAACCCTTGTTGTCAGGGATGCTCCAGGGGTGTCAAACACACAGCCCATGGGCCAGATCTGGCCCCAACAAGCCTCCAGTCCGGCCCAAGAGCAACTGACTCTGTGCTGCTTGCTGTCTCTCACACGGCCGCTCCCATTTATTTATCTATCAAACTTATACCCTGCCCTCCCTGCAAAGCAGGCTCAGGGCGGCTTCCATACCAACATAAATACAGTTAAAACCACACAATCAATTAGAACACAACAGATAAAAATACAAGCACAAGGTGCTGGCAACAGTTAAAAGCTTAGATGGCTCATTTTCAAGATGAATCACCACATCCCTGATATTTTCAGATGTTCTTCAGCTCAAAATTTCGTATGGCATCGGCTCAGTGTTAAGGCCATGGGCCAGGGCTCGATGTTAAAGCACGAGCCAGGGCTCAACGACAGCGGCAGCCCCTAACTAAATGCCCGGCGGAAGAGCTCCGTCTTGCAGGCCCTGCGGAATTGTGAGAGGTCCTGCAGGGCCCTGATCTCCTCCGGGAGCTCGTTCCACCAGGGAGGGGCTGCGACTGAAAAGGCCCCGGCCCTGATAGTAGCTAGCCTGGCCTCCCCCAGGCCAGGCAGGGTCAACCGATTTTGAGACCCAGACCATAGTGCTCTCTGGGGTATATATGGGGAAAGGCGGTCGCATAGGTATGTCAGACCCCGGCCATATAAGGCTTTAAAGGTAAGAACCTTTTGGCCAGTCCCTATTTCCTGCTTCACAGGAGAGAAAGCAAGCCTTCCCTCCATTGGCTGAGGGGTCCTCCCCCCCTCCTCTGGGGAGGGAAAGAGCCAGAGAGAGGGTGAAAATGACATCTTGTGGAACTTTTAAGGGCTGGAGGAGTCCTTTTAGCATCAATTTGCCAACACACTCCATGAAATTGCTGAGCAGTCGGGTTAGAACAAATAAAAGGAAGTACTTCTTCACCCAAAGAGTGATTAACATATGGAATTCACTGCCACAGGAGGTGGTGGCAGCTACAAGCATAGACAGTTTCAAGAGGGAATTAGATAAACCTATGGAGCAGAAGTCCATCAGTGGCTATTAGCCACAGGGTATAGATGGGAACTCTCAGTCTGGGGCAGGTGATGCACTCTATTCTTGGTGCCAGAGGGGGCAACAGTGGGAGGGCTTCTGGTGTCCTGGCCCCACTGCTGGACCTCCTGATGGCACCTGGTATATTTTGGCCACTGTGTGACAGAGTGTTGGACTAGATGGGCCATTGGCCTGATTCAACATGGGCTTCTCTTATGTTCTGATGTTCTAGAAAGGGAAGGGCAACACAGCCACCAATGGGAAGAGACCCCTGGTAACTGAGGCATCAGAGAGCCAAAGGCTGTGGGGGCACGTGGAACGTTTGGGCAAGAGGCACACGAAAACTCAAATATATATCAGGAGAGAGACCTGTGAGACAGAGCGTCTCCTGTGGTGAAGACCAAAAGTGTTCTACTCCAGGTATGGGGGGGGGAGTCCTGTGTTTAAGACCAAAAGCGTTTTAATCCCGGTATGAGCTTTTGTGGACACGCACATTCCTATTCAGGGAGAGAGAGAGAGAGAGACAGAGAGGGAGGGAGGGAAAGACCCAGAGACAGCATGCCAGAGGGGGGGAGAGTCCCACGGCCTTGGAGAGATCCCCCTTTCCACCTCTAACAGACTGGGGGGGGGGGAACCCTAACAGCCCTGCTTGCATTCCTTATTAGTGGAAAGCAGCAAGAGTGCAGCAGCACCTGAACGACTAACGAAATCTGTGGCCGGGTGTGAGCTTTCCTGAGTCACTGCTGGCTTCTTCGGATACCGCTGGAACGGGAGTCCATCTCTCCTTGTGTCATGGGGAGTGAAGCGATTTCAGATGCCAAATGACCACAGCAGGCATCGGTAGTGAGGGAAGAAACTGAGGTCTCGATTCAGCCCAGGAGTTTGCACTGTCTTGAGCTTCCTGACCAGTTGTAATGCAGCAGCCTCTTTTCCTCATCTCCTGTTGAAATTCCTCTGTAAGAGAATGGCTATACACAGGTCAGCAACTGAATGCCCTGGAAAGTCACAATGTCCCCCCACCGGTTTCTGAATGCTGTGGTTTCTAATGGTACTAGAAAGAGTCCAGATCATCTTGGCACACAGGAACACACCGAAAATAATCTAAGGTTGGGGGAGAGCACTGCCGCGGGAGGCACTCTGCTTTCCGCACACTATGCCGAAGTGAACTGTTCAGGAGGGCACATTTGTAAGGGCAGCAGGGCCCTATTAAGAGAGCGCTTCAGGGAGGTGCTTTCTTTAAAGGGAAGGGGATGGGGATACCCTTATTTTATTGCCTGTTTGTCTCATTCAGGGTCCAGGTCTCCTGCCTGGAGGCAAAGCAGCCGCACAACCCTGTCCACCAGAGGCAATCAAGGGGAGGATAATACATCTAACAAGCGGTGTGGTGGGAGGAGGAGGAGGGTGGCAGGACTCTTGACATGGGTGGGTGGGGGGTGGGTGGGCTGCTGGGGTGTGAAGAAGCCGGAGCCCCTCCCACTGAGCCAGCACGGGGTTGGGGGGCACAGGAGGGCATGGCCCCGGCTGAAGTGCGCTCTCCCTTTCCTCGGAGCCCTCCCCGACGACTCTGTGCTCCGGGGGCGGCTGCTGCTGCTGCGGCGGGAGCCCCCCCGCGTCTCCTCCAGCACGTCCCTTCCTCCACCCCCCCCAGGGCCAGGGACAGGGCGGGGGGGGGGCGCCGGTGGGTCCTGCCCGCGGGCAAAGGGGGGCGGGTGGCGCCTGCAGAAGAGGTCCCTGCGCAGGCGAGCGAGCGAGCGAGGCTGCCGGGGCGGGCGTCAGGGCTGCACGGGGCTCACCGCCCCCCCCCTCGGGACAGAGAGCGCCCCCCCCCGCCAGCCAGACCCCGGCAGCCCCTTCCTCCCCTCAGCGGCGGGCCCCCCTCCCGGCTGCGGGCGGGCCGCCTGAGGACCAGCAGAGCAGAGCAGAACGGAGCGGGAGAGCCCCCCCGCCCGACTGGCCCGGGGGAGGGGCCGCGGCGAAGAGAGCCCCCCCCCTGGGGTCTGACCCCGCGGAAGGAGCCCCCCCCTTCGGCTGAGAGAGAGGGGGGGTCGGCCCGCCGTCCCGCCCGCCGCTCTCCCAGGGGCGCGTGCGCAGTGCCGACAGCAGCCTCGTGCGGGGAGGGCGTGGCCGAGGCGCCGTGTGGCGTTTCCCGCGCAAGAAGGGGGGGAGTGAGGGGGGCCAGAGAGGCGCGAAGGGCGGGCGGAGTGGCGCTCTCTCTCTCTCTCTCTCTCTCTCTCTCTCTCTCTCTCTCTCTCTCTCTCTCACACACACACCCCCTCTCCTCAGGCGCGGCCGGGAGAGGGAAGGAGCGGGAAGGGCCGCCCGCCCGCCCGCCATGGCCTCGTCCTCGCCGCCTCCCGCCTCGTGCAGCAGCAGCCGGAGCACCCCGCGGCCCTCGCCTCAGGCGGCCGGCGCCCCCCCGCCCGGAGCCCGCCCCGCCCCGTGAGTGGCCCCCCCGCCCCCCTCCCTCCGAATCCGCGGGGGGGGAGGGAGGGAGGGAGGGGGAAGAGCCGCTCTCGAGCCAGGGCGCCCCTCGCGGAGGGGAGGGGAGGGGGCGGGGTGGGGTGGGGGTGCCTGCCTGCCGGCCGCCCTGCCCCTCGTGGGGGGGGGTCTGCGGAGGGGGGGCGCGCACAGACAGGCAGGCAGACACACGCGGGCGCGCCTCCGAGCCTCCTCTTCCTCCGCTTCCCTCTCCCCGCCCGGGGGCAGCAGGAGCACCAGCGGCGGCGGCAGCGCGGAGGAGGCGGCGAGCGGCGGGGGCTCCTCCGGCAGCGACTTCGAGGAGACCCCCCTCCTCAGGCAGGCCGGCAAGCGCGGGGCTCCGGAGGCCCCGGGCCCGAGGAGCAGGCGGCGGCGGCGGGTAAAGGCCTCCCCCTCCCTCCCTCCCTCCCTGGCCGGGGTGGGGCGCCACAGGACCGATTGGGCATCATACACTGCTCAGCTCCTCCCCTTCCCAGACCCCACCCCCAAATCTCCAGGAATTGCCCGCCCGGGAGGTGGCAGCCCTCACTGAGGGCACCGGGGGGGCATGGCGGTGCGAGGGCTGGGGCCCCTCTTGCTCCCTCACCCCCGCTCCCTCTGCCTCGTTCTCTCCAGGGGGCCAAGCGGCGGCGGAAGGAGGAGGCCCCCCAGGGCACGGAGGCCCAGAAGTCCGTGGGAGCCGGGAACCTGTTTGAGGCCGTGAAGCTGGGCAAGAGCATCCTGGAGGTGAGGCCGGAGGGGGAGCCTCTGGATCCTGCCCTGACGGAGGGCTTGGCGGGTGCCCTGTTGCCCTCACTCCCACAGCAGGAGGGGGTCCAGAGCACGGCCTCGCCAAGACGATGCCCTGGTTGACGACAGCGAGTGGCTCGGCCCTGCTTGGCTCCTTCTTGGCTCCCGTGGCCCCAGGGTGTGTAGGCCCCACTCTGGGCAAGGGGCATAGAAGACAGCCCTGCCTGGACTGCTCTGTGTTAAGCTGCAAGCATGAAGGGACACAGGCGGGGCTTCTGCTCTGAGGGTGGTAGCAGGTACACTCACACACTCTAGCCTCAGAACTTTCTCCTTGGGAGAGTACATGCCTTCCGGCACCCTGCCATGGTTCTGCTGGCCAGTGGCCATTAGCCCTCTGGGTTCCATCTATCCCCCCCATTTTTGCTGACAGAGAAAAAGAGGCCAAACATCCAGGAACCCTTACATGTAGAACATTCAGGGGACTCTTGCCTGCTCCCCTCTTCCCAGCGTTCAGGCCCTGCACAGATGTGTGTCTCTGTGCCTCTCTTCCAGTGGGAATGGGGAGAGACACACACACTACCACCACCCCGGTATGTGTTCTGGGAGGAAATACAAGGAATCTGGGGGCAGCGCCAGCAGAGGTGGTGGTGGTGTTTCTTTGCAGGAGGCTGATAAGAACAAAAAGGGCAGAGATCACAAATCAGGACATAGGGGCCGTTGTAGGTGGGACCCCCCCCCCAATATACCTGCTTTGTGTTTTCTCCTTTTCCCGCGCAATCCTAGTCTGTCGTTGATGAGTGGCTGGAGAGCTATAAGGAGGACCGGGAGTTGGGTTTCTTGGAACTGGTCAACTTCCTTGTCCAGTCATGTGGCTGCAGAGGTGAGTCCTGAGTGCAGCAAGTTCATGCTTGGTTGCTGCCACCTGCTCCGTTCTCTTCCTCTCCGTGTTTGTGGTCTCCACTTGGTTGCAACATTATCCTTCAGATTTGAGGCAGCAACTTTCCTGTTCTAAGAAGCTTTTCAGAGATCGGTTTGGGACAAGAAGAAGAAGAACAAGAGATTGGACTTACACCCTGCCCTTCACTTGGAGTCTCAGAGTAGCTTATAAACTCCTCTCCCTTCCTCTCCCCACAACAGACACCCTATGAGGGAGGCGGGGCTGAGAGAGGTCTGACAGAAACTGCTCTTTTTCAAGAACAGCTCTGACAGACCTATTGCTTGCCCAAGGTCACATCAGTAGGTGCAAGTGGAGGAGTGGGGAATCAAACCCCATTCTCCCAGATTAGAGTCTAGGTGCTTAACCGCTGCACCAAACTGGCTTCAGGAATGGAAAAATGTCGGGAATGAACATGGGCAGTGAGAGTTGAGGGGGACAGACGATGAACCCGTGAAATTGCCTCAGTCCTGAATCGGACCATGGGGTCCGTCAAGGTCAGTACTGTCTACTCAGACTGGTAGCGGATTTCCTGGGTCTCAGGCTGAGGTCTTTCACATCTCCGACTGGTCCTTTTAACTGGAGATGCTGAGCATTGGATGTGGGACCATCAGCATGCCAAGCAGAGGCTCCACCACTGAGCCATGGCTCTTCCTGCGTGAGTGACCAGTTCTGCTTGGTCAGTAAAACCACTGCATCACACTGACTGGGCACACTTTCCCAGTGTCAGGAAGAGGCTGGAGAAAACTTTGGGAAGGCACTCCCCCCCCCCCCGCCACTCATATTTCCTGGAACCTGGACCTACTGGTTGTGCCTACCAAGCACCATTTTATTTGTTTGACCACGTATATGCTGCTGCTTCTCTGGCCCCCGGGCTGTGGTGTCTGATTTGCCACATGTCAGTTTAACAGCTTAGTTCTGTGCCTTGGGGAAACTGGGCTGGTGCTGACTGCTGTGCCTCCCTGGCAGGGGTGGTGACTTACGAAATGCTCAAGAGCCTCCAGAACTCCCAGATCATCCAGCAGCTGACAGAGTCGTTTGAGGAGGTGAGAGCCAAGGGAGTGGGCAGAATCCAAACGGCAAGTAGGTGTCCTTTGTGGAGGTCATGTTCCCGTGCAGAGCAGAGGGCAGCGGGCACGGCTGAGGTCCTCCTGTCCGTCTCCCCCCCCCCCCCAGGACTCTGCAGAGTATCCGCTGTCCCTGAGTACCCCAGCCGGACGACGTTTCCAGAGGGGCTTCTGTGAGGTGATGGCCATTCTCGTGCACCACACCCAGTACGACGTTGTGTATGATGAATACCTGATGGACAACCTGATTGCCCTCCTGACTGGCATGTCTGACTCCCAAGTGCGCGCCTTCCGCCATACCAGCACCCTGGCAGGTCAGGGAGGTGGGGCCGGTGTTGGGATGTCGGGTGTGTGTGTGGGGGGGCTGGACTGTGGCCCTCATTGGGGCTTTTGGTGGTCAGGTGAGCTTGGTTGGGAGGCCTGTGCTTTTGCCCGTTCTTTCTCTAGCCCTGAAGCTGATGACAGGCTTGGTGCGCGTGGCTCTGAGCGTCAGCCTGCAGAAAGACAACAGCCAGCGGCAGTACGAGGCCGAGCAGGCCAAGGGGCTGAATCGCCGGGCCCCGGAGAAGCTGGAAGGGCTGCTGGAACAGCGCAGAGAGGTGACTAGGCGGCGGCTGGTTCTACTGTGGCACAACTCTGACTGTAAAAAAAAAAGTTTTCCCTAATATCCAGCCAGTACCTTCCCGCCCTTAATTTAAACCCATTCCTGGGCGTCCTCTCCTCTGCTGCCCACAGGAACATTCCCAAGAAGTCCCTCGGCCTTTCCTCACAGGGCTTCTTGGTCTCCAGGGCTCTGATCATCCTTGTCACTCTCCTCTGCACCCGCTCCGTTCCGTCCACATCCCTTTTGAAGGGAGGCCTCCAGAACTGCACACAAGACTCCAGGTGCGGCCTGACCAGTGCAGGGTACAGGGGGGACTCTGGCATCTTGCGATTTGGATGTTAGGCCTCCGTTGATACACCCCAAGATTGCATCAGCCTGTTTTGTTGCTGCGTCACACTGGCTGCTTGTATTTAACTTTTGTTCGCCTGTACCCCAAGATCTTGTTCACACACACTGCTGCCCAGAAGTGTATCCCCCATCCAGTATGTGTTCGTCATTTTTGCTACCCAGATGTAGAAGTTGGCACACCCTTGTTGAATCACGTCTTGTTTACATCTGCCCACTTTTCTCGTGTGTTCAGATCTTGTTGAATTCTGTCTGTATCTTCTGGCGTGTTCACTGCTCTTTCCAATTTGGTGTCAACTGCAGTTTTAATGAGTAGCCCCTCCACACTCTCATCCAGATTATTTATAAAAATATTGAAAAGTACCAGGCCCAGAACTGAGCCCTGTGGCACCCCACTGGACACCTCCTTCCATTCAGATGAAATGCCATCGGCAACTACTCTCCGAGTGTGGTTCTCCAACCAGTTGCCTATCCACCTCACTGTCCTAGAGTCCAGTCCTCAGTCTTCCAGTTTGCCCATCAGAACACCATGGGGAAACCCTGTCGAAAGCTTTACTCTTCTTGTAACTTGCTTTGTCTTCTCTTAGTTCCAGGAGAAACAGGAAGAGCTGGAGAACTTAATGAATGCTGTCTTCAAGGGAATCTTTGTCCACCGCTATCGGTGAGTTGGGATGGCCTCAGGGCAGAGCAGAAATCAAGAGAAGTGCCTTTAACACCTTCCCTCTTTTTTGTTTGTTAAAGGGACCTTGTGCCTGAGATCCGTTCCATTTGCATCGAGGAGATGGGGCAGTGGATACAGCACTATAGTGCCTCCTTCCTGACTGACGGCTATCTCAAGTATGTTGGCTGGACGCTGCATGACAAGGTGGATATTCCTTATTTGGCAGAGGGTCTTGGTGTTCAGTCATGGTCAGCTTCTCGGGGGTCTCCGACAGTATGGGGTGCAAGCGATCCTGTGTTCTCTCACACTGGCGTTGGCTGGATTTTGCCATTGCCCTGCGTGCTCGTTAGCGGCTGGCTGGCTCCTGGGTGCAGCGCAGGGGTCTGTCTCTGGCTCCTGGGTGCAGGCCCCCTTCCTCAGACCACATGAGGCCCACCTGTAGAAGCTGGCGGTGCTGTAGTTCGGAGGAAGCGGGAGGCGGCAGGAGAGGGTTTCCTGCTAATTATTTTTTTTTGAAACAAAATTTTTTTATTGGGATGCATTCAACATTGTTAAACATCGTTACCAATACAATTTAAAAAGATTTTCATCCCATCCTCCCACCCCCCTAATAGGCTTCCAACACTGCTAATAATAAAAAAGAAAAAGTTAAAAGGTAATCAAATTTAGACTTATAACAATCGACAAACCAGGTAACACAATTTAGATACATAAAAACCTGACTTTTTCAAACATAATTTCCAGTAAAGGTACAGTACAATCAAGTTTTCATTTCATTTCTTATTCAGTATCAATACAAATCAAGATTGTACATTTTTCCCTTCATTCTGTATTCGGTTTCCATATATAATTTCAGGCCTTCCCAGTCTTTTAAATATTGTTCTGCCATTTGTCCATTTAGTTTTTTCGTCATTTTGTCCATTTCAACTAAAAACAGCAGTTTTCTTAACCAGTCATGTATATCTGGCACCTTCTCCGCTTTCTATTGTTGAGCAAAAGCCATTCTCGCCGATGTGATCATATACCATAATAGTGTCCTTTTTTCTTGTGGAATTTTTTCCATTGTCAAACCTAAGAGAAGAAGTTCCGGACTTTTCCTAATAGGAGTTTTTAATATTTTCTGCATCTCACAATGTACATTTGACCAGTATACCTTTGCTTTATCGCATGACCACCACATATGGTAAAAAGAATCCTCTGTTTTTTTACATTTCCAACACTTATTACTCAAGTTCTTATCCATACTAATATTAGCTTTTTTTTTTTGGTGTCATATACCACCTGTACATCATCTTATAACAATTTTCTTTTACATTGACACAGGTTGACATTTTAAAAGCTTTTTTCCATAAAAATTCCCATGCTTCCATGGAAATTTCCTTGTTCATATTTATGGCCCATTTTATCATTTGCTCTTTAACAGTTTCATCCAAAGTATATACAGTCAACAAGGTTTTGTACATCTTTGATATCATTTTTCGCTCTTTTTTCAACCATATATCTTCAAACTCATCGTTCTTAGCTCTAAAACCAACCTCTTTACAGTCTTTTTTGTAAATATCCCATATTTGACAATATTGTAACCATCCATACTCAAATTCTAATTCATTATTTGGTTTTAAAACATATTTTTTCCCTTCCTTTTGAAGCAACTCTTGGTATTTCAACCAGTCATTACCTTTATATTCTGAAAAGGGATGAATAACTGCAGCAGGAACAATCCACAAAGGCCTCTCATCAGGAACTGTGTTCTTGTATCTGGTCCATGCATCAAACAATGTTCTCCTTACATAATGATGCTTAAACGTTGAGTCTACTTTATTTTTCCCATACCAAAGATAGGCATGCCAGCCAAATCTGCAATCGTGACCCTCAAGGGCCAAAAGTTTTCTATTTTCCAAATTAACCCAGTCAGTTAACCAAGACATACATACAGCTTCATGGTACAAACGCAAATTCGGGACTTGGAAGCCACCTCTGTCTTTAATATCGTACATTATTTTCATTTTAATTCTCGGCTTCTTTCCTGCCCAAATAAATTTAAAAATTTCTCTTTGCCATTTCACCAACACTTTCACATCTTTCACAATTGGTATTGTCTGAAACAAAAACATTAACCTGGGCAGTACATTCATTTTGACAACGGCAATTCTTCCAAGAAGAGACAATCTAAGTTTTTCCCACTTTTCTAAATCACGCTTTATCAAAACCCACAATTTTTCATAATTATTCTTAAACAAATCAATATTTTTCATTGTAATATCAGCTCCCAGATATTTAACCTTTTTGACCACTTCACATTCTGTCAGGTTTTGTAAAATTTGTTGCTTTGTAACATTCATGTTTTTACACAATATTTTCGGTTTCCTGCTAATTATTGTCATTCTCTCCAGACGTAAGCCCAGGTGAGCGCGGGGCCCCTTACTTGGCAAGGGCAGCAGCCCTGGCAAGTAGAGTTGGGGACACTGAGTTGCATGAGAGAGGTGATCTGCTGACCTTTGCAAGAGTGTTCCTCCCTTGGCTTAGCCGCCCCTGCACTGCGCACGAAACACTCTTAATTGTCAGCCATGGAATGACAGATGCCGTATGGCACTGGTGGAAGTGTGGGGGTAGTTGGAACTGCGTGCCCAGTCACAGGGGCCAGGTCTGTGGACCAGAGAATGCTGTATTTGCCTGTGCTTGCTTATCTAAAATATTTTAAATTTTATTTTACCTGGGAAATGATTTTGAGGCAAGGGATGTTGCCGATCCTGGTGGAGCCTCAGCCATGTTTAATCTAAATATTTAAATACAGGGGTGCCAAGGTATTGCATAGTGGATAGCCACTGTTGCCAGGCAGTGCTATTTTCACAACTACAGGGGCTTCTTCACGGTTATATTTTACTTTCTTTTTCTGTTTCAACCTTTCTGGTTACCTTTCTCATGCAGGGTTGTGTTTTTCTCCCTTTTTCTGGTTGCACTCTGCTTCAGATGACTCACTGCAGTCAGCAGAAGCCCCCTCAGGTCAGTCCATGTGCTGCTGTAGCCAGGGCTGCTAGGCCTCACACCAGTGGCCCTGCTGGTCTGCCACAGCTCTGAGTGGTGGCAGATGTCGTTGGCTGCATTGCTGTCTCACTTCAGGGGAAAGCCTGGGAGTGATGTAGGGTAGCTCTAGGGATCACTGGAGACTCTATGGATTTCCCCAGAAGTGATGGAGTGACTCAGCCAAAGTCATGTCCCCCCCCCATGTCCCCCCCATGTCCCCCCCAGCTTTCCTTCCTGACAACCCTGTGGCAGGATTTTGGTGAAATCACAGGTTTTCTTGCTGATCTGGCACATTCTCATGTAGCTATGTGCTCATATCAGGTTCACCAGTTGATCAATCTGATTTTTTTTCTTTTATCTATCTTTGATAGTTAAAGCAATTACAGAAATATAGGATTTATCACCTTTTAATTGGAATTAAGAGTTAAATTTGGCCTTCTGATTTGGCTTGGAAAGGATAAGGAAGAGATACCAGATGTATCTTTAGTTGTGTCTGTTTGATTATCTCCCTGGTAGTTAGACTCAAGTCATTTATCTTCTAGAGGACGGGGATAACACGTTTTAAGCTGCAGAGACGGGCAGAGCTTAGCATATGAAAAGATCTTGGTTTTATATTTTTAATGTAATCTATTTTATGTATTTTATTAATATTGCAAGCTGCTTTGGGCTCTGTAAGGAAGAAAGGTGGGTAATAAATATTTTAAATAAATAAGACTAGTACTTGCAATATAAACACATTGATGTGATAAGCAAATCAGATTTCTCTGGGTGGAACTCTCAGAAGGTACTAGGTGAGATTTCAGTTTGTATGTGGAACTTGGGTTTATATGACAATTCTTAAAAGCAGTTTAAAATAATCTGAAATCTGGTTTGATATCTGGGGGCCAAATAGTTTAAAAAAGAATTCCTAGAGAACTAGTAGGTCCAGTTTCTCTAACTCAGGGGTGTCAAACTCATTGGTTATGAGGGGCTGGATCTGACATAAACGAGACCTTGTTGGGCCGGGCCACGTGTGTCATAAAATGTAATGCCAGGTAGCGGAGATATAAACTTTATAAAGGGCACAAACACAAAGACCTTTTTTTTAACTTAAAATAAAAATATTAGCACTCTTGCAATATATTGTTTATTTAACAGTGTCTGATAACGGACACCTCTTGCTCTGAAATATTGCATCAGAATGTCTGTGCTGTTGCAGTCTTGAGTGTGCTGTTCAGGTGTGTATCTGTAAGCTGCAAACCTATGATGACGCAGCAGCAGCAGCAGCAGCAGAACTGGAAGAAGCGGCAGAAGGCAGCCAGTTCTACTGTGGGCCTGATAGAAGCCCTCTGGGGGCCTGATCCGGCCCCTGCGCCGCATGTTTGACACCCCTGGCTGTGAGAGCACATTGTCTCGTTACAAGGTGAGCTGTATAGTGTGCACCAAGAGCTGGAAGAAAGCTTCAGAAGCAAAGGAAACCCCTGAACAGTGGAAGAACCAACCATTGCAAACAAATCTCTGCCTCCTTTGCCCCTTGCTACAGTTCCGTTCTCAACTGCCCTGTTTGTTTTATCACAATCACACTTTATGTTTTTGCCTGTACATGGAGAATGTAATGTGTGAAACAGTCCTAAATCATCACTGTTGCAAAAAGATGGCCTGTGAAGACAAGAAGGCAGGCCTCCATATGAACACAGCAGGTATTGCAGCAGAATATTGGGGCAGTGGCCTGAAATGGTAGAATGGAGGTGTCATGATCTGTGTAGGGCTGGGAGACAAGGCCTAGTAAGGCCTAGGCCCAGGAGACCTGTGTGAGACTAGAAAGCAGACACCGCCTACAATCCCCACAATACTTGGCGCCGTTTGTAACCAATTGTACGAGGGATTGTATGAGGAGACTGTTACTAAAAACACTGTGGGCTGTGGAACTGCATTCTTTTTCTCTCACAGAGTTAAGCTGAGGAAACAGTCTGGTCTGAGAGAAAGATCCCTCACTTGGGACGGAGTGAGTACAGGCACAGGCCTGGTATAAAAGGGCTGTGGGCCTTGAATAATAACCAGTTAGGAGAAACAGGTAGCTGCGTTAGATTTGTTTTATTTACCTTTAAACACAGTTATATATTAAGCACCTTGTCTTGTTTTTCCTTGCCCCATTACTGTATTGATAAACCACTTTAATGTTCTCTGGTCATCACGCCTACATTTCTTGGCTTAAAAAGGGGGAATTTTGGGCTGGGCTTGGGAGGGTACTCTGGGCTTTCCCAAGGGACCCTAAGTCCAGAGTGGTGGCAGAGGAAGGTGGCAACCCGCGGGGTAGCATGACAGGAGGGTTATGCCAGCTGAAGGGTACTGCTTCTTTCTTACCTGCCTTGTCCATCACATCTTGCAGCAGGGGGAAGTTCGTCTCAAGTGCTTACTTGCTTTGCAAGGGCTGTATTGTAAGCAGGAGCTGGCTTCTCGTATGGAACTCTTCACCAGCCGTTTCAAGGTAAGATGTCCATCCCTGCCCGACCCAACCTGAGTCCTGGGACTGTCTGCGTGCCAGGCAGACACTCTGCCGCTGAGCCACGGCCCCTTCCCCAGGACAGCAGTGTGGTCAGCCTCTGCTGAATGGCATCCTCTGTTTGAATCTCCCGCTGTATCTCCCAGAAAAGTTAAAGATGTTTAGCAGCGTGACAGTAACGTAGAATTGGGACACAGTCCTTCAGCACCCCAAGTTCTGGTGAGTTCTGCTGCTCACCAAGCTGGCAGCTTCCTTTGTTGGCTTCCTCTTGATTGTTGGGACTTTTGAGTGACCAGTCTCACTCTGGTTAACCGTGAGAGAGATTCTGCGTTGTGTCATGGAGAAGGGTTTGAATGGTGCGCAGTCCTCTTCAGAAATCAGGGCTCCTGAGACCGTCCAGGCTCCTTGGTTTCCTTCTCCAGGACAGATTCCAAGGCAGGGCTAGAAGGCGACACCGGAGGGCATTATTACTCTTCTAGTGTGGAGCGCTGGTCTGGGTAGGAATACAGTCTTGTCTGTTTGGGCTCTGCACCGGCGTAGAGGTGTGGCTGGGGTAACTCCGTCTTTGTTACATGCCGGTACTTAGTTGCCTGAAGTTCGGGAGGAGTGTGATGTTCAGCCACTCCCAAGAGAGCTGTTCTCTCTCTGTCTCTCTCTCTGTCTCTCTCTCTGTCTCTCTCTCTGTCTGTCTGTCTCTCTCTGTCTCTGTCTCTCTATCTCTCTCTCTCTCTCATGCTTGTTAGCAGCCTTTATCCTCAAGGCCTGAGTTGTTTCTTCTCTCCACTGGAGGTCGGGTGCAGAATGCCGTGGCTCATCTAAGTCTTTGGGACAGCTTGATTAGTCGTTCTTTAGCATATAGGATGCCTAGTTTTAATGATGCACGTGGTCTCAGATGCTGGCAAGCTTCGCTGTGTGTGTGCGTGCTCGAGGCCCGGCTGATGAAAGCTTAGCCTTCATTTTCTGTAAGTTTGATGCTTTATTAAAAATCTCCTTGTAAGCAAACCTGGATCTTGTATATTGTTTCCTCGGAATTTCTGTGAAGCTGGGAGTTCATCACAGTAGAGCCCCATATTTGGAACCTTGGGTTAAGCTAGCAAGTGTTGGCTCCCCCCACCTGTCAAGAATTCCCAATCCAGGGGACCCTTGGTATGGGGGGAGGGGGGGCAGAACTCAAAATTACAAAACAAACCTGGGGTGTGAATCCAAACACGACAGTAGGGTAGCCTGCCACCAGCCCCTTAGTGTAGCCAGAAGCCCAGGGGGAAGCTTCCAGCCTTAATGGGATTAAACAAGAAAGTCAACCCTGCAATGTTGGCCACTTGCAGAATGAGTTTCCACTAATGATTAACCAGTATGTGGACACTTTAAGGCACTGGAATTAGATTGCTGAACTGGAAGTTCCAATATATTGGAACCAATATAATTAAAGTATTTTATTAGAGAGAGTGAGAGTATTTCAAAAAGAACAAAGCAATGAGTCACAAAACAAGAAAGCTACACAGTAAAGTTCTGGCTACACAGTACAACCTTAGTTCATTTTTACCAGGCATTAATCACCTGAGTTGGAGAGTGTTACAAGTTGCTTTGTCCAAAGAGGATTGGTCTGTGTGTGTATGCCAGGCAAGCGCCTGACCTATGGAAAAGTTAGCCCATAGGCAAGGTAGCTGAAATAAAATTACCCAAAGCAGATTTTCAACGGTAGTCATTGGAAGTAGATGGATTTGCCTCACCAGCAGATGCCAAGTGTTACAGGACACTCCCTGGGGCCTAGGTGATTCCGTCCCAATCTTCAGGAAGAGAGAGCAACTCCCTGTCCTGGGTGACAACCGCCACGCCGGGCCCCTGCCCGAGTTGGCAGTGCAGCTGGAGTGACCGGCATCACCCCAGAGCTGGAAGCTGGCCCCTCTGACTCCTTGGGAGTTGACAGCTTGCCAGCGCCCGAGCCAGTAACACCCGCACCTCGTCCTGCAGCAGCCGACAAGGTACAGGTGCAAACAGAAAGCCCACCCAGTTCACCTCTGCAGGGGGCTCGGCTGAGGGAGTGGCTCCACAGGGACTTTGCAACCTGCCGCCGAGATGCACGCTGGCAGGGAAGGCGGGCGCCAAACCCTCAGTACTGACAGGAGTGGTGCCGCCACTAAGGGAAGCCCTGCCGGAGGCCTGTATAGCTCCCACTCAGGGTTGGGCTGTCCGTGGAAGCAACAAGTTGCATCCGTGCTGACCTTGTGCCCACCCTCGGTTCCTGTTTCCAGACCTTGCTCCTGTTTGGCTTCCTGAGCTCCAGCTTCGGACAACTATTCTCTTGGACTCTCGAATCGGCTCCTGTTCTGTCTCTTCTGGCTACGACCCCTGGACTGGACCCGACTCCTGTCACCTGGTCCAGCCCAGCCTGTGACACTCTCCGTTTCCTCCAGTTTTACTCGTAAAAATAATAGTCAACACGTCAGTCAGTCTGAGTAAACTGCATCTGCTCACCCCGTTCATGGGGTTCCTCCACTTCTGCAAGGGAACTGTCGCCAGCTGTTCTGTTTCAGTGAGGTCACAAGGTCTACAGGAAACCAGCTCACATGGACTGTTATTTACACAAAATCTCCAGTCACAGCCCTCGGCAAAAAAAGAGGCATAATCAAAACATTAGTAGACCGCGCAAGATGGATATGTGAACCGCACTTTCTCAACAATAAACTAAACCATCTAAACCACTCACTTCAAGCAAATGGCAACTCCAAGAATGAAATCAGAGGAGCAATTGAACCAAAGGTAAAACAAACAGCTGAGGAAAAAAACCAGTCTCCCACAGGAAAAGTGTTTTTGCCATATATCAAAGAAATCACTGATCAGATGGGAAAACTTATGAAAAAAACACAACCTACAAACAGTATTCAGACCCACCAGGAAAATACAACAGATGCTACGATTGGCAAAAGACAGAAGAGGACCCCCTCACTTCTGCAGGAGTATACTATATGCCCTGCAGCTTTGGACAGGTTTACATCGGGACCACATAGCGTAGCATTCAGACAAGAATAAAAGAACATGAAAGACTGGGCCAAACTGAAAAATCAGCAGTGGCTGAATGTATAACTCAAACAGAACATAGTATCTTATTCCAAGACACTGAAAGGCTGGACAACACTTCCAATTACCATGTCAGATTACACAGGGAAGCCATTGAAATTCATAAACATAAACACAATTTCAACAGGAAAGAAGAGAGTTTTAAAATAAACAGGGCAGGGTTTCCTGTCCTGAAAAACACAAAATGCTCTACATCTTACAATAGCACTACAGATAAGATTAGAATTTCAACAGCCAATCCATATGCAAAAGAACCTCCTCAGGAAAGCTCCTCCATTAGCATGTCACAGCCTGGGGAACTCCTACAAGATAATGACTCAGCCCTACCCCACCTTCCTGAGTAGATATAAATTGCCTGCCTACCATTTTTCTTCTCACCTTGACATATTTCTGTGTTATACCTCTGAGAATGCCAGTCACAGCTGCTGGCAAAACATCAGGTCCTACAATGCCAAGACCATGGCCATACAGCCCAGAAAATCTTCAACAACTAATGAACTCTGGCTGTGAAAGCCTTAGACAACATAATGTCATCAGCTTTCCCTCTGCAAAAGATTTTTCCTCTCAGAGCTAAGGAAAGGTGGGGTGTTGCCATCCTGAACTAGGCAGTGTGGTCGATTGCCTTCTTCTGCAGCAGTCACCCCAGAAAAAATGTTTAAACTCAAGGAAACCATCTCCACGCTCACCTTGCTCTCCCCCAAGTGGATTGGCTTGTTGGAAGAGACCTTGGGATCCCTTTACATGTTCATTTGGTGCACCCTTGAAACACATGGAGACCAATCTACACATTATGGAGCATGCAAGTTGGGTCTTCCCTGTGAGTTGCAGATGCTCCTTAATTCCTAGATTGCACAAGTGACAGTCTGGATTCTGGGACATATATGTACTTTTAAATTTCCCCAACAGGCCAGATAGTGCTTCCTAGGACTGTTTTAGGTTGAGAAAATGGGAGGATATCAATATCTTTAGCAAGATATCAATAGCAAGATATCAAGTTTTGGGCACCCCACTTTAGGAAGGATGTTGACAAGCTCGAGCGTGTCCAGAGGAGGGCGACCAGGATGGTGAGAGGGTTGGAATCCAAGTCTTATGAGGAAAGGCTGAAAGAGTTGGGTCTGTTTAGCCTGGGAAAGAGAAGGCTTAGAGGGGACATGATGGCAGTCTTCAAGTATGTCATGTAGAAGATGGAGCAGATCTCTTCTCTCTTGCTCCGGATTGCAAGACTAGATCTAATGGGTGGAAATTACCAGGGAGTCGTTATCGGGTGAATATCAGGATAAACTTCCTGACTGTAAGAGTGGTTGAGCAGTGGAACAGAGCAGTGGGGCAGATGAGCTCTGTGCTCTACTAGTGGTCCCCCCCCCCAATCGTAGGGACAACACAGTCCTCCAACCAGTTGGTACTGGTAACCAGCTCGTCCCATATGTTTCTCTGTGCCAGCTGCAGTCCTCAGGCTGCCGCCTGCTGGTTGTTCCCCCATTTAAAGTGGCCTGCGTGGCACTGACGGAAGTGTGGGCCTTTCACATCGTGGCTCCAGTTCTGCGGAATGGGCTCCCTGAAGAGGTGAGGAGAGTCCCCTCCTTAGAGGTGCTAAGGAAGGCATCGCACGGTTTGCCTGTTTGCCAGCGGTTTTGAGGGGGGGATGAACTGCAAGAATCTTTGGGGCAGGACTGGACATATTTGGGTTTTTAAAAATTTATTTGCTTTTAATTCATAATGCTTTTAATTATTACTTGTAAGCCACATTGAGCCGAGAAGAAAGGTGAGGTCTACTGTACATTTTTTCAAGAAGAGTAATTCACAACAGTACCAGTTCTTGGAGGAGGGAGACATGAGAGGCCCTCCATCTCTGGGTCGACTTGGAGATGTTCAGCATGGTACAGGGGTTATAGTATTGAGCTTGAAACTGGAAGACTTGCATACAGATATCACACTGCTGTGAACGTCCACTTTAGATCCCTTCCAGTCCGACTTTTGCCTGGGACGTGGGACAGAGACGGCACTGGTGGCCCTCACGGACAACCTCAGGAGGCATCAGGATTGAGGTAGATCAGCAGTGCTGCTGTCGTTAGATCTGTCAGCAGAGTTTGACACGGTCGACCATCGGCTACTAAGCCACCGCCTCGCCGACACTGGGATTCAGGGGCTGGCCTTGCAGTGGCTTGTCTCCTTTCTCCAAGGTCGGGGATGAAGGGTTGGCACTAGGGGAACAGCTGTCCTGTAGGCACCCGCTCGAGTGTGGAGTGCCTCAAGGGGCCGTGTTGTCCCCGACGCTCTTTAACATCTATATGTGGAGCTCTTCCGCCAGGCTTTTTGGAGCCACCACCGCCATTGAACATCATTGAACAACTGGTAGTTGAAGGAGAGGAAGCCGTGTCATCTCTGGAACCCATAACATCCGCCTGTGCCAGCCGCCTGAAAGACACCTGGAGCAGACTTGGAAGCCATCGTTGATTCAGCAGCAATAATATCAGCGCTTTTGTATTATTGCTAACTGGTTTTAGCGTTGTTATGAATGTTTTAATTGTTGTATTGTAAATATGCTGATTTTATGTAAGCTGCCCTGAGCTGGCCTTGGCTGGGAGGGTGGTGTTATGTCCTCAGAGACATAATGGTAAGCATAGTGAGCAGGTGCTCATTATGCGGATTCTGAATACTGTCTGGTGTTGCCCAATCAGAGGGCTAGTACAGAAACAATTATGATTGGTTGTTAACATGCAATGTGATTGGTCATTATAACTGCACTATGATTGGCTGCCTGTTCAAATGTTATTGGCGCGTTTCACAGTCTGTGGGTGTGGCTACTACAGCCAGAACTATATTTAAACCCGTGTGTTTGTGGACTATTTTGTCTAGCTGGTCTAGTCCTTAGCTGGTCTAATTGGAGCTGAAATAAAGCTGAAATCACTTTGAACTTATCTCTTGTGTCGTGTCTCATACTTATCAGGTGGGGTATGAATTTGAGAAATAAATAAATAGATATTGGGTTGGGGTTGTTCGGGTGAACGAGAGAAGGGAGAGCCATGCAGAAAGCTGCACCGAATTCCTTCAGCAAAGTGCAGGGTCAAAATGAGTTGGCGCTTTCTTGCATGCCCAGGGGAGATGCTGATTGCTACTCTGGGGTCAGGAAGCTGTTTTTCTCCAGGCCAGTTTGGCTGGAGATCCTGGAAGTTTTTTGGTCATCTTGGGAGCGCATGGAACAGCGGTCATTGAGGGTGTGTGTGTGAGGGGGGAGGTATTTGTGAATTTCCTGCATTGTGCAGGGGGTCGGACTAGATGCTTCTGTGAGTTAGGTAAATAGGCTGAGCGACCAGGGATGCCCGAGCTCTGGATTCCTGCACTGAGCAGCATTGGACTAGAGGGCTTTTTGGTCGTGTCTCCCCCCCCCCCCCGCACCAGCTCTGATTCTGCCAAAGCTGTTTTAGTATTTCAGTTTTAATAGGTCTCTGTTCTTGTTTTAAGAAGCTTTGAATACTCTTGTCTTTTTTGTCTGTTATTGGTTTTTATAGTGCAGCCTTATATTGCTGTTTTCATGTTTTTAACTGCTTTTGCAAGCCACTTGGGGACGATTACTTTGATGGAGCAGGAAATATTTCAAATAAAAGCACTGGCTTTCTGTGATTCATAAACTGGAGGGTGGAAGAGATGCTTTGGACAGTGTTGGCGACTGCATATCAGACTGCGGGGAGGGCGGGTCTTGCTTTTGCCTGCTGCCACCTGTCTGTTTCCTGCAGGAGCGGATGGTGTCCATGGCGCTGGACAAGGAGCCCCAGGTAGCCGTGGAAGCAGTCAGACTCCTCACACTTATCCTCCGGTGAGTGGCATTAAGATCGTGGGGAGGTGCTATGATGATTTTGGCTGGATGGTTTTACATGCTCACCTTACTGACACAACAAAGCTCCTTTCTGTGCAGGAACATGGAGGACGTGCTCACAGACTCTGACTGCGAAAGCATCTTTCCACTAGTTTATGCCTCCAGCCGTCCGCTAGCCGTTGCTGCTGGTGAATTCTTGTACAAGAAGTGAGTGATCCCCACCCCCATCCCCACCCCTTGGTGTGCTGCAGCATCAAGGGCAGAAAAGGAGATGATGCCTGGCAGTGCTCCCTCTAAGCTGTGGAGTCTTGTGAGCAAAACTTCTACTTTGTGAGCCACTGGCGTTAAAGCAGTGAGCAAGCAGTCTGGCTGCTGCATAAATTAGTTTGCTCTGGAGCTATCCTTCCTGAGCTGAGACAAAAAGGTGTGAGCCAGAGGCTAAAAAAACTGTGCGCTGGCTCACACGAACTCAGCTTAGAGGGAACGCTGATGCCTGGGTTTCAGCCCCCCACCCCTCTCCTGCTACTCAAGGCAGCCAAGAATTTTGGCTTCCGCCCTTCCTAGAGGGAGCCAGTTTGGTGTAGTGGTTAGGAGCATGGATTCTAATCTGGGAGAACCAGGTTTGATTCCCCACTCTTCTTTCACATGCAGCCAGCTGGGTGGCTTTGGGTCAGTCACAGTTCTTTCAGAGCTGTGCTTTCAAGGGCAGTCTTCGAAAGAGCTCTCTCAGCCCCACGTACCTCACAGGGTGTCTGTTGTGGGGAGAGGAAGGGAAAGGAGACTGTAAGCCGCTCCGAGACTCCCTTCAGGTAGTGAAGGAGTGGGGTATCAATCCCATTTCTTCTTCTTCTTCTGCTAATGGTGATAGTTTGACTTGCAGGCTGCTGGCACCAGAGGAGGGGGATGTGTCAGGGGAGACGAGGAGCCCCGTGAGGGAGCGCGAGCCTTTCTTCGGCAGCTGCTTTCCTTCTTCGTGGAGAGTGAGGTGAGAGGGAGCGGGAGGCCGTTTGCCCTGACCGTGAGGAGCTGGGCAGGGCCAGGGGTGAGACTGCGGTCCTGGCTCTGCTCTCCACCCTTTCAGTTCCACGACCACGCTGCCTATTTGGTGGACAGCCTGTGGGACTGTGCTGCTCCCCTGCTGAAGGACTGGCAGGTGCTGACTGGGCTGCTGCTGGAGGAGCCGCCGGCACAGGGTGAGTGGCTGGGGAAGGTGGTGGTTGTTGTTATTATTTAAATTTTTATCCCGCCCTCCCGGCTGAGGCCGGCTCAGGGCGGCTTACAAACAGATAAAATTCCCATAATACAGTCATGATAAAATCACATACATTAATAAATACAGCATTAAAATTCAAACAAAATAAAGTGCTAGCAACATTCCTCGTATTCCAGTTGGCTCTTCAGCCCTCTGCAGCTATCTCAGGTCATTGGCACGACGGGCTGTGTCCGAGGGACCTTGGGGCCAGGGCTCCGCCAGGGTAGGTACTAATTGTTGGTGGTGGAGGTGTTAGTGGTGGCGGCTCCAAAGGCCTGGCGGAAGAGCTCCGTCTTACAGGCCCTGCGGAACTGTGAAAGGCCCCACAGGGCCCTGGTCACTTCCGGGAGCTCATTCCACCAGAGTGGAGCTGCCATCGAAAAAGCCCTGGCTCTGGTTGCCACCAATCTGGCCTCCTTGAAGCTTGGGGGAGCCAGCCGGTTCTGGGTCCCCGATCGCAGTGTCCTTTGGAGTACATACGGGGAAAGGTGGTCCCTTAGGTATGCAGGGCCCTGGCCATAAAGGGCTTTAAAGGTCAAAACCAGCACTTTGAAGTGGACCCGGTATGCTATAGGCAGCCAGTGCAACATCTTTAGCACAGGTTGGATGTGCTCCCAAATCGCGATTCCCATCAACAACCTGGCTGCAGCGTTTTGCACCAGCTGCAGCTTCCAGATTTGCGACAAGGGCAGCCCCATGTAGAGGGCATTACAGTAATCCAATCTCGAGGTGACCATCGCATGGATCACTGTTGCCAGGTCTTTGCATTCCAGGAAGGGAACCAACTGCCTAATCAGCCGAAGATGGCAGAAGGCCGACTTGGCAGTAGCTGCTACCTGGGCCTCCATTGTTAAGGAGGCATCCAGGAGCACTCCCAAACTCCTAACCTCCGGCGCTGGCACGAGTAGAGCCCCATCAAAGGTTGGGAGTGGGATCCCTGCCGTTGGACTGCTCTGACTCAGGCACAGGACCTCCGTCTTCGTCGGATTCAATTTCATCCGGCTCAGCCTAAGCCAACTGGCCACGCCTTGTAGTGACGGAACTAGGGCTTCCGGTTTGGATTCAGACCGGCCGTCAAACAACAGATAGAGCTGGGTGTCGTCCGCATATTGGTGGCAACCCAGCCCATGCCTCCGGGCAATCTGGGCAAGAGGGCGCATATAGATGTTAAAAAGCATCGGGGACAGCACCGCCCCTTGGGGCACTCCACGTTCCAGTGGGTGCCTTTGGGATAGCTGATCCCCCAGCGTCACTCTCTGTCCCCGATCTTGGAGAAAGGAGACAAGCCACTGCAAGTCTAGTCCCTGAACTCCAGTGTTGGCGAGGTGGTGGGTCAGTAGCTGATGGTCAACGGTATCGAATGCGGCTGACAGATCTAACAGCAGCAGCACTGCCGATCCGCCTCCATCCAGGTGCCTCTGGAGGTCGTCTGTGAGGGTGACCAGTGCTGTCTCTGTCCCTTGGCCCGGGCGGAAGGCAGACTGGAAGGGATCTAAAATGGAAGCATCCAAAAAGATGGTGCTGGATGCTCAGCATTACCTAGAGTAGCCTTCTGGGTCACTGATTTCATAGCTTGTGTGTAAGCTTGTGTGATGCCAAGCCAGTGCTAGCAGTTGGCACCCACAGGCTCAGTCCAATGAAGCATGCTTAAGCAGATGGAAAGCTGAATGCTGCTGAGGACTTCAGTGATCGGGCCTGAATGGAGTCGGAGAAGGGAAACCCTCCGGGGAGGCATCTAGCCTGGCTTAGTGCAAGATCATGATTTGCTGGGGGTGCTTTAAATAGAGGAGGGGAGAAACATGAACCCCGCACTGAGGATCTCGGAGAAGGGGCTGGATAAATACATGTTGTCATGGCTCAGGTGGGGTGTCAAGGATCCCTTGAGAAGGCCCAGAGCACCCTCCCAAGATCTTCAGACCTCCGTTTTGGCCGAATAATAGGTGTGAGGACCAGGCAGAGTAAACAACAAATAAAAGGTTTATTTTATTGGAGGTCAAACCAACATGGTGCAGGAATAATAACAGTAAGTGGGTGAAAAGAAAAGAAATCAGATGCCCTAACGCGTCTAAATATATACTGTCCCTAGCACACTATCTCCAGTGGCCTTAGACTACTCACCCTACCCTCAGGATAAGGGTTTCTTCCCCACAGCAGCCTCCCTTCTGGTCCTGTTCTCTGGGAAGAAGAACAGCTTCTCCTCTGGCACCAGCTCTTTTATTCTCCAGCCCTCTTCCTCCCTATTGACCAAAATTGGCACCAAAACTTCCCAAGGCCTTCTGGGGTTTGTAGGCCCAGCCTCCCCTACTGCTAGCCAGGCTCTCTGGGCCTAGTAGGCCTCTGGTGGCACAGCCCAGATCATGACACACATAAAATAGGTAGTGCAGGCACTGGCTTTCTGTCCTCCATAGTGCAGTGGTGGCCCACAAAGCGCTATTCTCCCTTTACAGGTTTTAGTGACCAACAAGAAAGTGCGCTCATTATGACCTTAGTGGCCAGCATGCGGCAGACGACGGAGGGGCAGCCTCCTGTGGGCAGAGTCTCTGGGAAAAAGGTAACAGAAGGAGGGTGGTCACTGCCGGCCATTCCCTCGCTTCCTTCCCGTGGTCTCCTAGGACGTGCTCCCCCGCCTGCATTCTCCTTCCTTCTGTCTTCTTTCTCTGGCAGGCATTAACAGCCCGGGAGCGCAAGACACAAGCCGAGGACCGCTTGAGACTCACCCAGCACTTCATCCCACTGCTGCCCCAGTTGCTGGCTAAGGTGAGCCCAACGGGAGATGCTGGTGATGGTGAAAGCCAGGAGATGGGGCAGGGCAGGTCCGGGCAGGGCAGGGCAGGGGAGGCAGACCCGGGAGCTGCTTGTGGCAGAGGGTATTCTGAAAGGTTTGTGTTCCAGCTCTCCAGAGGCAAGGTGTTGGCTTTTGAGTCATTTTCTGAGGGGGAACAGTCTGTTGGCAGACCTGCCTTGTCTAGTAATATAGAAGCAGCTTCAAAAGGCTTGACTTTGCCTTCAAGCTTACGTTCCTTTTCAGAGCTCCCATGGTCAAATGATCTTGATTAATGACTAAAAAGAATAATATATTATTTATTAAAGGAAAATATGCTAGACAGAAATGTAGTGACCAAGTAGGTTGTGTTCGGGTCACCGTCTAGCAACAAGTAGGCTATATTAGCCCCTTGAAGTTTATTGGACGAGGAATGTATTAAACGTGGTGAGATCCATTCGTTTCTCAAAACAGTTTTTAAAAATCTCCAGTATTTTGTGAGACAGAGTGTCAGTTTTACCCTGACCACAAGGGCAGAAGTGATCCGAATATGGGATATGATGGAGTGGGCCCTTGAAAAGTACTGAGACTTACTAGTGATTTCAGCTCTCACATACTTTATTAGATGAAGAACAAGACAACTGAGCCGGCTCGCAGGCCGGCTTTTATTCCCAAGTGACCCACACCCCAAACACACACACACCCGGTGATGCGCTATTTACATTGATTGGATTAACTCCTGCTCCTCCATTGGAGGGGAGTCAGGATCCACTAGTCCATTGTCCTTCGGGGCGAAGCTCAGGCCCTTCGCCTGGCCACATGGTGGACCGGTTAGAACCAGTCCAAGCACATGGCTGTCCAGAGCCCATGTTCTCCTGTGGATACATTACACCCCTCCCCCTTGGTCCGATAAACACCCGCACACATAGTCTTTCAAATAGCTGGGGGCCGCCGCTCTCGCGTGGAGCGACGGGGCTCTGGCATGGGGGAACTGACAGCCTCCCGGGCGGCTGTGGGGACTGGTGGCCGCTCTGGTGTTGGCGGGGCTGGGCTCACCATCTCGGCCGGTGTGTCATTTGCGGTGGCTGTCAGTCCGGAGTTGAAGTCCACAGGGATTTCCTCAGGTGCGTCCGCCCCCGCGTCTAGTTGAGCTGGCTCGTCCCACTCCTCCCCCTCATCCGGCTCCAGGGGTAGCACCCGGTGACGTAGCTGATCGATGTGGCGATGCAGGATCTGGCCGTCTTCCACCGAGACTTCGTAGGACCGGGGGCCACGGACCCGGACTACTCGGGCGGGAATCCACGGGGGCCCTCTCGCGTAGTTCTGTGCGTACACCGGGTCCTCTGGGAAGAACCCTCGCACCGCCGCTGGCGTTTCCGTGCAGGGCTCCCGCTCGGGCGCTCGATCGGGATGTAACCGGTCCAGCCTGGTGGTGAGGCGTCGGCCCATCAATAGTTCCGCTGGGCTCCGGCCGGTTGTCGTATGGGGCGTCGTTCTCTGGCCGAACAGGAAGTGCGCCAGCCTGAAGTCCCAATCCGTTCCTTCGGTCCGACGGAGCGCCTCTTTGGCCGTCCGCACCATGCGTTCGGCTTGGCCATTGGTGGCGGGGTGGAACGGGGCCGACCTGATGTGGCGAATCCCGTGCTGGCGGGTGAACTCCTGGAACTCCCCAGACGTGAAGGCCGTCCCGTTGTCGGTGACCAGGGTGTCGGGGAGTCCGTGCGAGCTGAAAATCCGCCACATCGCTCGGATGGCCGCCCGGGAGGAGGTGGATGGTACCGGCTCTACTTCTAGCCACTTACTGTAGGCGTCTACAAGTATAAAAAACAGCTGCCCCTGGAACGGGCCCGCAAAGTCGAGGTGCAGGCACGACCAGGGGCGGTGAGAGGATTCCCAGGCCCTGTCTGGGGCCGTCGGGGGTGCGGGTCGGGAGGCCTGGCAGGGTTGACACCTTTTACAATGTCCTCAATATCCCGGTCTAACCCTGGCCACCACATACCCCCGCGCCAGAGCCTTCATCCTGACTACCCCTGGGTGGTGCTCATGAAGGTCCCTCAGTACCCGTTCCTGTAGTGGTTTCGGAATGACCACCCTGCCTCCCCACATTAGGCACCCCTTATAGGTCGACAGCTCATCGCGCCTTGTGACAAAAGGCGCAAACTCCGGGTCTTGTCTAGCTGTCGGCCATCCCCTCCCCACCCAGTTCAAAACCCGACAGAGGACCCTGTCGCGGCCCGTGAGGCGGGCCGCCTCCTTGACATGTACTGGGCGATCGGGCAGCGATTCTAGGAGTGCGATGACGTGGGCGGGGGCCGGGTCTGGGTCCGTTGTGGGCAGTGGGAGGCGGCTGAGCGCGTCCGCGTGACCCATGGCCTTTCCCGGGCGGTGGGTGAGGGTGTAAGAGTACCCCGCCAGGAATATGGACCAGCGGAGAACCCTGGGCGAGATCATCTGCGGCGTCTGTCGATCGGGCGCAAGGAGGCCCAGGAGAGGCTTGTGGTCTGTAAGGATCTCGAACGGGCGGCCATAGAGATAATGGTGGAATTTTTTAACCCCCGCCACTATCGCTAGTGCCTCCTTGTCTATCTGCGCGTAATTACGCTCCGCAGAAGACAGGGTCCGAGAATAGTAGGCGACCGGAACCTCCCGGCCATCCGGCAACCGATGCCCCAACACCGCCCCCACCCCGTAGGGCGACGCATCACACGCCAGAACCACAGGTAAAGCCTCGCAGAAGTGGTGCAGCACCCCGTTGGAGACCAACAAGTCTTTTACCGCCTGGAAAGCTGCCGCATGCTCCGGCTTCCAGGCCCACGGCGCCTCCTTGTCCAGCAGCCGGTGGAGGGGTTCAGCCACCGTTGCCTTTTGGGGCAGAAACGCGTGGTAAAAATTCAAGAGGCCTAGGAAGGCCTGGAGTTCCGGCTTGGACGTGGGGACCGGGGCTTGTGTGATCGCTTTAATTTTCTCGTCTGGGGTGGATGCCTTGTGCATCGACTGCGAACCCCAGGAATTCGATGCGGGGCACACCCAGGAGGCATTTCTCCTTCTTCACCTTGAGGCCAGCCTCGTTGAACCTCTGCAGGACCTGACGCAGCCGTTCGGTGAAGGCGGTGGAGTCCGGTGCCGCGATGATGACATCATCTAAAAAGGGCTGGACCCCTGGAATTCCTTTCAGGAGGGTTTAGATTGAAAAATCCCTGGCGCCACTGAAACCCCAAACTGCAGTCTATTGACCCGGAAAGCCCCCTTGTGGGTGGTGATGGTTTGCGCTTCCGCAGCGGCCGTGTCCACTGGCAGCTGCTGGTAAGCCTGCGCCAGGTCCAATTTGCCGAAAACTTTGGCCCCCGTCAGGGAGGCCAGGACATGGCTCACTACCGGGACCGGATAGGCGTGGTCCTGCAGAGCCTTATTTATGGTGCATTTGTAATCTGCACAAATGCGTATAGCCCCATTCGGTTTAATTGGCGTTACAATGGGGGTTTCCCAGCGCGCTGACGCGACCGGTTCCAGCACGCCTTGGGCGACCAGGCGGTCGAGCTCGGCCTCTATTTTTCCCCGCATGGCTAGGGGAGGGGGCCGTGCCTTTATGCGGATGGGTCGTACGTTAGGGTCCAGATCTAGCGAAATCGGGGTCCCATTGTACCTCCCCAGGGTCCCATCGAATACTTTGGGGAACTCCCGGCAAACTGCCTCCCAGTCAGCGGTCCCGAGGTGGTTTACTCCTGCTATTTGGAGTCCCAAAGGCCCAAACCACGACAGTCCCAGGAGGCTTGAGAGGCGCCCCTCCACAACCAACAGGTCCAGCAAGCCCGAGAACCCTTTAAATCGGACTTGAAACTTGCCCCAGCCACGGACTGCCACTGGGTTTTTGTTAAAGTCCGTCAGTTTCAACCCCCGTGGCTTGTGCAGTCGGGGTCCCCCCTTGGGGCATAGCGTTTTAAGGGTCTCCGCGGAAATTATAGAGAATGAGGACCCTGAGTCTATTTCCATTTGGCAGGGGGACCCCTCTATTTGGACAGTCACATGCACCTTGTCCGGGCTTTCAGGGGGCAAGTTACATACCGTCTGCCGGCGCTGTGTCGTCACGGTGTGCAGGCTTGCGGCGTCCAGCTGGGCGGTGGATCCCAGGCGCTTGCCCTTGGAGCGGCAGACTCGGGCGAGGTGTCCGGCCTTGTTGCAGGTCCTGCAGACGGTGTCCCGGAAACGGCAGGTCCGGCGCTCGTGAGCGTCGCCACAGCTGGCACAGGCAGATGCGTGGGGCTGGTTTGGTGGTGCGGGGGATCCCCTGTTGCGTTGGGTGCGTGGCTGTGATCGGCGGTTCACCTGTAGGACCTCCTCATCGTTCGAGTCATCCGAGGGGCCGGAGCCCTGGAGGCGATGGACCGTCTTAGGCCGGCGATCTGCGTGGGACTTCTTGTAGGCGGCCGCTTCTTGGATGGCGGCCTCCAGAGTGAGGTCGTCCCGGCTGACGAGCCTGCGGCGCAGCTTCGCCTCCTTCAGCCCCACCAAGAACTGGTTTAGGAGGGTATCTGCGAGGTTGGGGAAGGCACACCTTGTGGCTGCGCGGCGTAGTCCGGCCAGGAATTCCGGAGATGTTTCGTCGGGGCCCTGCATTCTCGCGAAGAACTCCATTCGTTCCGCGAACTTGGTGGGCTTTGGTGCCAAGTGGTCAGTAAACGCCTTGACCAGCATGTCGTAGGTGGCGGCCGCGTCTTTCGGCAGGAGGGGGTTTACCAGGTCCTTCAGGAGGAGGTGTGCCTCGATGCCGCAGTAGCGCAGGAGATAGGCCTTCTTGGTACCCGCATCCGTGATGCCATGGATCTCGAAGTGACGCTCCAGCGTCTCGATCCAGGTCTCCCAGTGTGCGGGACGAGAGATGTCGAAAGCGGGGAAGCTCTCGTTGCTAGCGGCCATGGTGCTCACCCGTGGAGGTCGCGGTTCAGGCGTAGAGTTGGCGGCGTTGAAAGCGAGGCTGCTCTCGGGGTCAGCGGTGCTAGGGAGCGGTGCGGTGCCCAGGAACCGAAGAGGCGGACACGAAGCTCGGCGGCGGCGTTCGGTGCTTTCGGCGTTGGGGCGGTCAGCGGTGCTCGTCTCGTGGTCGTTGTTCATGGAGGGAGTTGGCATCCCATCCTCGTCGCCAGTGAAAAGTACTGAGACTTACTAGTGATTTCAGCTCTCACATACTTTATTAGATGAAGAACAAGACAACTGAGCCGGCTCGCAGGCCGGCTTTTATTCCCAAGTGACCCACACCCCAAACACACACACACCCGGTGATTCGCTATTTACATTGATTGGATTAACTCCTGCTCCTCCATTGGAGGGGAGTCAGGATCCACTAGTCCATTGTCCTTCGGGGCGAAGCTCAGGCCCTTCGCCTGGCCACATGGTGGACCGGTTAGAACCAGTCCAAGCACATGGCTGTCCAGAGCCCATGTTCTCCTGTGGATACATTACAGCCCTGTAATACTGCGGGGGTGGCATTAAGGCGGACTGCAGCAGATGGCCATACCTGGTGTGTGTGGGGGGGCTTTAGGTGTCTCATGTATGATGGTGGAGTCCAAGGAGGTAAAATACCAAAAAAACTGACCTGGAGCAGACTATGGGAGCGAATCACCATGCTGTTGCAGTCCAGCTCTGTGAGACCCTCAGGCCTTCGTGGGTCATCCTCGTTGTCCTGAGCAGGTCCACGTGGGCACCGCGCACAGGCATGCAGGCCAGCCACTGGGAGGTGTCCAGTTAGCCTAGGAACAGAGTAGGAGGGGCCCCTCCCGAAGTGGGGCCCCGGGAGCCGTTTTCCTGCCCAGCGGTCGCATGCTCTGGGCAGGGGCCCCACACCCTCCCTCAATTCTTTCTTCGCCCCCGTCTTGAGGAGAACATTCTGTGTTGCCTCTTTCTTTTTCATTGAGAAGTCTTTATTCAAGAAGCGTTTGACAGATAAACACTCTGTTGTCTGCTCTGCCCCGAGGAGAGTCATAACGTAGCGGCCTGCAAAATCTGCCAGCAATTCATCCCGAAGGCTCACGTGGACCGCACCTCCTGGCTCAGAGCAGTCTTGCGGGAGAAGGCTTTGTCCACCTCAGTCACCCCGGCAGCCGAAACATCTGCCATGGTTGAACAACCCGTCTTTCCCGTCCCCGGGTCCGTTGCAGACAGTGTTTCCCACCCTCCGGGCTGACCCTGTATACCCCTTAACAGGTGGGATCCCTCAGGTGGCCGTCTTTTCTCTGATGTCGTTTGACATCCGTATGTGCCCCTCGCCCGGCTGGTGTGGACTTTTGTGCTGGGATGTCAGCGGTACGCTGAGGACACCCAGCTGTTTCTTTCGATGGGCGGCTGCCTGGATTCTGCCCCTCAAAATCTGGCTGAGGGCCTGGAGGCCGTGGTGGGGTGGTTGAAAAGGAGTCGGCTGAGACTGAATCCATCCTAAGTAGAGGCTCTGTGGCTGGGTGGGTGCGATTCAGGCTTGGGGTGCCAACTCCTGGCTCTTGATGGTGTGCCCTTGACACTGGCACAGGCTGTCAGGAGCTGGGGGGTGGTTCTGGATGCCTCCTTATCCATGGAGGCCCAGATCACAAATGCTGCCCAAGTGGGCGTTTTTTCAGCTATGCCATGTGAGGCAACTGGCCCCTGTCCTGTCCCACCCTGATCTGGCCACAGTGGTCCGTGCAGGTTGGACGGCTGTAACTCGCTCTGTGCTGGCCTGTCCTGGAGACTGACCTAAAAACTGGCCCAGAATGCAGCGGCGCAGGTCCTGACTGGAGCATCACAGAAGGCTCAGCCAGTTTGGTGTAGTAAGTGCGCAGACTCTAATCTGGGAGAACTGGGTCTGATTCCCCATGCCTCCACTTGCAGCTGCTGGGTGACCTTGGGCAAGCCATAGCAAGGGCAGTTTCTCTCAGAGCTCTCTCAGCCCTGCCTACGTCACAGGGTGTCTGTTGTGGGGAGGGGAAGAGAAAGGAGCTGCTATGAGACTCTGAGTGGATGGCGGGGTATAAATCCAATCTCCTCCTCGCTAAGTCAGCAGCACTGGCTTCTGGCGGAGCACCGAGTCAGGGTCAAGGTTTTGTTGGCATTGACCTTTAGGGCCTTAAGTGATCAGGGGCCCCCGTGTCTTTGAGACCGTACCCTCTGGCATGTCCCCCGAAGAGCCTTGTGCTCTGCAGAGAACCATCTCCCGGGGATCCCCTGTCCAAAACCCCGTCTGGCTGTCCTGGGCCTGAGCGCGGGCCTTTTCTGCCCCGGCAGGCTTTTGGTCGAGGCAGTGGCAGGCACCACCTGTCTGGCATCCCTCCCCCTCCTTTTTCCTCCTGTGTCTTTTTGACCGTCTTACGGGGCAGGGGCATAATTGGAATCTGCTGTCTGAGAACGGTTTTATATTTTTTATGTTTTTATATTTCATCATTTATGAATGTTTTTATCCTGTTCTTGTTAACGGCTCTGAGTCGTGCGTACACAGAGTAGGGCGGTCTGTAAATCTGAATTATAAATAAATAAATATAAACATACATTTCAGTATCCTTATCAGAGATCTTTCCAGCCCCTCCAACAGGCTCGGTGCAGAACCAGTATGAGACCCAGACATGGGGACCTCTCGGCCTCCTTCCAAGGCTAACCGATGTGGGGCCCCTAAGCCTGCCGTCTGGCTGTCAGTGGTTGGCATCGTAGCCAACCACAATTTGGGGACAGTTTGTCCAGTTTTTTGTTTGTCCAGGATGGTGCAAGATTATCTCAGACTCTTGGTCTTGAGCGTTATTGAAAAGGGCTACGGCCTTGAGTTTACCCCGTTACCACCATTAACATCCAGCAATTGGCAAAGTTTTTCTGCAGTTGCGCCCAGAATTAAATGCCCTATTAGAGAAGGGGGCGGTTCAGAGTTTTATCTCCCAAGTGATTCAGTGTTTGGTTACTATTCTAAGTTTTTTATGATTCAAATGGGGGCCTACGCCCTATTTTGCATCTACGAGGTCTCAATTTCTTGCTAAGGGTTTGTAAGTTCAGGAAGGTCTCCTCACACCCGTTCTCCAGAGTCACTGGCTGTTCACCATTCAGGCTGTCTAGGACTGCCTTTCTAGTGCTGGAGTTCTCCCTTGAAAGGGGCAGAGAGAGTTTCTGTGCTCAGCAGAGCAGGTCACTGTTATGCTCTGACCTCAGCAATGACCTCCTAAAACTGTGGACTTTCTTTCATGGGAAGGGACTAGGCGCAGAGTGATTTGTATGCTCCATGGAGTGAGTGGCCGGCATCGCTTCCTGCCACTCCAGAGGGAGGAGGGGACCTTGGCAGGAGGTTTGGCCTCCCTGCCATCCATTTCTGTCCACTGCTGGCTGTCATTTGCAACGGGTGGGAGTCTCTAGAGCGCTCTGTTCTCTTCCAGCAGTTCTCCGCTGATGTTGAGAAAGTGGTGCCTTTGCTGGAGGCCCCCTGCTATTTTGACCTGAAGCTCTACAGCACTGGCCGCCTGGAGAAGGTAGGGACGGGCACGTGCCCGTTGGCCTTTCCGAGCGAGCCTTTCCAGCCCCGCCCGCTCAGGGAGCATGGCGCTTGACGGCGCTGCATCTCTTCTGTCCCCTCCCTGTCTCTCAAGTATTTGGAGTTGCTGGTTGCCCAGCTGTGGAATGTGGTTGAAAAGCACACTGACAAGGAAGTGCTGGAGACGGCTGCCAGGACCCTGTCTGCTCTTGGCTCTCCGGAGTTTGCCTTTTACAGTCGGGTGGATTCTGCCCTCAGCCGCTTTGTGGACCACCTTGCTGATAAATTCCAGCATGAGGCTGCTGAACTGCTCCAGGTACCATGAGCCGCGCTGGAGTGGCACTGAAGGGTTCTGGGTAAAGCCGGAAGGGGCCAATTCCCGGCCCTGTGGGCAAGAATGAAGACCCCCGGGGGCGGGGGTGGGAGCGGGAGGGGGACCATCACCGTGGGGTGCCGAGAATGGAAGCAGAGTCCCCTCCAGGGCTGCCCCTGTGTGGAACAGGTTACTGGACCCTCAGTGGTCTGGCCCAGCAGGGCGGTTCCTCTCCCTGCCTGACTCCGGTTCCTTCCTGTTTAGTCCTCGCTGGTGGAGGAAGAGGTGGTTTACGGTCTGGCTGCCACGCTCAGGCGCATTGCGGTCTTCCACAGGTGAGCATGGGGATGGCGGCAGGTGAGCTCAGTATCCGTTGCCGGCCCCTCCGATCATGCCGCCCTGCACCCTGGCTCCACCCTCTAGGTCTTGAAAGAAAGAAAGCCCAGACTTGGTGTTCCCAGAAGTATAAGGCCACCCCTGCCCTGGGGCCCCGCAGTTCCTGGGGGGGTGGGTGAGCTGAAAGGGGAATGCGTAACCTCCCTTCTGATTGTCCTTTGCTGTTACGTGCAGCGCTCACGACCTGACACCCTGGTGCCTATTTGAGCCCTGCCTTAACCTCCTGCGCCATGCGGTGGACACAGGCGAGGTCCCCAAGCAGGTACTGGGATGTCGAGAGCAGGAGTGTGGTTTAAGCTTGGGGGGCCATTCTGATTTGCTCCTTGGGGTGGGTGGGGATGGGGGGGAGCGTCTGGTGGTGGGTCTGTTGTATGGCTGCAGCGCCTGAGGGTCTCCCTCTTGTTGGGCTGTGGTGGGCAGTCTGGCAGCTGCAGAGCAGGCGTCTCTCTTTCCCTCGGGCGTCCCACTGGGCCGTTGGAGGACAGGGGTTCCTGGACCTCGGCCTGGGCGGGGGGGGGGGAGGACACGGGACGTGGTTGTGGAGGATATTGCTTCCCTTGTCCTCCTTTGTCTTGGCTGTAGGTTGTTATTCCCGCCATGACCTGCTCCCACTTCTCGCTCCTCTGGGAACTGGCCCACTTGTCCACCTCCACCTCCTCTGGGCCCCATCCCAGCCAGGTAAGGAGGGCTGTGGGGGTCTCTCGGTGGTTCCCTTTTGGACCCAGTCCTCATTCCTGCCACCCTCTGTAGGTGCAGTTGCTTGGCCTGAAAGAGAAAGTGGCTTCCTTTTGCTCCCTCTGCCAAAGCTGCCTTGTTGACAACAACTCCGGCGTGCAAGAGCAGGTGAGAGCAGTCGGCCTGATCCCTAGCGGTGGCCCTCTTTGGCCTGCTTTGCAGATTTGGGTCCTTGGGGGGACTGGCGTGGGAGTTTGGCTTCTGCTCTTCTTGGTTGCCGGGATGATGACTGCTAGCTGCTTTTGCCGTCTCACAGCTCCCTTAGCAACAAGAAAGGAGGAGTGCTGTGGAACTTGGAAGGCTAGCAAACATAACATGGCATAAGCCCTAACCTGGGAAGGGATACACAATTATGGACCAACCACCCCAGGGAGGTGTGCAATAATCCCTCTCACTTTCGATCTTTAGGAGGCAGCTGAAGGCAGTTGTATTTAGGAGTGCATTTAACTGAAAGTCCTAAGTACGGCTTTTACAGTTTGCTTCTATGTAATCTACTTTACGTATTCTTTTAATGCTGTAAGCTGCCTTGAGCTCTGTCAGGAAGAAAAGCAGCTAATATTTTAAATAGTGATTGTACATACATCGAGTACAGAGAAGGCTGCTGGTGAAAATGAAACCAAAATATTAAGCAATTCCAGTGATTCCTGGGCAGAGCACAAATGAAGAAGAGATCCACCTGTGGGAGGCGAAGAGTCCATCCTCCTCCTCCTCCTCATCCCAACTGGTGAGAAGAGCCTAAGAGAAGAGAGCCTGGCTCAACTAGTCCAGCAGGCTGTTTCTCCCGTGGTCCAGGTCTGGGGGCAGTCTTGGGCCCCAGCGGGGAGAAGCTCCCCCTGGAAGCAGGCAGACTCTCCTGTTGTAGGGGACCCCTTGCGTGAAAGGGTGCCCCTCCCGGCCCCGGGCCCTGACTCTCTCTGAGCCCTCGCAGAGAAGTGTGGGATTCCAGGCACTGGACAGTGCTGCTCTCTTCCTCTCCACCTCCCTGATCTTAGCCGTAGGTGCAGCATTTCAGTTGCCCCCTGGAGTAGGCGCAGATCGCCTCTCTTGGAGGAGAAGGAGGAGATTGGATTTATACCCCTTTGCCCTTCACTCGGAGTCTCAGAGCGGCTTACAAACTCTGTTCCCTTCCCCTCCTCACAACAGACACCCCCTGTGAGGTAGGTGGGGCTGAGAGAGCTCTTGACAGAAACTGCTCTTTTTCAACGACAGCTGTGCCAGAGCTTGTGACTGACCCAAGGTCACGTCAGCAGGTGCAAGTGGAGGAGTGGGGGAATCAAACCTGGTTCTCCCAGATTAGAGTCCGTGCACTTAGCCACTACACCAAACTGGCTTTCTGTGCCCAGTCAAGGTTCTCCTCCTCCAGTTGCAAGAGGGAGGAAACGGCCCTGGGGACTTTCCACCTCGTGTGGGATCTGCCCCAGGCACCCTGGTTTCCTGTGGCAGGAATGCAGGTGGTTTCTGCTGCAGCTACTGTGGCAGGAAACTCCACTGTTTCTCCTGTGCTGCTGCGCATCAGGGAGTTGACTGAGCAAATCCAAGTGAGAGCTGCCCATCACTGTGTGATTTGCACTTCAGCCGGCCTGCTCCGCTGCTGGTTCGGCTGCGCAGGGTCCTGGCCCTGCAAGGTGACGGGTACTGCCAGTGTCTGGCCAGCGGGGTCCCACCGAGCACAGAGGGGGCACTGACAAGTCTCACCCAGCTCCAGTTGCGCTCCCTCTTCCCGGGGCAAGGGAACAGACTTTGACAGCTGACTAGGAGGCTCTCCGCTCTCCGCCTCCACCCCCCCTTCCAGTCAGAACTCCCAGGTGCTCCCCCCCCCCCAGGACTGCCGTGCCGCTTTGCGTGAGACGGGCCGTGCTGCAGGACGGGAGTGCCTGGGAGGTCGGCCCCGTGTGCGCGCGCACATGCCTTTAGCCTGAGCTGTGTGGGAGTCCGCGTGGTGGGTGTGAGGGGAAGGAGGAGGCTGCTGGTTCTCCACCCGGCTTACCTGTCAGGGCTGAGGGGAGGGGTCTGGAGACCCAGTCCCAGGAGGAAAGGTTGAAGGAGCTGGGTGTGTTTAGCCTGGAGAGGAGATGCAATACCTTGAGGGGCTGTCATTATAGAGGATGGGGCGGATTTGTTTTCTGTTGCTGCAGAAGGTCAGACCAGAACCAACGAGTTGAAATTAAATCAGAAGAGTTTTCAGCTAAACATGAGGAAGGACTGCCTGACAGTCAGAGCGGGAGGGCAGGGAGGGCTGCCTCACTCCTCAGTCCTCGTGGCCCTTCCTTACACGCCCACGGAAATGCCGATGGCCACTTTGGGGTCAGGAAGCAGTTTTTCTCCAGGCCAGTTTGGCCAGGGGTCCTGGAGGTTTTTTGTCATCTTCTGGGGGTGTGGAGGGGGAGTTATTTGTGAATTCCCTGCGTTGTGCAGGGGGTTGGACTAGATGACTCTGGAGGTCCCTTCCAACTCTACGAATCTATCAGCTGCTGTCAGTCACAGAGCAGGGACGCTTGCTGTCTCCACCCCCCCCCCATTGGAGTTAGGGCCTGGGGCTCCCTTTGTGCTGCTGGGGGCCTCCCTCTGCATTTCCCACCGCCAGAGTACAGTGCTGCATGCTCTGAAAGTGCATCTTGAAACCCCCTGCTGCACACCCTGTCACCTGGTCTCTGGCCATTTCAGATGGGGTTTGAGTAGAGCCGAGGGGAGGGCCCTGAGATCGAGTTCCTTGCCACAGTGGAGGAGTGTGATTGGCTGTGGCTGTAGTCAACAGCCCAAGCGACATGGGAGGGAGCACAGCTGGGGGGGGGCACTTGGGCTTTTCCAGCGCAGACAGGCCTGTGGGCTACGCCGTGGCTTTTGCTGGCAGAACTTCACGCTGGTCCTAGGAGGTGCTCAGGGGCTGGAGAGGCTTGGGCAGCCAGCTGACTCCTGCCGTGTCCCCCAGCGGTGTGCCGTGTAGTGGGCATGCCCGTGTGTTTCCAGCAGCTGGCTGCAGTGGGGGCCCAGTGGAGGCTGGCTACAGTGCCACTGCACCGTTGGGATGTGCCAGGGTATGTATGCACTTATTTATTTATTTATTGGATTTATATCCTGCCCTTCCACGTGGGCTCAGGGCAGCAAACGAGAGGCAGAAAGCCATACATTGCCAATAACATGAAGGCAAATGACATATAAAATACTTAAAGACATAAATAATCAACTACCAATAAAACATTTAGAACAGCGGAAAACAGACATATAATCACAGTTCAAACCGGTCACCCACCCAAAAGTGGGACAGAATTTTGAAGGACAGAGTCTTGAGCCGTCTCTGCTCCGATACTCCAGGGATAGTTGCATTCCCAATTCTGGAGGGTCTCTTTGACTTCACATTGCCCGTCTGGCAGAAACCAGCCTCCATTCAAGCCGCACCTCATAAAATTGAAAATTCATACAGTGCAAAGGAGGACTTCCTGTGGGTTTCTGTCTCCGCACCACTATCTTCATTAGTTCTGGAGGGTATGCAGGGGCATGCCAACAGCCCAGGCAGCATTCATCCCCCGCTGACAGGGAAAGCTGTGGTCTGGACGCTTTGGGAAGAAAATTCTGTGCTTCCTCCACTCTCAGTTTTTGGGTGGCGGTTATGGGAGGCTACTAACTTTTCCTCTGAGAGAGTCTTTCCCAGTATCTGGACAAATTGCCTGATGAATCCGAGTCTCTGGCTAAACTTATCCAGTCCAAGGTGATGAAATGCTCGAAACAGGATATTCATGCAGGCAGGCACGCTGCTGATGCCTCTGCCGTAGTCCGCAGGAGGCGCTCGTGGCTATGCAACGCTGTTCTCCCTCTGGAGACCTGTCATAAAGTTGAGGATCTCCCTTTTGAGGGATCAGCTCTTCGCAGCCTACAGATGAGTTCCTCTCCACTGTGAAGAAAAACTGCCCGGCAGCCAGATTCCCAAACATCTTTTTCTCGGCTCTGGCCCAGAGGAAACTTTCTCAGCTTTGCTGCGTCCTTCCCCAGGGTCAGGGACAGCAACACCAGCCACCATTCTCTCCCTTCTCAAAGAGAAAGGGTGCCCCACGGCCAAGGCCCACTCAACAGAATCCCCAGAGGGACCGTGGCCAACGGCCAGCAAAGTTCTGCCTGCCTGCCTGCCTGCCTCAGTAGCCGTAGATGTCCCCGATTTCAAGGGTAGGCTGGCACAGTCTGTAGAGGCTTGATGGCAGGTTAGTTATGATAGTTGGGTTTTGTCTATAGTTCAGGAAAGTTACAGGTTAGAATTGCTGCCCCAGGCCCTTTGCCACCTGGCTTCGAGTCTCACCATTTCCACCTGCAACAGGTTAGGTCTCATGGTGAAGGGACGTAATTAAATTATCTTAGATTAGATTAGAGAGAGAGCCCACCACCAGCAGAGATGGGGGGGAGAACCCGCTTTCCCTCCAGATGTCCAGAAAGTTTACTTTAAAAGTTCCCTAACTCTTAATTTCCCTTGGCAGAGCATAAGAACATAAGAGGAGCCAATGTTGGATCAGGCCAACGGCCCCTCCAGTCCAATACTGTGTCACACAGTGGCCAAAAATACCAAGTGCCATCAGGAGGTCCAGGAGTGGGGCCAGGACACGGGAAGCCCTCCCACTGCTGCCCCCTCCAGCACCAAGAATAGAGTGCATCACCTGCCCCAGACTGAGAGTTCCTATCTACACCTTTTGGCTCATAGCCACTGATGAACTTCTGCTCCATATGCTTATCTAATCCCCTCTTGAAGCCGTCCATGCCTGTAGCCACCACCACTTCCTGTAGCAGTGAGTTCCATGTGTCAATCACTCTTCGGGTGAAGAAGGACTTCCTTTTATCCATTCTAACCTAACCACTCAGCAACTTCATTGAGTGCCCACGAGTTCTTGCATTGTGAGAAAGGGAGAAGTATCTCTTTCTCTACCTGCTCTATCCCATGCATAATCTTATCAACCTCAATCATGTCACCCCTCAGCCGTCGTTTCTCCAACCTTTCTTCATAGGAAAAATGTTCCAATGCTTTTATCATTCTAGTTGCCCTCTTCTGCACTTTTTCCAAAGCTATAATATCCTTTTTAAGGTGTGGTGACCCAGAACTGTATACAGTCCTCCAAATGAGGTTGCACCATTGATTTATATAGGGGCATGATGATATTGGCTGATCTGTTTTCAATACCCTTCCTAATAATCCCCAGCATAGCGTTGGCCTTCTTTATTGCAGTTACACACTGTCTTGACATTTTCAGTGAGTTATCCACTACGACTCCAAGATCTCTCTCTCTGTTGGTCTCTGCCAGTTCGGGCCCCATCAACGTGTATTTATAGTTAGGATTTTTGGCTGCAATATGCATCACTTTGCACTTGGCCACATTGAACCCCACCCATTTGCCACGTTGACGCCCACTCGCCCATTCTCAACAGATCCCTTTGGAGTGCCTCACAATCCTCCCTGGTTTTCACCACCCTGAACATCTTTGTGTCATCTGCAAATTTTGCCACTTCACTGCTTACTCCCAACTCCAAATCATTAATGAACAAGTTAAAAAGCATCGGGCCGAGTACTGATCCCTGCAGTACCCCACTGCTTACCACCCTCCACTGAGAAAGTTTCCCATTTATACTCACTCTCTGTTTCCTACTTATAAGCCAGTTTTTGATCCACAAGAAGACTTGTCCTTTTATCCCGTGACTATTAAGCTTACTTAGGAGCCTTTGATGTGGAACTGTATCAAAAGCTTTCTGGAAGTCAAGGTAAACAACATCTATTGGGTCCCCCTTGTCCACATGTTTGTTTACTCCCTCAAAGAACACTAACAGGTTAGTGAGACAAGATCTTCCCTTACAGAACCCATGCTGAGTCTGCCTCAATAGTTTTTGTTCATCAATGTGCCCACTGATTATTTCCTTAATAACAGTTTCCACCAACTTACCTGGTGTTGGTACTCCGCACTGAGCAACCAAAAGCTGCAAAAATAACTGGGTGTGGGGGGTGTGGGGGGAGACACGGTCTGTTTGCTCCAGCGCTGTGTGGCTCCAGTGTAGTGCCCAGCTGCCCAGGCTTGGCTGGCCTCCCCTCCTTTGCAGACCTGGCAGCAGAGCAGTTGCAGTGTCAGCTTTGCAGTGTCTACCAGTGCTCCAGGGAGGGACCCGGCCGCTGGGAGGCTCCTGGCGGCTCAGCTTCTTCTCCCGGGCAGGCTTGGCTAGCAGGGGCGGCCCCCCCTCTGTCCCTGGTGCTGCTGGGGGTGTTCAAGTGTGCAAGGCAGGGGCGGCGGGCTGCCTCAGGCCGCACCTTTCCACCCCCACCCCCACCCCGCTTGCATGCTTGGCAAGGCTGGGGACTGGCTCGTCCCTCGGGTTGGGGTGAGGGGGGGTCTTCCTGCTTATGGCCACTTTGCCCCTGTGACACCAAGGGGCCCCCCCGCCTGCACTGGTGGGGTCTGCCATCCTCCCGGAGGGTGCTAGGCACATCCGTGGGGGCATAGTCTAGCTGAGGGCCCTGGGGCAAGGGTGAGCTCTCTTCCAGTGAGGGGCTCAGCCCGTCTCGTCGGGTGAGTGGCTTGCCAGTGATCCCAACGTGGGGCTGCGTGAGAAGATGGAAGGTGGAAAGGGAGTTGCACTTACCTGTAACTGTTGCCCTTCGACTGTCCTTCTGTGCAGACACACATTCCCTCCCTCCTGCCCCGCCGTGAGCTCTCACAGGGCCTACTGTGCCGTGGGGCCAAGGGGGAGGGAAGAGGGCGCCTGCTGGCGGAGCATGTGAAGCGCTGGGCAGGAATACCCCCCCCCCGGTGTGTCTCTGTGTGTGTGAGCGAGCTTGGAAAGGGGCAGAGCACCCCTTGTTTGGGGTTCAAAATGTCCTGTGGCCAGCGCGTGCAAGCCCAGTCCCGGTGTGTGTCTGCACAGAAGGTGCCAGTGTACAAGAGTTACAGGTAAGGGCAACTCTGTTTTCAGGAAGGGCCCTTTGTGGTGCCTTCCAGCCAAGGGAGTGAAGCGCCTGGGAAGGGACAGTGGGCTTAGTGCTTACGCAGAGGAGCTGAGGGGCTAGAAGGGGGACCGGCAGGCCCTCCTGGGCGAGCACCATGGTGGAAAGCGGTGGCGGGGGGGAACGACGACGACGACAGATCTTTGGCAGTGAGACTGGGAATCCGCAGCCAGCAGGGTCTTGGACGGCGTTTTACGTTTGTGTTCATTTGCTTTGTTCTTTTCCAAGCTGGGCTGGTTCCTCTGACTCTGCAGTTTTATCTGAGCCCCAAATCCATTTTGCCTCTCTTGTGTTGCTCTTCACAGTCAGCCCTGTGAGCCAGGCTGTGCGGGAGAAGGGTGTGTGGCCCAAAGCAACACCAAGTGAGCATCAGAGCCGGGCCTCGGTTTGGACTCGGGTCCCCTCAGTCCTAGTCCCGTCCTCTGTCTACCGTGTACCCCCCCGGCTCTCAGCACCGTAGTCCCCGGTAGGTGATGGCTTCCCCCGTCTCCCGTTCCAGGCCTTTGTGCTGCTGAGCGATCTCCTCCTGATCTTTGGGCCGCAGCTGGCGCGAGGGGGCCACGAGGTGCTGGAGGCTCTGGTGTACCAGGCCGAGTCTACGCTGCAGTCCCAGCTGGCTGGCTTCCTGGTGGACCACGTGTTCAGCCACGCCGAGGCTTCCGAGATGGGTGTGTACGGGTCCCTGCGGGGCCTCGGACTGTCTGGCTTCCGGAGGCCCCTGGAGGGTGGTGGTGGTGGTGGTGGTGGTGGTGCCGCTGCTGGGAGGGCAGGCCTCTCACCCTCACGCCCTTTTCTGGCCTTCTGCCTCAGACCGGGAGGACGAGGAGCTCCAGATTGAGCAGCTGCACCAGCGCCGCAGCCTTCTGGCTGGATTCTGCAAACTCATTGTCTATGGCGTCGTGGAGCTGAGCGCAGCATCGGATGTCTTCAAGCACTATGCCAAGGTCTGTGAGGGACGGAGGAGCCCGAAGTGTCGGGCGCCATGGTGGCAGCAGCAGTCCTCCAGTGGCCGGGGGGGCGGGAGAGCTCGGCGGCCACCGAGCACCCAAAAACCCGCCTCTGGCTCCCGGCTGGGCCCCCTGGCCCCCTTTCGGCCTTCTGCCCCGAGAGGAGGGGGAGGGGGCACGCTGTGGCCCAAGGCTGCCTCACTTCTTGCACCCCTCTGTCATGCCCAGGGCAGCGGGACTTCCTCCTCCGAAGCTGTCTTTAGTGGATCACCACCACTGGAAGGAGCCACATCGTGGCTCTCTCTGCCTGGCCACCGCCCTGAGGAGCTCCCGTACAAAGTGGCCTCGCTTTCCTCTATCACGCGCCGGGGGGGGGCAGGGGGACGGGGCGCGCCCCGTGGTGTTTGCACTCGGCAGTGCTGTGAGGGTGGGCAACTCTTGGGTGTCTTTCTCTCTTCTCCCCCCATCAGTTCTACAATGATTATGGGGACATCATCAAGGAGACGCTGAACCGGGCCCGTCAGATTGACCGGACTGAATGGGCCCACACGCTGCTTCTCAGCCTGCAGCAGGTATTGGTGAAGGGCGGAGGCGGACCACGGAAGGCTAAAATTAGAGAAAAAAGAGTTCCTGGGCCATTGTTTTTTGTGTGCGTGAGGGTCCACACCCATGAAGGACTTTGTATGTAATGGCCAGTGCCTTGAATTGAACCCAGCAGCTGAGAGGTGGCCGGTGGAGTGACGGCAGGACGGGTGCCATCCGCACACTGCGCCCAGCGCCTGAGGATAGTGGCACTGTGGCATTCTGCCCCCACCAAGGTCCCCAAGCTGATTGGAAGGGGAAACCAGCGTAGATCGTATTGCCGTGGTCTTGAGGATGCCACTGTGGCACGGGCCCAGGTGGCCAAGTCAAGGCAGGGGCCATCTTCCCAGCTGAAGTAGACTGGAAGAAGAGACACGTCTTGTGGCTGTGAGAACTTGCTTCTCCAGCATCATGCTGACATTCCTAACCAAGTCAGCAAGGGCTAGCTGAACCCCATCAAAAATGCAAAGCCCCTCTGGCCGTGCACAACCTCAGCCTTCGCAACCAGCATCACTCCTGACTTGCCTGGGCTCAGTTTCCGTTTGTTCACTTTCAGCCCCTGAGGAAGGCGAGGCTGAGAGGGAGTGGCTGGCGAAGGCCCCTCTGAAAGCGGAGAGGAGATTTGAATGCCTGCCTCCTGGCTCCTACTCGCAGACTAACCACGCCTGCAACTAAAACACACAAGACTGCTGATTGAAATGTGTCAAAGGCAGTAATCACAGACTAGATTCAATCCAATTTAAAACGTGGATAAGCACATCAAACCCCCCCTCTCCATGTCCTTCCAGAATTTTCAGTGAAGGCCAGGAGAACAATAGCAGCAATGCTAAACCTTCGTTGAGGCTTTGGGAACCGCACCCTTCTCGGTTGCACTGTGGGGAGAGTGGCCCCTTCATCCCACCAGTTTCTCTCAGAGCTCAGGGTACTTGGTCCATCTTGCAAGGTGGTTGTGGGAAAGTAGTAGCCATCTCTCAGGGCTAATAAGATGCTAGGAACCAACTAGCAGTCTGTAAGTTGATTTTCAGATAAGGTGTCATGACCCTAGTGGGTCACCACCTTCCATCACCATTCCCCTGAACTTAGGGTGCCTTGGGAAGGCCTGGAGTATCCTCCCAAGCCCATCCAAAAATGCCCTTTTTTAAGCTGAGAACTATATAGGCGTCATGACCAGGCAGAGAACACTTAAACAAATGATTTAGTAATATAAGGCAAGGAAAACCAGACAAGATGCTTTAAAAGATATAACCGTGTTCAAAGGCAAAAATAAAAAAGTCTAACGTGACTACCTAGATCTTCGTCGTGGTCTCTGTGCAGTCCCACACATGGGTTGGGTGCCTGCGCACGACCTCGTTCGGAGAAACTTCTAGAGCTTTACCTCAGAAGAGCTTTTGGCGGGCTCTCTTCCTGCTCTGGGGGAGGAGACATGCACTGCGCATGCCCAGAGCGGGAGAGGGAGCCGCCTCCCACTCAGTTTTTCTTCGACCGCCTTCGTGTTCACACCTCGTTCCTGTCGTTCCTCCATTTACTTCAGCTGAGTATATCTTTCTTTGCTTCTGCTTATTTTTCTATCTCCTTCTTTCTCTTCTACAAAACATTTAAAAAAAAAAAATCTTTGTCTATCTCTCTTCCCCCCCCTCTCCTTTCTTTGGAGGGTGGGTGGGGATTTTTGTATGGGAAAGACTCAATTCTTTAAGGTCTGTCGTCGTTGCCCTGCTAAAATTCCATCCAACGACGGGCACGACCTTTGCTTAATCTGTTTGGGTGAGGCCCATAGAGTAGATTCTTGCCCTCATTGCGCGAGTTTCACTCGTCAGGCTCGCCGTAATCGAGAGGCTAGGCTCAAAGCTCTTCTTATTGAATCGGCTCTGCGTCCCACAATGTCTTCGGGAGCTTCCCAGGTCTCGGTAGCCAAGAAATCGGACACCTCCTCGAAGGCACCGAAACAGAAACCTAAGCGGGCTGAAGATAAGACTCCTTCGAAGTCGAAGGCCACGCCCTCTGCTTCGGTTTCAAAAGTGGACCCCATCATCGTGACTGGGTTGTCGACGTCGATGCCGGCCCTTGCCTCTACATCTCATCAGTCTGCGGCTCGACAACAGACTCCGCAGCACCCCCACTCGTCACCTACGGGGACGATACCGTTGGGCCAGTTGACCAGATCGCCTCCGCACCTGTCTCCGCGAACAGGCTCCCGGTCTCCACGGAGGCACTCCACTACCCCGATCCACACTTTGGACGAGGGTCTGGTTGTGCACCGCCATGCTCGGTCCCGATCTCGACTTGGTCGTCGATGCCTGATCCGTAGGCAATCCCCGTCGTCGTCTGATTCCGCCTCTGACCACCAATGCTGGTCCTGCGAAGACCGTTGGGAGCGTCCGGATGCGGCCTACTATTATTCGAGGTCTCCGACACCGGAGAGACACCGCTATGACCGAATCCGGCATTCGGAACGCGGAGTTCAGGCCCACGCCCCTGACCGCCCTCGGCGCTCGGCATCTGTGGCCTCGGCTCATTCTGCCTCTCGGGAACAGCCTTCTGACCTTCCCAGAAATCGGGACGCCCCAAGGAGTTCCCCAATGGAACCTCGACACCGTCCTGCCGTCGACCATCCGGTCGTCGACCTTGTCCAACCCCGATCCTCCTCTCCTATGTCGATCTCGGACGGGTCGGATTCGGCGGAGTTCGATCCCGAGGTCTCTCGAATCGACGCTCGGGGTCGATTTCCCCTACGGAAGGCCCTAAGGCATTTTTGGAGCTCGTTACCAGGATGGCGACTGCCCTCCAAGTTCAGGGCTTTACGGAGTCCCCAGCAGTGACCGACGTCGTTCACCGATTGGTCCAGGCTGATCTTCCTCCGTCTCCCGTCTTGCCTTTGCTGCCTGTCCACCTTTCTATGTTGAAAGAGTCATGGGAACACCCGGCTTCGATCCCTCCGGTTTCGAGGCGCTATGCTGGGTTGTACAGGATCCAGGATGCTCCTGGCAAATTCCTCCTTTCTCAGCCACCACCGAACTCCATGGTGGTTCACTTTTCTTCGAAATCGAGGCAGCCTGCTCGCCAGTCCACGCCCCCTGACCGTGAGGGTCGTAAACTGGATCTTCTGGCCAAGAAGATGTACTCTCTGGCCTCCATGAATCTCCGGGTCGATACTTATCTGTCGTATTTATCTGCTTACGCATTCAACGTTGCCAATGCAATTCGTCCTGTCCTGGAGTTTGTTCCGGAAGAGCACCGTCCCACTCTCTCGGCTGCCTTGTCTGAGGTTTGTGCTATATCAAAGCAACACATCAATTCCGTTCGTCATGCAGTCAGCTGCTCCTCTAAACTCCTGGTGTCTTCAGTCGCTCTACGGCGTCATGCCTGGCTGCGGGGCACCTCCCTACAACCGGAAGTCAAGTTCCGTGTGGAAGACCTCCCCTTTGACGGAAACGGCCTCTTCCACTCCACCACCGACGAAGTGTTGAAGGCTGTCGATGAGAGTCGTAAGCAGGCCCGAAACCTTGGAGTCTCGGCTGCACCTTACCGTCCCAGAAACCGTTCCTGGAAACCTTCCGGCTCCAGGCAATACCTATCTCCGGCACCTCACTCCCAATGGAGGAGGAAACCGTACGACTCCCGTCCTCCTTCCAAACACCGTTCCCAACCCACCAAAAAGCCGCCGCAGCCTAAGCAGTCTGTTTGACTGTCCCCACTCTCTCTCTCCAATGTCGTTCACTCCTTCCGTCCGTACCCGCCTCTTCCCCTTTCTACCAGCCTGGGAAGAAATTTCAACCGACTCTTGGGTCCTCACCATCCTGCGGGTCGGGTACGCCATAGAGTTCGTTTCGCCTCCGATCCTCCCACACTTTGTCGTCACGCCTCCAGACCCCCTCCTCGATCTCGAGGTTTCTGCTCTCCTTGCCAAGGGGGCCATCGAGGTCGTCCCGGAGGCGCAACGAACTCTCGGCTTCTACTCGAAGTACTTCCTGGTCCGCAAGAGAGACGGCGGCTTCAGACCAATTATGGACCTTCGGGATCTCAACCGTTACATTCGGTATCAGAAATTCAGAATGGTCACTCTGCAGTCGATCCTCCCTCTCATTCCACGGGCAGCGTGGCTCGCGTCAGTCGATCTTCAAGACGCATACTTCCATGTCACGATCCGTCCCCAACATCGGCGGTTTCTCCGCTTCGCCGTTGGAGATGCCCACTACCAGAACAGGGTGCTTCCCTTCGGCCTTTCTACAGCTCCACGGGTGTTCACCAAGCTGATGGCTGTGGTGGTAGCCGAACTCCACCGACGGGGAGTCACTCTTTATCCTTACATCGACGACTGGCTTCTCGTAGCTCCAACGCCAACTCGGTTGCTCCACGACACTCGGGAGACTCTCTCCCTCCTCCGTGCTCTTGGCCTTTGCGTCAACCACGCCAAGTCCTCCCTTCAGCCCCTCCAAATCCTTCGATTCCTCGGGGCTCGACTCGACACCAACCTCGAAGCGGCTTTCCTTCCGGAGTCCAGGACTTCCGACATTCGGGCGATGGTGTCCGCCTTTCAGACGTGTCCCCAACAATCCGCCCGTTCGGTCATGAGGCTTCTGGGTCACTTTGCCTCTACGGTGTTCGTTGTCCGCAACGCCCGGTTGAAGATGTGGCCGCTTCAGCTCTGGCTCCTACGAGCCTTCGATCCCCTCCGGAGGCCTTGGCATACGATTATGTCGATCCCACAAACCGTCCTCGCCTCCCTCGAGTGGTGGGCTCTACCTGTCCACCTCCTTTCCGGGATGCCATTTCGTCCTCCTCCTCCCGACTTGTTCTTGACCACGGACGCTTCCCTCTCGGGTTGGGGAGCCCGGAGCGGAACGCTTACTGTTCAAGGGTCTTGGTCTGCTCGAGAGGCAGCCCGCCACATAAATTACCTGGAGTTGCAAGCAATTTACCTGGCCCTTCGGTCTTTTCTCCCGACCCTCCGAGGCCGTGTCGTCCAAGTGGCTTCTGACAGCACCACGGCTGTTTATTATGTCAACAAACAGGGCGGCACTGCCTCTGTTCGTCTCTGCACCTTGGCGATAGACCTCTGGTCCTGGTGCCTCCGCCACTCCATCACGCTCTCGGCGATTCATATTCCCGGGGATCAGAATGTCGATGCAGACAGGTTGAGTCGTTCTGCCTCATCGGACAACGAATGGTCCATTCCCCTCCGGTATCTTCGGCCTCTGTTTCGGGAGTTCGGTCACCCATCTGTCGACGGCTTCGCGTCCATCGACAATGCTCGATGTCGCCTGTTTTTCAGCAGGGGTCCCCCGTCTGCTCGGTCGCTCGGGGATGCCTTTCTCCACAAATGGAACGGGACCCTGTTTTATCTGTTTCCTCCGTTCCCTCTCATCTCTCGGGTCGTGCAGAAGATTCGTGCAGACCGCACCTCCTGCATTCTGATCACTCCGTGGTGGCCATGCCAGGTCTGGTTCCCGCACCTGCTTCAACTCTCCTGTCGATCCTTCCGTCCCCTCCCTGTCGTCCCAGATCTCCTTTCTCGGGCCCGAGGGAGAATCATCCATCCCAATCCGGGATTTTTCAAATTAACGGGCTGGAAGATCCAGCCCTAGACTTCCCGCCTCAGGTCTCTGAAATCCTCCTGAATGCTAGGAAGCCTTCTACTCGACGTTCCTATCGGTTCAAGTGGAACAGGTTCCAATCCTATGCTACTGATCACTCCTTCGATCCAATTCGATCATCTCTCCGTGAGATCTTCGCCTACATTGTGCATTTGAAGGATGTGGGCCTGGCATACTCGTCCTTGAGTGTTCATTTGGCGGCGATCTCCGCCTACCACCCCCTCATCCAAGGCTCATCAGTGTTCTCCCACCGTCTCACCAAGACGTTCCTCAAGGGTCTTCTTCGGATGTGCCTGCCTAGGAAACCGTTGGTGCCTTCCTGGAGCTTGTCTCTGGTCCTTTCTCAACTCATGGCTAAACCGTTCGAGCCGATGGCTACCACCGACCTCAGGTTAGTGTCCTGGAAGACGGCCTTTCTCGTAGCCATTACCACTGCACGCAGAGTAGGGGAACTAGCTGCCTTTAGGGCCGATCCCCCCTACACCGTTTTTCATAGGGAGAAGGTGGTCCTTAGAACAGATCCTTCCTTCCTCCCTAAAGTCATCTCTGCCTTTCACCTCTCTCAGTCGTCTGTTCTGCCTACATTCTTCCCGAACCCGACTGATGCCTCTCAGAGAGCCCTGCACTGTCTAGATGTGCGCAGAGCGCTCTCTTTCTATCTACACAGGACACAGCCCATACGTAAATCTCCTCGGCTGTTCCTAGCTTATGGCCCCCCTCACGCGGGGGAACCCATTTCTTCTCAACGTCTCTCTAAGTGGGTGACTTCCACCATAGCCCTTTGCTATGAGCTGGCGCGTCAACCCGTTCCTACCTGTCTCACTGCCCATTCCACGCGGGCGGTGTCGACGTCCACCGCTTTCCTGGCCGGTGTCCCGTTGGAAGACGTCTGTGCGGCTGCTACGTGGTCCTCGGCATCGACCTTCGTGACCCACTACGCACTCGACGTCCGAGCTCGGCGGGATGCTGCCTTTGGTCAGACAGTGCTGCGATCTCTCTTCGCTTGATCCTGGTACACCCTCAGGTAGGACCCGTGGGTGATTTGTTTTGATGGTAATGCTGTGTCTTAACCAGTATTTTTGTGTCCTTTGCAGCTGCCAGCTCCCTCCTCCAACTGGTTCAGCTCTTGTAATCACCCATGTGTGGGACTGCACAGAGACCACGACGAAGATAAACAGGTTGCTTACCTGTAACTGATGATCTTCGAGTGGTCATCTGTGCAGTACCACAATCCCACCCAGCCTTCCCCGCTGCTGGCATCTCCAGATGTCCTGTTTTGGATTCTTTGGCCTTGACAGTGGCGGTCGAAGGAACTGAGTGGGAGGCGGCTCCCTCTCCCGCTCTGGGCATGTGCAGTGCGTGTCTCCTCCCCCAGAGCGGGAGGAGAGCCCGCCAAAAGCTCTTCTGAGGTAAAGCTCTAGAAGTTTCTCCGAACGAGGTCGTGCGCAGGCGCCCAACCCATGTGTGGTACTGCACAGATGACCACTCGAAGATCATCAGTTACAGGTAAGCAACCTGTTTTTCACTTAACTAGATACTACTTAAGGCCCACAGCCTTCTTATACCAGGCCTGTCCCTAAGTGAGGGAACTTTCTCCTCAGGCCAGACTGTCCCCTCAGTTTATCTCTGCGAGAGGGAAGGCCGCAGAAGAGCAAAAGAGCACAGTTTCATGGCCCACAAGGCTTAAGCTCCCTCTCAAGCACAATCCCTGGACATGGTGGGGGTGGGGGTTGTAGGCTATGTCTGCTTCCCTACTGCCACGCAGGTCTCTCCCGGGACCAGGCCGCACTAGGCCTTGCTCCCAGCCCTGCACGGATCGTGCCGTGAGGGCAGTCAGTCCAGCGGAGACGTAAATGGACTCTGCCAGCGGGGGAGATCACAGGAAGGAGGAGGAATCCCACTGGTGGGGTGGGACGGGGGCCAAAGGATAGCCAGGTCAGCAGTGAGGAAGTGGCGCCAGTGTGGCGTTCCGGAGGCCGAGAGAGCCGGGGTCCCGCTCCCACCGCTGGTTATGCTCAACCAACGGGGGGTGGGGGGGGCAACAGAAAACGGGGGCCCTCTGTGTGGTGGCAGCAGCGGCGGCGGCTTCAGACCCCCAGGAGCACATCCAGCCTCCTGATGAGGGAGCCTGGCGAGAGCCCGGGCAGTCCCTCCACGGAGACCATCTGCATAGCCGGTGTGTTGCTTTAACTGTCGCGTTTTGTTTTCTTCCACCTCAAGGGCTGTAGAGGCCATAGACCCTGGGAGGCCTGGGACCAGGTGCGCACGCACACACATAGACACAGCCTTCTCGCGCTGCCTTCCAGCCACCTGGCAGGCAAGGGGTCCCAGGGGGACGAAGCCAGGGCACTGTCAAGCGGGCATCCTGCAAGGGTGGAAGAAGTCCCAGAAGTTCCATCTCGCCTGAGAAGTGTCTTCCGTGGGCCGCTTTGTGATTCATTCAGACCACTCGGGTTATTTGTATTCTTCACGGTAGTGCTCTTTTCCCCTTCAAATGCAACACTCAAGGCTAAGCACCTTCCAGAACTCCCCGGACGCGCAGTGTCTCTCCATTGATAGGCAGTTCTGGGCAAGCGGGGGCGGGGGGACACACACACACACAGAGTCTCTGGCATTTGTTCCATTATCCTCACCTCTGCAAAGGAGACTGGCAGCCATCCCGAAGCGGAAGTTTTTTAACAAGTTCACTTAGGGAGAAAGACCCCCTCCATTACAAACCATTTTTTCATAGAAATTATGCAGACAGCAGTGGAGCGCTGGCAGAAATATCTAGATTCGGTGCAACTTGAAAGGGTTTCTCTGCCTCTTTGCCCCAGGAACATCACCAATGTCTTGGATGCTGTTTGTGAGACAGTCGTTCTCAGTACCCTTCCGTTCCCATTTTCTTGCACCCTGGGCTTTACCAGGGGTTCATCTGTTTGTGGAGACTTCACATCCCGGACTGGTCTTGATGTCCTGTGAGGCTGCTCCGGGATCTTCCCAGTCTTCTGTTCCCAAGAGTCAGACACATCCCGGAGTGCTTTGGCTACGGATGCCTCTTTAGCCTCTCTTCAGAAGAATGGGACGGGAGTTTCTGTTCAGATTTGCTAAAATGTCAAAAGTTTAGAGTGATTTATAGCCATCCTTGCCTAAATGCGTTCCCCTGTGGGAACCATCTCTGTTGAACCATGTCTGTTTACACATAACTGAGACAGAGGGGTCTTGGAACTCTAATAAGGGAGCTGTGGGGCCTATCAGGTTAGCACCACTTCTCAATTCCAGGTTGGAAAGTTTAGGTTGGGGTAGCCATGGTTTCATGCTCCCCTTTCTCAGCCCTTCCTTCAGAGAGAGGTGCCACCTTCCACACAGTTGAATCCAGGACTGATTCCAAGAGTGTGCGTGTTCTGAGCTCTTCTCTCCTTAGGATTCAGGGTCTTCTTGTGCCACTCTTTCACTCCAAGTAGAAGCACCCGAAGGAAAAGGGGTGGGCAAAGACCCATATAAACCATGAACACGGTGTTCTGAAGCACGTGCAGATTTCTGCAAATCCAGTCTCTCTCTTATTGTCTTCTATCAGTCAAGTAAATGGTAGGAAGGTTTCCAGAACCATCACAGGCAGAGGGACTAAGACATGCCCCTCCTTCACCTAATGGTGGCTTCTTGCACCCCCAAGGAATTATAGCCCAGGCCCCCCCCCCCCCCGTCAGGATGGTTGTAGCTTCTCAGCACTGAGTTCACCTCTCGGCAGGAAGGATTCTACAGTGAACTCTACGTGACCGTCTGTCGCTTCGTTTGTGACGCACTCCTGACCAGAGACTTGTTCTTTCTTTGGTGCACTAATTGAGAAGTGAGTGCTTTTGGGCTGATACTTGTCCTTAGCTTGATCCCAGCGTCACTACAGCATCTGCCCTGCACCCCTTCTCAGTCCTGTGGGGGAGGGAGAACTTCCTGCCTTGCACAGGTGGTCCTGCTGCTTCCGGGATAAGATTGTGGAGTTAGCAGCCCGGGGGCTCCTGGGATTTCTGTGAGGTGCAGTTCAAGCCATGTGGTTTATCCTATATTGTCTTCGGTGCATGGTTTTCCTTGGATACTTTTTTTTCAAAGTGACCCAGCAAGAGCCTGATGACATTATTCAGGGGCTCTGGGCTGCAGCACGACGTCCTCTGGCCAGAAGGAATGGCGTTCTTTAATCTGCTAGAGCCCTGCCTGTTAGGAAGGCAAGAGGAAGAGTGACGCCCTGCCAGGCTGTTCTACAGGTTCTCAGCAAGGCCCGTGTCTCTTTCCAGTTGCTGACACAGCTGCTTCTGGAGCAGGGACCAGCAGGCGTGGAGTCCAGTGCTTTTCTTGAAATCCGAGACCTGGCCCGGCGGTTCTCGCTCCTCTTCGGGCTGCATCGGCTGCAAAACCGTTCCGCCCTCGTCCAGCTGCACAGGTGAGGCTGCCACCTTCTTCTCCTGCGGGAAGGAAGGGGGTGGGTGATGGCCCAGTGCCGTGGGAGGCCGCCTCAGCAGGGGAAGTGCTTTCCGTGGGAGGGACAGAGCAGTGCAAAGGCTTGGTGGTTCAAGGCTTGCCGATCTCTTCTCTGTTCAGGGATGGGATAAAGTTTGCATTCCAGGAACCAGCATCTCCCAGTTCCAAGCTGGGACTCGTCAACTTGCCGTTCCTGGAGTTGCTGAGTGAATTTTCCCCACGGCTGCTGCATCCTGACAAAGCCTTGCTGTAAGTGTCCTGATGAAGAAGGGCCAGAGTGGCACCCCCCAACCCCCCCCACTTTTAGCTTAGCTTCCCCCCCCTTCTTTTGGTCTTTTGGTGGACTTAATTTATAATTTATGTCTCCCTGGTTCTCACCGTCCTGAACAACTTAGTGTCATCTGCAACCTTACCCACTTCACTGCTTACTCCCAGCTCCAAATCATCAGTGAACAATTTAAAAAGCACTGGACCCAGTAAACCGAGCCCTGCGGTGCCCTCACTGCTTCCTACCTTCTACTGTGAAAACCGTCCATTTATACTCAGTCTCTGGTTCCTGTTAATTAACCAGTTCTTAACACATAGGAGGACGTGTCTTATTATCCCATGACTGCTGAGTCTAGTAGGAGCCTTTGATGAAAATTTTCTTCATGAATACCCCACTTTTCTCCTCAGTTCAGCTTACATCACTCTGCTCCCCTGTCATTTGATCCGGACAACCCCCCTGTGAGGTAGGCTAGACTGAGGGTCTGTGGCTAACCCTTGGTCTCCGAGGAAGCCTCCATGGCAGAGGGGGGATTTGACCCTGGGTCGGACAGAGCCTAGTTGGGTACTCGAGCCATGACGCCACACTGGTTCGCTGATAGTAGAACCTCTGTGTTCAAAATGTACAGCAGGAAAAATGCTTAAAACTTAATTTTTGCATTGGACAAATGGGAAATCTTAGTGAGCACTTAAAACCCTCTTTTCGTTTCATTGTGAATAATCTGCCCCCAAATTAATATGCTATAATATGTTTAATGGTAATACATTATAAAAGAGCAGCATTTTCAGTGTTATAAAGCTTGGCTGAATATTCAGTCCTACCCTTGCTGCTCTGGAATTTGTTTTCTGCCTTCAAAGATATGTGTGCGCCATCATGGTGGCAGAGGGAGCAGCACCGTGTTCCCCTTCCTTAAGTATTTGAGTATGCTTCAGTATTTTTCTTACAGAAAATGAAGATACTTGTACTTTCCAATCCCATAACTTGTGCCAGATAATACAGTTTTGTATTCTAAGTTATATGTAACGTATTTCACATTGTTAAATCAATCAAGGAGTTTAGGTTTGATATCAAGTTTCCTTAAAACTACTTTTTTCTGGAAAAAAGGTTTTCTTCTGTGGCTTAAAAAATTCCCCAGAGATTTTAGATCTCTGGTTTGCACAGTTGGCAAACAAAGACATGTGCCATGATGGCGAAGGGCCCAGTGACCAGGACCTCTACAGCCAGCCCTGGCTGGGGTGTGGTTCTCCTGCTCCACCATGGGGGGGGGGGCCTCCATTTGCTAAAATACGGATCCACTCCTCCCCGTGTTACATACTACAGCCATCCCATCCACTGCTGCATAGGGCTCTGATCCTGCCCTGAGCATATGGCCAGCACTACCACAGGGTGCAGAGGGGTGGCTGTGAGTTACCTCAGCTCCCGTGGTGCCCCCTGTCCCCTCACCTGGGGGAGGAGGAGGAGGAAGCACCCAACCCAGGGACCAGGCTGACAGCTTCCCTGTTCTCATCTCCCCCAAGTTATAGACAGCACTGCTTCTAGGTACGCATTTCAAGGAGGAAACCTGATTGCATGGCATGGTGTGTATGTTACTAGGTATGCCCGCATGGACATGCTTCTAGCCCTGGCTGTGGGGCAGTGCGCAGGGGGGGAAGGGGGGGTGGGGGGAGAGCAGGGCATGTATAGATTCCCCGGCTGAGGCTACTGGATCCGTGCGCCTGCTCACCAGCAGGCCTGCCCAGAGCCACCGTGGGCCCTCAGGCAAGGATTCTGTCTGCGCCTCCAGCCCCAACATGACCTGCTGCAGCCCACAGATCGTAACAAAACAAATCCATTGGCTGGCTGTTACCCCACGTCTGTAATAATGAAATGATCCAGATGTCCATCTGTCTGTTTGTGGCAGGCATAAGTCATCAAAAATAAAACTAGGAATCTCAAAATTGGCCACCAGCTTCAGGATGAGCGTGGGAATTCCAGGGCCAAAAATGAACTAACCCCCACCCCCCATGCTATGTGCAACAGGAGCTAAGCTTGTGTAGTCTGGGGCAAGGGAGGCTCTGAATTCTTGGTGCTTGGGGGGGGCAGCAGTGGGAGAGGGGCTTCTAGTGTCCTCCTGGCCCCTCCACTGCTGGACCTTTTTGGCCACTGTGTGACCCAGAGTGTTGGACTGGATGGGCCATTGGCCTGATCCGACATGGCTTCTCTTATGTGCTTATGTAGTAGTTGAAATGTAGTTAAAACTACAATCCTAGAAGTTAAAAAATATCCCACAGGTTAGGAAAGGCACAAATAGGTATAGAAAAAAGCCTGCATGGTTAACAAACAAAGTAATGGAAGCTGTAAAAGGTAAGAAGGATTCCTTTAAGCGGTGGAAAGCTAGTCTCAGTGAGGTTGATAAAAGGGAACACAGGCTGTGGCAAATAAAATGCAAGTCTGTGATCAGGCAAGCAAAAAGGGAATATGAGGAGCATATCGCAAAAGACCTACAATAAAACTTCCTTCAAATACATTAGAAGCAGGAAGCCAGCCAGGGAGGCAGTGGGGCCCTTGGATGACCAAGGGGTAAAAGGACTACTGAAGGATGACAGGGAAACGGCTGAGAAGCTGAATGCATTTTTTGCCTCTGTCTTCACTGTGGAAGATGAGAAGTGCCTGCCCACTCCAGAACTGCTGATTTCAGGAGGTGTGTTGAAAGATCTGAGTCAGATTGGGGTGAAGAGGGAGGAGGACCTACGACTGATAGACAACTTAAAAACTGATAAATCACCAGGTCCGGATGGCATTCATCCGAGAGTTCCAAAAGAACTCAAATGTGAACTTATGGATGTTCTGACAAAACTATGTAATCTTTCATTAAAATCTGCCTCCATTCCTGAGGACTGGAAGGTAGCTAATGTCACTCCCATCTTTAAAAAGGGCTCCAGGGGAGATCCGGGAAATTACAGGCCAGTCAGTCTGACATCGATACCGGGTAAGTTGGTGGAAACTGTTATTAAGGAAAGAATGAGTAGGCACATGGATGAACAAAAACTATTGAGGCAGACTCAGCATGCGTTCTGTAAGGGAAGATCTTGTCTCACTAACCTGTTAGTGTTTTTTGAGGGAGTGAACAAACATGTGGACAAGGGGGACCCAGGGCCGGCTCGAGGTGGCTCTGCGCCCTAGGTGGGTGCAGATGCCAACCTCCCGGTGGGGCCTGGAGATACCTACCATGCCGCCCCTGCCTCCACTCCAGGGGGGGGGCAGCGAGCCGCAAGCCAGGGAAAGGGCGGGGGTTTTAACCCCCGCCCCTTCCCTCCCAGCGCTGGCTCTGGGTGCTCCGTAGCCGCGGGGCACCCAAGCAAGCCAGGGAAGAGGCAGGGAGGGGTTTTTGCGGGGGGGGGGGGTGTCGCCTTTTGGCATCCCTGCGGCCGGCACGCTTTAGGTAAGCAGACCCTGGGGGGACCCAATAGATATTGTTTACCTTGACTTCCAGAAAGCTTTTGATACAGTTCCTCATCAAAGGCTCCTAAGTAAGCTCAATAGTCATGGAACCACTGTGGAGCACGACGTCCATGCGAGTCCAGGATACACTGACCTAGTCGGCTCCCTGAGCTCCCCCCCCCCGGTTGCGCTGGTAGGGTCTCGCTTTGCATTTCTAATTCTGTTTCTATATAGGTTTGCTATAAGAGTTGCAGCAGAAGGGTGAGGTGTCCGTGAAATGCGTAAGTGGGCTAGGTGTCCCATTCCCGATAACATGTGCTTGCTCTCCTCATGCAGTCTGTCCTATTTAAAGACGGTGATGAGCCAGGCACACGCCGGCCACCGAGGGGAGCTCTGCTGGGCCTCCTCCTCTGCCACGGTGTATCAGCACTCCCTGAGCCCTCAGGAGGAGGCAGCCTCCGAGCCCGGTTCAGCTGCCAAGAAGAGGCCTGGATCAGCTGCCAAGAGGAGGCGCCTGGATGGTAAGGAGGGGGAGGGGTGGAACTGCCGGAGCAGGGTAATGGACGGAGGGAATAGTGGTTGGGCGGCAGTGAACAGAGGAGGTACTGGGAGCTACCCTCTCTTGCTGGAGCGAGTGGGAGGAAGTTGTGCTGCACAGTAAGGGGAACGATGGCCCTGTGGGGATGGATGCAAAGCAGCTCCTTTGGCCTCTCTTGCCAGACTCCTCTGAACGGGGCAGTTCCAGCCTCCCCTCCAGCAGCCGCTTGCAGACCCCGCTGCTGACCTCCACAGCCCTGAAGGGGACGCAGCCGCTCCTCACGCATCCAGTGGGGTCTTGGGAGTCCACCAGCTCTGGATCGGCACTGGTGCAGCGGTGAGCTGTGGCGGTGGTGGCGGTGGGTGTGTAGGCTTAGGGGGAGGCACACGTGAGCACGCCCAGGCCGCTCTCAGACGCAGCACTTCAGGGGTTGGCAAAGAAGAGGGTCTGGGAAGGGAGAGCCGTGCCAGCCGCCAGCTCCTGTGCTGCCTGGGGGGGCAGGCCTTTTGGTGGGGGGGGGCCTGGGCGATGATGGTGGACATCAGTCACACGTGGTGCTTTCTCTCACATCGGCAAGCCCCCCCCGCCCCCTTGTGCTGGCACCTACCCAGTCACGCCACTTCTTGGGCAGAGGAGGGCCTTCATCTCCTTGTGTTCTTGGCAGGCAGCCACCGTTGGGCTCTCAGCATCCCCGCAACGCTTTTCAGAGCCGGAGCCAGCAGGATGGGAGTGGACTGGGCAGAAGGCTGGATCAGTAAGGACTGGGGGACGGCGGCTCGGGGGGGGGGGGGGCTGGTCTTTATTCCTTGACTTACCCATATGGGGGTGACTTCTACCGTTCTGTCCGAGCAGGGCCACCACGGCAGCCAACAGTGTTCAGCAGAACATTTGTACAGAATCATGAAACCAGTTTAAAATGATTAAGAACCCAGATTCAGCAATTAAAACATAGGGCAGGGAGGAGGGGTCATTGAGGGGGTGTGCCAGACAGAACAAAACGTCTGCACCTGGTGGCAGAAGTCAGCGATGGAAAGGAACAGGTGAGTCCAGATCTTTGTTGCCATGACCAAGAAGGCCCTCTCCGGGGGGGGGTCCCCCATCTAGCCTTAGAAGGCAGAGGCCCTGGAAACTGGGGGGCCTCCCTCAGAAGATGGCCGTAGCAGTGGGGTGGATATGTATAGGAGGAGGTAGTCCTTCAGGAAACAAATTATAATAGTGATATTATGGGGGGGAGGGGTCTGCTATAGACCACCAAGCCAGACAGAGGATTTGGATGAGACGTTCCTAGAACAGATTACAAAGTTCTCAAAAGAGATGGGGCACGGTGGTCATGGGAGATTTCAGTTACCCAGATATCTCTAGGAAGTTCCAACTTTGCTAAAAATGAAAGGTCCAATAACTTCCTGACGTCTTGGAAGACAACTTCATTTCCCGGAAAGTGGAGAGGGAAACAAGGGGATCTGCTAACTTGGACTTGATTCTTATCAACAGGGAAGAACTGCTAGACAAGGGGAAAGTAGTGGGCACCCTGGGTAGTAGTGACCATGTAATTTTGGAATTTACAGTCTTGAGGAAGGTAAAAGCTGCACATAGACATATAGGTTGGACTTCAGGAAAGCAAATTTTGACAAAGTTATGGTGTCTAGAATCTCATGGTCAGAAATACTTAAGGAGAAGGGCATTCAAGAGGGATGGGAGTTTCTTAAAAATGAACTACTGAAGGTACAACTACAAACGATTCCTTTGAGAAGGACAAAAGGGAGGAGCCTGAAGAAGCCAGCTTCCTAAAGAATTTGAGAAATGAAAAAACAGCTTCCTAAAGAATTTGAGAAATGAAAAAAGACTCCTTCAGAAAGTGGAAGGGGGGGCTTATAATCAAGGATGAATACAAACAAAGAACCAGTGCTTGTAGAGAGAGAGAGTCAGGAAAGCTAAAGCTCAGTATGCGGCTAGCGAGACATACTAAAAACTACAAAAAGGGGGGGTGTTTTATGCTCAAAGTAAGAAAAAGAGCAAGGACATGGTAGGCCCATTGTGGGGACAGGAAAGTGAAATTGTAACAGGTGATGAAGAGAGGGCAGAACTGCTCAATTCCTACTTTCCCTCAATCTTCTCTTGCAAGGGAAACGGTGCTCAACACAACTGCAGCCTAGGATCAGCATAGGAGTAGTACATAAACACCTAGTTTTATGAAACTAAGTCCTTGGGGCCAGATGAACTGCATCCAAGGGTACTAAAAGAACTTGTGGATGTAATTTCTGAGCCTCTGTCCATTATTTTTGAGAATTCTTGGAGAACAGGTGAGGTACCAGAAGATTGGAGGGGGACAATTGTTGTCTCCATCTTCAAGAAGGGGAAAAAGGAGTATCCAGGTAACTACCGGCATATCACCTTGACATCTATACCTGGGAAAGCTTTAGAACAGATCATCAAACAGGCAGTCCTTGAGCATTTAAAAAGGACAGCTCTGATTACTAAGAGCCAGCATGGGTTTCTCAAGAACAAGTTATGTCAGACTAACCTTTTTTGCAAAAGTTACTACCTTGCTGGATCAGGGGAGTGCTGTAGTTTATCTTGATTTCAATAAGGCTTTTGATAAGGTTCCAGATAATATTCTTGTTGACAAATTGGAAAAATGTGGTTTGGATCCTATGACTCTTAGGTGGATCTGTAACTGGTTGGCAGATTGTACCTGAAGAGTGCTTATGAATGGTTCCTCATCTTCTTGGAGAGGAGTGGCAGATGGAGTGCCACAAGGATCTGTCCTGGGACCTGTTTTGTTCAAGATCTTTATCAATGATTTGGATAAAAGGGTAGAGGGAATGCTTATTAAATTTCCAGATGATACTAAATTGGGAGGGGTAGCAAATAAGGTTTTGCATTTAGGTAGGAAAAATCAAATGCATAATTACAGGTTGGGGGAGACTTGTCTTGGCAGTAGTATGTGCCAGAAGGATCCAGGGGTCTTAGTAGATCATACACTGAACATGAGTCAGCAGTGTGATGCAGTTGCTATAAAGGCAAATGCAATTTTGGGCTGTATCAACAGTAGTGTCCAGATCATGCAAAGTGATGGTACCACTTTGCTCTGGTTAGACCTCACCAAGAGTATTGTGTTCAGTTTTGGGACCCACAATTTAAGAAGGATATAGACAAACTGAAACATGTCCAGAGGAGGGCAGTGAAGATGTTGAGGGGTCTGGAGAGGGTGAAGGAGCTAGGTATGTTTAGCCTGGAGAGACGACTGAGAGGTCATCTCAAGTACTTGAAGGGCTGCATTATAGAGGATGGTGTGGAGTTGTTTTCTGTTGCCCCAGGAGGTCGGACTAGAACCAACGGGTTGAAATTAAATCAGAAGAGTTTTTGGCTAAACATGAGGAAGAACTTCCTGACAGAGAAGTTCCTCAGTGGAACAGGCTTCCTTGGGAGGTGGTAGGCTGCTCTTCTTCGGAGGTTCTCAGACAGAGGCTAGATGGCCATCTGACAGCAATGCTGATTCTGTGAACTCAGGCAGATCCTGAGGGCAGGAAGGGTTGCATCAGTGCTTAGTTCTTGTGGCCTGTTCTTACATGCCCAGGGTCTGCCTTGCAGTGGCTTACCTTATTCCTTCAGAGTCGGGGACAGAGGGTGGCCATTGGGGGACAACTGTCCCGAAGGCACCCACTAGTTTGCGGAGTGCCCCAGGGGGTGTGGTGCTTTCCTTGATGTTATTTAACATCTATATGCGCCCCCTTGCCTGGAGGCATGGGCTGGGGTGTCACCGATATGCAGATGACACCCAGCTCTATCTGTTGATGGACGGCCAGTCGGACTCTAGTCCGGGAGACCTGGACCTGGCGTTGCAAGCTGTGGCTGGTTGGCTTAGGCTGAGTCAACTGAAATTGAATCCGATGAAGACGGAGGTCCTGTGCCTGAGTCGGAGTGGCCCGAGGTTAGGGATCCCGCTCCCGACCTTCGATGGGGCCCCACTGGTGCCGGTGTCGGAGGTTCGGAGTTTGGGGGTGCTCCTGGATGCCTCCTTAACGACGGAGGCCCAGGTAGCAGCCACTGTGAAATCAGCCTTTTACCAACTTCGGCTGATCGAGCAGTTCTTCACCCAAAGAGTGATGAACACATGGAATTCACTGCCACAGGAGGTGGTGGCAGCTGCAAGCATGGACAGTTTCAAGAGGGAATTAGATAAACACAAGTGGAGACCCGCAAGAAACTTGCGGGATGGTTATCTCATTCATCACACCTTTGCTTCCTCTGCTCACCCCCTACCTCTCTCACACTATTTCTCCCCTCTGCCCCCCTTTTCTTACTCTATTTCTGCTCCATGCATGTGACTTCTTCTCTCTTTCTGACCTGTCATCTTTCTCTTTGTTTTTCTGCCTCCCCACTTCATCACTCTTTCTCTCTCTTTCTGCCCCCCACCCCATCATTCTTTCTTTCTGCCCCCATCACTCTCCCAGCCTCCTGCCTGCTTCCTCCCCCACTCCGCAGAGCAGCAGTAGCAGTGGTGGCAGTACTCTCAGCCACCCACCTGCTTCCTCTCCCCCCACAGCAGCAGTGGCAGCACTCTGGGAATCACAATGGATCTCCCAGCTACAGAGATCAATTCACCTTAGGGTTGCCAGCTCCAGGTTGGGAATTTCCTAGAGATTTGGGGGTGGAGCCTTAGGACAGTGAGGCTTGGGGAGGCAAGCAGCCTCATCATGGTATGATGCCATAGACTCAACCCTCCAAAACAGCCATTTTATCCTGGGGAACTGATCTCTGTCTCCTGGACAACAGTTGTAATTCTGGGTGATCTCCAGTCCTCACCCAGAGGCTGGCAATGGTGGTTCTCATGGAGGAAATGGCTGGAGGGTGGAGTCTATGGCATTACACCAGTCCAAAGTTCCTCCCCTCCTCAAATCCCACCCTCTCCAGGCTTCACCCCTCAAATGTCCAGGGATTTCCCAACCTGGAGTTGGCAACCCTATTTCCTTCCCAACCAACAGCCAACCTACCTTTATCTGCCTCTCTGTCTCCTGTTTTCCATCTCCACCCCCCAGCCTCTACCTAGGAAAATTACCGTCTTTCTCCACAGTGAGGGCCAAAGCAGCTTTCATTATTCCCTCCTCCTTTGTAGCTGCACAACAACCCTGTGAGGTTGGTTAGGCTGAAATATGTGACTGGTCCAAAATCACACAGTCACCTTCCACTGCAAGATGGGGATCTGAACCTGGGTCTTGCAGATCCTACTTTGAAGCTCTAACTACTGCACCTCACTGGCTTTCATAGGGTGGCTGCTGATGAATGGTAGCAAGCAGCTGAGGCTAGGTGAGTCATGCAAATCAGGGGGGACCTGGCAACCCTAGACTGCTGCCAGGCCTAGAGTGGCCAAACTCCAGATGGGCCCTGGAGACCCCCTAGAATGACAACTGGACTCTAGACAGCAGAGGTCTGTCTCCCTGCAGAAAATGGCTGCTTTGGAGGGTGGACTCTGGCATTATACCCAGCTGAGGCCTCTCCCTTCCCAAACCCAGCCCTCCTCCTTTTAGAGTCCACCACAAAATCTCTAGAAATCCCCCAGCCTGGCACTGGCAACTCTAGTGAGGCCTGACCTCAAGGCTCCCTCCCTCCCAGGCCGAAAGAGGCCTGGAAAGGGCCCTTCCCCCACCCTTTGACTGACAAGAGCCAGTTAGAAGCCCCCCCCCCCCAACGTTCTAATCTCTCACCGTTGCTGCCTGGAGTCAGGTCCCTGCAGAGGCCATTTCAAAAGGTTTTGGGGGAATTCAACTGTTCCTGAAGGGATTTCTTCACTTTTCAGATTTTTCTACAAACCCAGGAAGTCTACTGACTATGCAGGAAAAGCTGTTGGGGGACAGTGAGGCCCCTGTTGGAGGGAATAGGTATCCGCACTTTTTGGCTATTAGAATAAGGATCTGGAGCAGAAGTCCATCAGGGGCTATTAGCCACAGGGTATAGAATGGGAACTCTCAGTCTGGGGCAGGTGATGCACTCTATTCTTGGTGCTGGAGGGGGCAGCAGTGGGAGGGCTTCTAGTGTCCTGGCCCCACTGCTGGACCTCCTGATGGCACCTGGTATATTTTGGCCGCTGTGTGACAGTGTTGGACTAGATGGGCCATTGGCCTGATTCAACATTGGCTTCTCTTATGTTCTTATGTTATGTTCAGTTGGTTCCCTTCCTTGAACGCAATGACCTGGCAACAGTGATCTATGCAATGGTCACTTCGAGATTGGATTACTGCAATGCACTCTACATGGGGCTGCCCTTGTCCCTGATCCAGAAGCTGCAGCTGGTGCAGAATGCGGCGGCCAGGCTGTTGTTGGGTCTCCCTGTGCAGGAGCACAGCCAGCCTGCCCTAAAAGCGTTGCACTGGCTGCCTATAGCATACAGAGTTTGTTTCAAGGTGCTGGTTCTTACCTTTAAAGCCCTGTATGGTCAGGGTCCTACATACCTATGGGACCGCCTTTCCCCACCCGTTCCCCAGAGAGCACTATGATTGGAGTCCCAAAACCACTTGGCCTTACCGGGCCCTAGAGAAACCAGGCTGGCTGCGACAGGGTTCAGAGCCTTCTCAGTGGTGCCTCCGCACTGGTGGAACAAGCTCCCAGAGGAAACCTGGGCCCTGCGGGGGACCTCTTACAGTTCCGCAGGGCCTGCAAGACGGAGCTCTTCCGCCAGGCCTTCAATTCAGGAGCCACATCCAAGAAATTGTAGCCCTGGCCCAACACTAACAACGTTGCTGACAGCCAGTTAACCCAGACTATGCTATTGGCCAGCTGTTGTCTGAGGAGAAGAAGAGATTGGATTTATACCCCCTGCCCTTCACTACCCAAAGGTGTCTCAGAGGGGCTGACAAACTCCTTTCCCTTCCCCTTCCCACAACAGGCACCCTGGGAGGTGGGTGAGGCTGAGAGAGCTCTGACAGAAACGGCTCTTTTTCAAGGACAGCTCTTATCACAACTACGGCTTGCCCAAGGTCATCCAGCCCGGTGCAAGTGGAGGAGGAGTGGGGGAATCAAACCCAGTTCTCCCAGATTAGAGTCCGCCTGCACTTAACCACGACACCCGCCATTTGACATAAACTAGCACTTTATATTTTATAATATTCTTAACGGTATTGCTCTGCTTTTACCTAATTCTGTTTTAATTGTTTTATGTTTCACGTGAGCCGCCCTGAGCCTGCCTCGGCAGGGAGGGCGGGATAGAAATTGAATGGGTAAAATAAATAAATAAATAAATAAATGCCGACGGCCCCACTCTGGGGTCAGGAAGCACTTTTCCTCAGTCTGGCTGGGGACGCTGGAGGGTTTTCTGTCGTCATCTGGGCGTGAAACAGCGGTCACTCGGGGTGTGCGTGGAGGGGGAGGAACGTGTGAATTCCCTGCCTCGTGCAGGGGGTTGGACTGGATGACCCCGGAGGTCCCCCGTCCAACTCCGTGGTTCTATGAAATTAGGAGCCAGGCTGTGTGGACCAAAACTGGGATGACGCCGTCCCTGCCGCTCAGCCCCAGTCAGCATTCTGGCCGTAGCACTGTGCTGTGGAGGGGCTGCTGCTCAGGGGCAGAGCCCTGGTTTCCAAGCAGAACCCCCAGGTTCAGTCCCCAGCACCTCCAGCAGTTGCCCCTGCCTTCTCAGTTGTGGCATCAAAACTTCGGCAGTCAGTCATCAAGTCTGTCTGTTTCTCTCCACATTTGCGTCTTCTGCTCGTTGGTGAAGACGTTTTGTTTGGCGTACTCCAATAATGGCTCCGGCGTTGTTTGTTCTTGAACTGTTTTATACTTTTACTGTTCTCAATTGTTGTAAAGCTTTTATGTGCCTTGCCTTGGGGACCCGGATCAGGTGGAAAAGCAGCATAAAAATCTTCTGAATAAATAAAATGCTCCGTGAAGCCAGGTGAACTAAGGAGAGGTCAGCACACGGGGGGGCGTGCTGCTGCGGGGGTTAGATCCGCCTCTCCAGGAGCCTAGGGATGCTCCCCTGGTATCCGTCCAGTAGGCTTGGCTCCAGGCCTGATCCCTCGGACATCCACAGAGAGAGATCAAGGAGGGCAGCCGTGTGGGTCTGAAGCCATGGAACAAAGTTAAGAGTCCAGTGGGGCACCTCTAAGACCAGTGGGGCGGGGACGACGAGGACACACAACGTAGGTAACCAGTCCTGACATCTGTATTTCCTGTGTCGTCCCGTCCCCACCCCCCAGCTGAACCCAAACCAGACGATAACCAGCAACCCAGCTTGTCACTCTTTTGATCTGTTAAAAAAAAAAAAATTCACTGTATTGCCTGCTAATTTAACAGGCCACGCCTGTATATACACAACTGTGATCTGTAATTCCATTTCATCGTCTAACGAAGTGCGCCCTGCACCCGAAAGCTCACACCTTGAATAAGACTTTGTTGGTCTTAAAGGTGCCCCCCACTGGACTCTTCGTTCTCTGACGTCCTTCACCTTTGGGAGACAAAACAGCTGGGACGGTCTTTGGCCTCCGACTCCAGCGTGGATGCACAGCCCAAGACGCTGCCACGCTGTGTGGAACAGTCCGTTCCATCTGGCAAAGCCCTTTTCCTTTTGGCAAGGGATAGGGGACTCTCGGAGAGAATGATCAAGCCTGTCAAAGGTGTTATTAGCAGCCCGTCACAGAGGTGCCGGCACCTGCATGTTTTGCTTTTTTAATCCAGGTAGTGAAATAGCGAGAAAGGGGAAGAGGCCAGGGGGCGAGGAGGCACATCCGAACTGGCCTCAGCGTGGCTGGCAGCTGTTGATGGGGTTTCTCTCTGGCCATGCTCATAAAGGCCACGTAACCAGCTGGGGTGTAAAACAGCAGGAAACTGGCCAGAGCTGAGCTGTCTCGTGGCCTCTGCTGGAAACAAGGTGTAATGCTGCAGGGGGGTCGAACTCATTCGTTATGAGGGGCCGGGTCTGACATAAACGAGACCTTGTTGGGCTGGGCCACGTGTGTCATAAAATGTAATGCCGGGTAGCGGAGATATAAGCTTTATAAAGGGCACAAGCACACAGGGTTTTTTAAACTTAAAATAAAAACATGCTTAAAACATCAGCAGTCCTGCAATATTTTGTTTATTTAACAGTGTCTGATGACTGACACTTCTTGCTCTGAATTATTGGATCAAAATGTCTGTGCTGTTGCAATCTTGAGTGTGCTGTTCAGGTGGCTTGCTGCATGTGGAGAGGGTGCCCGGAAAAGGGGCAGCAGCAGGGAAGAGCTTGCGGCACCGAGTGCCAGGCCTGACTCCAGAGCGTGATGGCCACACAGCCAACAAGGGCCAGTGCCCTCCCGCCTTCCCTCTCCTCTGCCCGGCTGCTGGCAGTGGGGTGCTGAAACCAGCTTGTTCTGCTCACCCCCTGCAGGCTGATTCTGATGGAGGATGAAGAGGAGATAGAGACGAGTGGGGAGGAGGAGGAAGTAAAGCTCCTGGGATGAGGAGGCCCAGCTTTTCAGATTGGCTCAAGGTGAGGAGGAAGCCGAAGAAATCTCTCTTACATTTGGTGGGGGGAGGGGGAGTGGATGGTGAAGCCCCCTTTGGTTCAGCAGCTGCTCTTCCAAGAGCCTCCTTGGGCCGGCCGGCCCCATCCCCCGAGCTGCTGCTTGTGCCATCCAGGCAGAGTGTCCCTGCCGTCCAGAGGACTTCGCCCCCGTCCCCTTCTTTTACCCACAGCCGCCTTAGGACGGAGGCCACCCTTCTAGTCGGGGTGGGGGCCGAGGGGGTCTGACCCTGGGGGCCTCCCTTGCAGCAGCTGGGCTCTGAACCAGGGGAGGGGGCAGTTGCCATTGGTCTTCGCAGCTCTTCCCCAAGAACTCGTCCAGGCAGCCTAAAATGCTGCCGGGTGAACGGGTGGGAAAGCTTCATTAAAGACAAGGTCCTTACTTGGGGGAGGGGAGGGGGGCACGACCAACATGGCTTTTGAAAGAGGCGCTCATCCCTTCCACATTCCCGGAGAGTATCAAGCACATGGAGAAGTCTGCACTACCCAGTCAGAGGCTCTCCTGAAGCAGTCACGGGGTCACGTCATGGCCATGGAAGAGGGCAGCAGGTAGCGAGGGCCCTCACAACAGAAGGGGGTGTGTGTGGGGGGAAATCAAAGGTGGGCCCAAGTCCATGAACGACGCCAGCTCACTCTTGATGGGAAACATCTGAGAGTGCGGGGTGGGTGGGTGTTGGAACAGCTGGTCAGAAGCACACTTTAATGCCTCCCCCTCCCCTCCCCTCCCCGTGTGTTAGGCTGAGAGGCCCGAGGCCACTGAGGGAGCCTGGCAAGTGGCGAGACCCTTCCTGCAGCCAGGGTTTCAGTGTACAGAACGAGGCTCAGGGTGAAGGGGATATTCACACTAAGGCAACCGACCCGACCCCCCCACCCCCCGCCTCCAGTCCAGCAGAAGGGAATCTCTTTGCTTGAGAAGGCCCGCCAGCACGGGGTGGTCAGAGCTGTGGCTGGGAGCAGGAAGGTCTGCTCTGCTGCTCACTCGGGAGGCCCGGTCCCGGGTCACACACACACACAGGCTCTCTCAGCCTGACCTCTCTTGTCGGTCTGTCGTGATTACACAACACCCCTGCACTGCCGGAGAGCGGGGGTGGGCCAAAGCAGAGCCAGTCCCGGTTACTGTGGCTGCAGCAGCAGCAGACTCTTAGGCTCTTGCCCCACTTCTAGGGGCAACTGGGGTGAGCGGTGCCTTTGGCGGGACCCAGAAGGACCCAGCCCTTGGGCTCTGGGTTCTTGGCTACACCGCAGAGACCGCCCCGGGATTTGAGTCTCGAGCAGCTACGAGCGCATGCAGCAGCCCACGCGCACCAGTGGCTCTCCTCTGGGTACTGTGGCCAGTAGCCTTTTCCAGCAGGACTTCTAAACAGAACAAACCGCCTGCTGCTCCTTGGCTCCTGTTGTTGGGACCTGGTGGAGCGGGTGGCTCAATGACGCATCTGTTCTCTCTCTCTCTGAGCAGGCACCCCAGGGTGGCTGGCAGGATACGGAGCCCTCCCTCTTCACGAGTGCCTGGTCACAGCACCATCACCGTGGCTGCCAGGGACCACGTCAGTCACGCCGGTTGGCCCTCCCTGCCTTGCCAGTTCTGTCTCTGGACAGCCTCCCTTTTAGGAAGAGGCGTTTGGTTCCCGTTTCTCAGAATCTGCTGGGGGCCGGGTGTGGGGGTGATCCTCAGAACGTTGACTCTGGTTCTCCCACCCTCTGGAGGAGGAGGAGGAGGAGGTCTCGGGGATGATTCATATTACTTCGTTCTTTATTGGTCCAGCACTGTTAACGTTTCCTTGTTAATAAATGAAGGTTCCTTGTTGAAGCAGCCCCCCTTGGTTCAAGAGGGGGAAATGGCCTCAAGGCCTGACCCAGGTCCCTCCAGGCAGCTCTTCCGTCGGAAAAGGAACAGCTACCCTGTGTTAAGACGGATGACGTAGGACTCGCTGTGTGTCACGTACCGCACCCAGCGGTAAGGAAGGTGAGGCTGTGTCCCCGTGAAGCGCAGGAAGCGTATCTGCAGTCCGGAGCAGGTGTGGGCCGGCACCTCAAAGGAGAGGCTCACGGGTCCCAGCTCCCGCAGCGCGGCCCGGCTCAGCCCTGGCACCTCCAGCTGGAGGGAGGAGGAGGAGGAGGAGGGGAAAGTGACTCTGCAAGCTTGTCTCCCCCCCCCAAGACAGTCACCGCTCACTTCACTGAGGGGGCGGGGGGGGCTGGCGCCACCCCCGTTTGTTGACCCCTTACCTTAAAAAGAGCAGAGAGCTGGGAGCCGCCTTGGACTCTGGGCACCACCCACTCAATGGACTTGGTGCTGGACTGCAGGGCAGCTGTCTGCTCAGGACTGCTCAGCTCTTGAGCCAGGCTGGGGAGGAAACCCAGAAGGTAAAAGGGTGGGCCGGCCCCCCCTTCCCTACCACTCCCTGTCGCCGCTGGGCCTCTCCCCGCCAGCTGTGCACTGCGACCCCTGCGTGCAGGGCCCAGGGGGCCACACACCAGCAGGCCCTCCTCCTCCTCTCCAGCAAGAAAGCCTTGGAAGCAGCCAACTTACCTCAGAGAGGCCTTGGGGACAGGCAGGTGGAGGCAGACATTCACCGCATGGCTGCAGGACAGGTAAAATCACAAAAGGAATTAAGGAAAGGAAGCTCTTTCCCCTCCCCCCCCAATATAGCTCTAAAGGAGGAAATCTTACCTCTTTGGGGGCAAGTCACAGCGCAGCTTAAGGTAAACCTGCAGCCTGCACGAGACATGGGAGACACGCAGAATGAGAGTGTTTGGAAGGCCCCCCCCCGCGCCTTCCTGCTTCTGGAGTGCCTGGCCCCCCCCCCCCAAACCCTCTCACCTGCCGCTGTCGTCATGGTTGATGGTGGGGAAGAGATGGAAGGGCAGTGCCGAAGGGATGTCGTCTGCCAGCTGGTACTGCATCAGGGTCAGCTGCAGAAAGAGTTGCAGGCATCAGGAGTGGCAATTCACCAGCAGCTTGGTGAAACGCTCCCTGCGCCCCTTACCTCCCCTTGGCCGGGGTTCACACGGAGGATGCGGCTGCGCTCAAATTCCTCCAGCTTGACGGCGCTATGGAAGGAGCATTCATCCACACGGACGGCTGTGCCGTAGCCTGGGGGGAGGGGAGGAGGGACAAGAAGGGGCATCAGGGGGAGGAGGGGGCTCCCTCTTTTGGGAAGGGGTCATGCAGGAGGAGGCCTGGCAGCGCTCACCTCGCAGCTCTGTCTTGCCCACGCAGAACTCCTCTGTGAGTCCAATCCGCATCTCTGCAGGGGAGGCCACAGCTCCAGGTCAGAGGGATCCCTGCTGCCCCCCCAAAGTGCTACTGTTCCCACTGGGCATCCTAATTCCCCCCCCCCCACACACACACACACTGGCCTCCCCTGACTTTACAAGAGCCCTGCCCATCCTGTGGCTCCCATGCCTCAGCACCATGTTGCCAGTGCACAGAGCTTGGTGGCGGGCGTGGTCTACGTGTGAGCCCCAAATTTAAGCAATCCTGGGACCCACTTCCTCCATGCTGATGCAGGGCCGGGACACAGCCCAACAGGTGACCCATCAGCTAGGAGGAAACCCCCCCCCCACACACACCCAGTGCTGCTTTGACTGAAGATGTTCTAGCTCTTTGAAGACAGGTGAAGCCAACCGCTTTGAACAGATGTGAGCAGAAAGAAATCCTGGGAGAGCCCCTGCATTTACTTCCTGCTTCCCAGTTTTCTGTATTCAGCTGAGGCGATCGCCAAGCATGGGCTTCTCTCTCATGTCAGGACCAGAAAAGCAGCCAGGACAGGGTGGGAAAAAACATCTACCGGTGCGTGTAGAAGGACCAGCAGGATTGCTGGAGTGGCTGTAGTGCTTCAGTCCCTCGAGGCCAGAACTGTTCTCCTGGGGAGCCCTCCTGCAGGGCGTGCAAAGTAATCAAAGGCCCCCTTTGGAGAACATCCAGTGAGAGGCCTCCATAAATCTTTTAAAGTAGATTCTAAACCCACCCAAGCCAATAGCCATCAGCACATCTTATGGCAAGGAGCTCCGCAAATCAACAACTGCTCCTGTTGATCAGTTCATCTACTGCCAGGGTCATGCTGCGGCCCCAAGTTGCAGTATCTCAACTTTGTGGACCTCTAAGACATCCAATCCCTGAGCCACCTTTTCCTAATCTAAAAAGCCCCTCACAAGACATGTGTTTCAGCCCTCTGAGCAACACATGGTCCCACAGCAGACCTCCATCTCACGGGGGGAGACCTTGCCCACTTCATAGCATCAGAGAGTTGGAAGAAGTCTCCAGGGTCACCTAGTCACAGAATCATAGAAAGTTAAGAGTTGGAAGGGACCTTGCAGGTCATCTAGTCCAACTCCCTGCACTCTGCAGGAGTGTAGCCAAAAGATAGCCCTACAACATACCTGAAAGATGGTTGTTCAGCCTCCACTTAAAAATGTCTAGCAAAGGAGCTTCCACCACCTCCTGAGGTAGTCTGGTCCACTGCTCAACCACTCTTGCAGTTAGGAAGTTTAGCCAGTAATGACTCCTTTGTAATTTCCACCCATCAGATCTAGTCTTGCAAGCCAGAGCAAGAGAGAATAGATCTGCTCCATCTTCTACAGCACAGCCCTTCAAATACTTGACGACTGCCATCATGTCCCCTTCTAAGCATTCTCTTTCCCAGGCTAATCATGCCCATCTCTTTCAGCATTTCCTCATAAGACTTGGACTCCAACCCTCTCAGCATTCTGGTTGCCCTCCTCTGGACACACTTGAGCTCGTCAGCATCCTTCCTAACCCTTCTTGAAGACGGGGACACCATCTGCCCACCCCATCCAGTTTTCCTGCCCCTCATTTTCTCTTGGTTCCCTAAGCCAATCTGTAATTTTGCTTACCTGAACACCCGGGAAAGAAGCTCTTGAGCCGAATTTCCCCCTGGACATCAGTTTTCATGGGAGTGCCCTGGGATCAGAGAAGGAAATAAGCAAAAGGCTCAATCCCTCCCCAGCTGGCCGGATCCTGCAGATTGAGGGACAAACTGCAGCAGGCAGGATGGGTTCGGCTTCCTCAAATAAATTCCTACGGCCCCAACTCACATTTGCTGCAATGACAACCGAGAGACGCTCAACCACATCGAGGAAGACCTCTGGCCGTGCACCCTGGGGAAAGGAGGAGGAGAGAGCGGGTGGGTGGTGCCTTAAGAAGAGGCCTGTTGGATCAGGCCAGTAGTCCATCTAGTCCAGCATATCCTGTCCCACACAGGGGCCAATCAGTTCTGCTTCTTTTTATCAACTCTCTCCCTGCATCGTTTTATTAACCTCTATCATGTCCCCTCCTCAGTCGTCTTCTTTCTCAACTGAAAAGTCCCAGAGACTCTTCGGTCTTTCTTCACGGGGAAGGTGCGCCGGCCCCCTCATCGTCTTGGCTGCTTTCATCTGTACTTTTCCCAGCGCTGCAGTGCATCAACCCTTTTGGGGATACGGGGACCAGGACTGAATGCAGTGTTCCAGAGGAGGCCGCACCAGAGGTCTGCACAGGCCATTTTATTCTCAGTCCCTTTCCTAATGACCCCTTTTGCTTTTTTTCACCGCTGCAGCACACTGGGTGGACACTTTTGTCCACTGCGACCCCAATCCCCCCCCCCCCAAAGTCTCAGCAAGTTCAGACCCCATCGGCTATACTTGAAAGCTGGGGGTTTTTTGGTCCCAGTGCACAGCACCTGACTCTTAACCAACACAGAACTCCCTTTGCCCTGCTGTCACCCAGTTTGTCGGAGTCCTCTTGGAGCTCTTCGCAGTCAACCTTGGTTTGCACCATCCGAAATAATTCTGTGTCATTTGCAAACTTGGCCACTACACTACTCAACCGTAGGTCCAGATAGTTTATGAAGAGATTAAACAGTCCAGCCCCAGTGCCCACCCTTGTGGAATCCCCTCTGCTCACTCCACTCGATTGAGAGAACGGTCCAGTGATCCCCACTCTTTGCTGCCTGTCATTTAGCCAGTGTGTTAATCCATAAGCGAACCCGTCCTCGTACCCCTTAACTACTAAGTTTACTCAAGAGCCTTTCGTGAGGTACCTTGTCCAAACCCTTTTGATAATCCAGGTATATAACATCTCCCGGGTCGGCACTGTCTACGTGCTTCTTCACTTTTTCAAAGAACTCCAAAAGGTTGGTGAGGCAGGACTTCCCTTTACAGAAGCCATGCTGATTTCCCCTCAACAGGCTTTGTCCCTCTATGTGCCTAACAATTCTGTCTCTGATTACAGTTTCTGCTAATTTGCCTGGGACAGACATTAGAATGACTGGCCTGAAATTTCCTGGTCCCCCTATGGATCCCTTTCTAAAAATTGGTGTCACATTTGCTACTCTCCAGTCTTCTGGTACCCTGGCTGAATTTAGATATAGGTTACATATATGGGTTAGTCGATCAACTGCCTTGCATCTGAGTTCCTTAAAAACTCTCGGGTGTTTGCCATCAGGACCTGGAGACTTACTGGTTTCTGATTTCCCCAGTAGGTCTACAGTTTCATCTCTGTTCACCTCAGTCTGGCTCAGTTCTTCAGACTCCCTCCTTCCTGAAAACATGATGTCCCACCCTCTCTCCACAGGGCAGACAGAAGCAAAGAAGTCACTGAGCTGCTCTGCCTTCTCCCCAACCTCCTTTATAAGCCCCTTGATTCCTCTGTGTGTCCCCCCACCCCCCCAAAAAAGGCCCCGCTGCTTCTCTGGCTGGTTTCCTGCTCCAGATGTGTGGGTTTTTTTTAAGTTTATTGCTTATTGATGCTTTCAGCAACTCACTCCACAAGATCTTGTTTTCCACGCCTAATTATCGATTCTCTCTCTCTAACCTCCCCATCTGCTGTTGGAGCCAACTCCCAGCCACCCGCAGGCTCCTGGCACAGCTTGTTAAGGGAAAAAGAGGTGGGGGGTGGGGGTGGTGATCGTCTCTCACCTGTTCTCCCCGCAGAGGCAGGACAGGACGGGCAGCTGCACAGCTGGGGGCCACTTTGCTTTGCTGGGTGTCTGCTCCAAACTGAAACCACATGGAAAGGAAAGGAGAGGAATGTAACCGGGGAGGGAGGCAGGCACAGAAACCTTTCCCAAGCCAGGACTGCCAAAGACCCGTGGCCTCGGCTGTCTCTGCAGGGAGGCTTTGTCCTTCCTAGACCTGGAGCTCTGGGCACGCCCGGCTGCTGCAGAGCACCCTGCTGCTTTTTAGGGCCCCTTGGTAAGGAGAGGTCTTGGCAGTGGCTAATCCAGCCTTGGAGGCAGGGGTGGCTGTGCTGCTTTCCTCGTGTGCCGGCCTAGAAAGAGGGTTCCAAAATTCATAGGAGCAGAGCTCTTGGGACGGGTGGCTGGCAGCAGGGCTGCCGTGGACATGGGGCGACCATCGTGATCTCTGCACCTGGGGGGTGAGGGTGAGGGGGTGGCATTCAGGGCCACAGAGGTGCTGACTCAGGGCCCCAAGGTGTTAAGAAGACTGGCACCCTCTTTCCTGTCTCCAACAGAGCACCTGGGGTGGGGCTCAGGGTCAGCGGAAAGGAACATGGAAAGTGGGTCTCCACCCTCCTGTCCTGACCTTCCAAGCAGTACATCAGATCGTCCGGCAAGCCCCACAGCCTGCTGTGGCTGAGGCGCTGGTTGACACCAAACCAGGTCCCTGCTCGCTCTCTCGTTCTGAGATTGCAAAGTGACTGTCCTGTTCCAAACCAGACCATCAACGCCTGTCTCACCAACTGGGACCGTATGCTGCTTGCCCGGATTGTGGGCAGGGAGGGGCCTTTTGCATCACCTACTGCCAGGTCCTTTGAGCTCAGGATGCCGCCAGGGATTACCGAACCCACAACCTTCCAAGTGCCAGGCAGAGGGCCTCCTGCTGAGAAGCAGTCCACCCCCCACCTCCCTGGGGTTTTGAACATTTTAATTCTGAGAGGCATGTAAAGTGCTTGGCTGAGCTGTGGCCATTCTCCTCTCCTAGCTCTGTGGCCACAGAGTGGCTTTCGCTAGTGGCGCAGGGTGTGGGTCAACACCATTGTTGCTGTGACCTTTGCTGCTAGGTTGGGGAAAGGGAAATGATCCGACAGGGTGCATGTGTGTGTGCTATTTCTAAGCCAGCAGGGCTGCTCCCTCCAGCAAGCCCCCCTTCCTGCTGAACAGGGGCCAGGCCCCACTTTGCCTCTCCACACTCCCCACCGGCAGGGCAGGAGGGGCTGTGAGAGACCAGCTGCAGGAAGCAGGCCCCCCACCCCACCGCCCTACTCACCAGGCCAACGGTGCTGAGGTCCAGGAGGCTGAAGTGCTGGCTGACCACGGGCTCCATCTGGATGAAGTTCTTCAGCACTTCGGGCCTGGTCGTCTGAACGTAGCCATAGTCCTGGCGGAGGGGAACGCAGAGCTCAAGGCGGCGAGGGGGGGTCTGCGCTGGCCGGGCCTGCCGCCCCCCTCTGGCCAAGGCCGCCCTCCCTGCTGCTGGGGACTCCGCGCGCAAGTTCGGGCCGCTGCTGGCAGGCCCCCGACGGAGCAGGCAGGCCGCTGCTGGCAGGTCCCCGCGGTTACGCGGAGGTGCCCCCCTCCCTACCCCCCCGGCGGCCTACCAGCAGCTCGTCGAGCACCTCGTAGATGAGGGCGAAGTTGAGGCCGACCGTCTGCTCGTTGAGCGCGCCGCAGTAGTCGCGCAGGAGGGTCACCAGCCTAGCGGGAGGGAGGGAAGGCAGCCGGGTCAGCGCGGAAGCCCTCAGGGCCAGCTGGCCAGCCGCCCCCCCCCCCCATCGCCGGCTCACCTGGAGAGGAACTCGACGGCCTGGAAGGGCGAGGCGCCGGGCAGGAGGGTGGCCACGAAGTAGAGCCCGGCGTGGCGCACGTGCACAAAGTGCCGCCCGTCCTGGCCCTGCGCGGGGGGAGAAGCGGCGGGTGGGTGGGTGGGCTGGAGCGGGAGGAGGCCTGAGGGCCGGGAGCAGCCCCCTCCCCTCCCCTCCCCGGGGCCAGGGGGACCCCCGCCCACCCACTCGCCCGCCCGCGCCGGACCCACCCTGAAGAGGGGCGCCTGGGCTCCGGGCAGCGCCGTGACGCGGCGGTAGAAGGCGCCCACCAGGTCCGAGCCGCCATCGCCGCGGACTCCGCGCCGGGAAGGGAAAGGCCGTCAAGGAGAAAGAGCCGCGCCCGGGGGCCCCCGCCCGCCCGCCCGCCCGCCCCTCCCTAACCCTCCCGGCCTCTCCCGCCCGGGAAGGATACAGTCCTTGTAAACCAGCCGGTCGCCCTGCGAGGAGAGCACGAAGACTTGCGGGAACATCGGGGCGCTCTGCGCAGGCCCCGGAGCACCGCGCCCGCCCCCTTCACTCCGTCGCGACGCCGGGGCGGGGCCTCCTGGCCGGAGGGGGCGGGGCCCGCCGGGTCTCACGTGACCGGCGGCGGGGCAGGGCAGCCGCTTTCGCGCCACTTTCCGATCCCCTTTCGCGGCGGCGGGAAAAGACAGACCGAAGAGGAGGAGGAGGATGGCGGGAGCGCACGGCCGGGGGGCGACTACGCGGAGGAGCGAGGTGAGCGGGACCCCCCGCCCCCACCCGGCGCGGCCCCCCGCCCGGCCCCCCGAGTGACCCCCCTCTCTCTTTTGTCTCCCCCCCCCCCCGCGGCCGGCCCAGAGAAGGCCAAGAGCTTCCTGCAGGGCTTCTACCGAGAGAGCGACGCCGGGCGGCCGCGGAAGGACTTCCCCTACCGGGAGCGCCTCGTGAGTGTCCCGGGCCGGGGGGAGGGAGGCGGGGGGGGGCCCAAGCACGTGCACAGGGCGCCCTCCTTCCCGTGGGGGGGCGCTCCTCCCGCCTTCTCCCGCCGTGCATCTCCCGGCTCTTCCTCCCGCCCGCAGGAGGCGCTGGCGCAGCGGGAGGCGGTGGCCCTGCACGTGGAGCTGGACGACGTGGCCGAGGAGGACCCCGCGCTGGCCGAGGCCGTCTGCGAGAACGCCAAGCGCTACGAGCGCCTCTTCGCCGACGCCGTCTGGGAGCTCCTGCCCCACTTCCGACGCCACAACCGGGAGGTCAGCGCCCGCCCCCCCACCCGGGGGGCAGGGAAGGAGGGAAGGAGCGGGGATTATAAAAGGGGGGGGTCCGCGGACCCCCCTCCCCTCCCGCTCACCCCCGCTCTCCCTCCCTCCCTCCCCCCCGCCCGCAGGTGGCCCAGAAGGACGCCCTGGACGTCTACATCGAGCACCGGCTGCTGCTGGAGGGGCGCGCCCGGGAGCCCGGCCAGCCCCGCCCGCCCCAGAACCAGTTCCCGCCCGAGCTCCTGCGCCGGTTGTGAGTCCCTTACTCTGGGGGGGGGAGAGAGGGAGGGGGTCCCTTACTCTGCAGCTGGGCCTGGCGGTCGCGGGCACCCTCCGACTGAGCCTTGCTTCCCCCGGGAGAGAGGGAGAGCCAAAGATCGGGGGGGGGGGGAGAAAGCAGGGGGAATGGGGGAGGCTGTGGGGGCTTTTCGGGGAGGGAAGGAGGGAGAGAGAGTCCTTGCGGGGGCCGTCTCCCCCCCCCGTAGCTTCTCTAGTTGTAGAACCTGAAATTGTCAAGGTGGCTGTCTTGAGTCGGCTCAGCAGGTGGCGTGGTGGGTGTAACTTACACTGGACTGGAACGTGGGCGTGATCAGTAGGCGCATTGGTTTTCACGGGAAGCTACGGTCAGCTATTTGCTTAGAACACTGGTGCTCAAATAACAGGGCGTCCGGTAGAGGGAATGATAAAGTGAGTTCACGTTCAGAAAGAACTGTCCGCCTGACCGCACAGAGCTGCGGGGGGGAGCCATGTTGGTCGGCTTGGGCTCCCAGGAGATGGGGGAGCCGCTCTCGGCAAGGGCCCCCCCCCATGGTTCTCAGTCGTTCTCTCTTCTCTCCTTGCCAGTGAGTTGTACTTCAAGGCGCCTGCGGGCACCAAGGCCCAGGTGATCCGGGAGGTGAAGGCAGACTCCATCGGCAAATTGGTGACCGTCCGCGGCATTGTCACCCGGGTCTCCGAGGTGAAGCCTCGCATGGTGGTTGCAACCTACAGCTGTGACCAGTGCGGGGCGGAGACTTACCAGCCGGTGAGGAGAGGGCCGGGGCTGGGGGGGTGACCTCCCCGAGACCTTCCCCCCCCACTGAGCGCTCTTCCCCTCCATGTGTTGCCTCATTCTAGATCCAGTCCCCCACTTTCATGCCTCTCTTGATGTGCCCGAGTCACGAATGCCAGACCAACCGAGCTGGGGGGCGACTCTACCTACAAAGCCGCGGCTCCAAGTTCGTCAAATACCAGGAGCTGAAGATCCAGGAGCACGTGAGTAGCGGGTACCGCTGGGGGTTGCAAGGAAACGCAGGCCCCTGTGCGCTGCTGCTGCTTTTAACGCCTCATCTCTTCCTTGCCGTTCCCATCCTAACTTGCAGCCACTGGGTAGCTCAGTTGTATCTGAGGAAGGTTTGGGGGCAGTGGAGGGCTACTTCCGTCAAAGCAAAATGAGGAAGGTATAATTAGGGCCACGCAAGCGGGAGTGGCCGGGCTGGGTACCAGCCCCCCCCTCCCCCTGGCTTTGCTTGCAGCATGTTCCAGATGAAGGATCTGGAGTGAGCAGAGCCAGAAAGCTCTCTGCCCTTGCTGGTCAAAGCAGGCAGTTGTGGGCTGAACCAGCAGGCCTGGACTAAGGCAACTGTGTGCTAGGTCTGTGTGGAGTTGGCCGGGTTCCAAAATGCAGTGCATACATCGACGTTAAGTTTGTGCACCTGCTTTTCTCCCCCTCAGGACAGAACCTGGACCATTGCTTGAAAATGACGGGTGGGGGGTGGAAAATCCAACCGTTGGGCTCCCTCCAGCAGACGCCCACCCTTTCTGCTGGCCCCGCAAAACACGCTTCCCAATTTATTGGGAACCTGAAGTGTGGGCTGAGAACTTCCACACTGCCTGCCTGTGTTCATAAGAACATAAGAGAAGCCCATGTTGAATCAGGCCAATGGCCCATCTAGTCCAACACTCTGTCACACAGCGGCCAAAATATACCAGGTGCCATCAGGAGGTCCAGCAGTGGGGCCAGGGCACCAGAAGCCCTCCCACTTCTGCCCCCCCCAGCACCAAGAATAGAGTGCATCACCCGCCCCAGACTGAGAGTTCCTATCTATACCTTGTGGCTCATAGCCACTGATGGACTTCTGCTCCAGGTGTTTATCTAATTCCCTCTTGAAACTGTCCACGCTTGCAGCTGCCACCACCTCCTGTGGCAGTGAATTCCATGTGTTAATCACTCTTTGGGCGAAGAAGGACTTCCTTTTGTCTGTTCTAACCCGACTGCTCAGCAATTTCATGGAGTGCCCACGAGTTCTTGTATTGTGAGAAAGGGAGAAAAGGACTTCTTTCTCAACCTGCTCAATCCCATGCATAATCTTATTATAAACCATGGCCAGATTGGTGACCTCTTGGAAGAAAAGCTGAAGCTTGGCAAATGGATCCTTTTTTCTTAGAATCGTAGAATGTCAGAGTTGGGTGGGACCGTGTTCCTCTGTAGTTTGCCAAAGGACGGGGGTGGTGTGCTGACACCCCCTGAAGCCGTCTGATGCCCCTGGAGTGCAGTGATTTCAAAGTAGTCCAGCCAGACCCAGGAGGAGGATGGGTGTTACAGGAGAGGGCTTGGGGCCTCCCGACGGGGCAAGCTCTACTGTCGTCCGATGTTGTCATCTTCTCCCTTGTGCTCGCAGAGTGACCAGGTGCCAGTGGGTAATTTGCCCCGCTCCATCAACATTAGTGTGCAAGGAGAGAACACTCGTCTCGTGCAGCCCGGGGACCACGTGAGCGTCACCGGCATTTTCCTTCCTGTGCGGCAGACTGGCTTTCGGCAGCTCCTGCAGGTAGGAGAGGGATCCGGGGGGGGCCCTCAGCCGTGGTTCTGGGGCCTTGAACTGAGGGCCCCGCTTGCTCCGGCAGGGTCTTCTCTCCGACACGTACTTGGAGGCCCACCACATCGCCTGCGTGAGCAAGAGCGAGCAGGAGCTGCAGGGGGGGGAGGAGCTCACGGAGGAGGAGCTGCGCCAGATTACAGGTGAGGCAGCTGCCCCCCCCGGTGCAATATGTGAACAAGCGCGTAGGTGAAACGTTGTGCCCTCCCTTGCGTGGGTGAGGTGAGCCAGCCATCTCCAGCCAAAGTGGCTTGCAAAACAGAACAATACAATCAAAGGGAGCAGGATAAAAGAGGCCTACGGCACAGCACCGCTCGGGCCAACGCTGGTCAAGAGCCTCTTGGCTCAGGCGGAGCATTCACATCCCTGGCTGTGCTGCGTAGGTGCGTGCAAAGAGGAAGGGCGTGCCAAGGGCAGGAATGGGCATTCAGCTTCCACAGGCAGCCCACAACCCCCCCCCCACCGCCTAATCAATTAAGAAGGCACCGAGGGAGCGCTGGGCCCGCTGGCCAGAGGATGAAGGATGGCAGAACCCCCTGGATCCTCCTGGGACTGGCAAACCGCCCAGGAGAGTGGTCATCTCTGGGTCCTGAGGCAGGGAGTGGGGAAGACCCGGCTGGAGTTGAGAAGGATTATGATGGCGGCTGAAAACAAAGTGGCCGGTGCCCCAAGGAGAGAGGAGGAGGGGGAGTCCACACAGTGCGGAAGTGGCCGAGGGGGCTGGCTTTTGCTCCCACCGACTGTTTCCCCTCCGTCTTCCTCTACTGCTGAGATCTGACCGAGTCGGGGACAGACCAAACAATAAAGGGGTGAGAGTCACTAGCGCCAGGGGGAGCTTTGGGAGAGTGGGGGCGGGGCTGCCTCTCAGGGTCTGGGTCCCCCAGGCCACGCCAAGCCACGGTCTCCTCCCGGCTAGCAGTTCCTAGGTTCCCCTTGAGAAGAAGGCTCTGAAAAGGCTTCTGGCTGGTTGCTGGGTCCTTCAGCCACCCCTCCAACCACCCGGGGTGCTGCCTCTTGTGAGTGGCTGCCGTCTCCAGGAGGGCCTCTCGCGAACTCCCCTTGAAGCGCACAGTGGGGTGGGGGCTCCTGTTCGCGCTGCCTTCCGCATGTCCATTGCTCGGGGGGGGTGTTGTTGACTCCCGCAGAGGAGGACTTCTACGACAAGCTGGCCGCCTCGATTGCCCCCGAGATCTACGGGCACGAGGATGTCAAGAAGGCGCTCCTGCTCCTGCTGGTGGGGGGGGTGGACCAGAACCCCCGGGGCATGAAGATACGTGGTGAGTGACGGCGGCTGCTCCTCTTCCCAGCCTGGGCAGAGAGACCCCGGGAGCCACGGAGGGAGGGTCGGGGGAGGCAGCAGTATTGGCTTTGGTGCCAGGCAGCCACAGGCGCTTCTCCCTGGCCGCGACAACTCATCTCCCAGCCCCATTTCACTATGCTGAAACCTCAACAATCATCACCTTCCACGAGGATGTGCTTTCTTTCTGGGGGGCGGTCGGGGGGGGCTGCGAGGCAAGCCTGGTCCTGCTGGCATGCCTTCAGGGCCCCCCCCCCAGCACTGTGTGAGCGTGCCCCTCCCCCTTCTCTCCCCCTCCCTGTCCTGTCCTCTCCTAGGGAACATCAACATTTGCCTCATGGGGGACCCTGGTGTGGCAAAGTCCCAGCTGCTCTCCTACATCACACGCCTGGCACCGCGCAGTGAGTACCACATGGGGGTGGGGGGGACCTCTCTGGGCTGTGTGTCCTCGTCCCCCCCGCCGCCGCCTTCTGGAATTCAGGCCGCGGGCGGGAGAGGCCCCATCCCTGGGGCAGAGAGCTATTCCCAAGAGCCATCCTGGCTAGTCCGGGAGAAGAATGGGAGTGGTGCCCTTGGCCGGGAACAGCGGGGTGGGGGTGGGGGTGGGGGGAGCTGAGCCGCTTCTGGGGAGAGGGGGCCAATCAATCAGGTAAACAAATTAGTTCTCCTTGGCCATTCCCAGCTTCTGGGGTGGGGTGGGGGGTGTCCACAAACATTCCAGCACCTTCTCCCTCTGCGCCTTTGTGGGGGGGCGGCGGCAGAGGGACTCAGCCAGCCCCGCCAAGAGAGCAGCAGGAGGAGGAGGAGGAGGAGGAGGAGAGCGCCTCCACCGCCGGGCCGGTTGTCTCCCTGCAGGCCAGTACACGACCGGGCGCGGCTCCTCGGGCGTGGGGCTGACGGCGGCGGTGCTCCGTGACCCGCTGACGGGGGAGCTGACGCTGGAGGGAGGGGCGCTGGTGCTGGCCGACCAGGGCGTCTGCTGCATCGACGAGTTTGACAAGATGCTGGAGTCGGACCGCACGGCCATCCACGAGGTGATGGAGCAGCAGACCCTCTCCATCGCCAAGGCGGGCATCCTGACCACGCTGAATGCCCGCTGTGCCATCCTGGCGGCCGCCAATCCTGCCTATGGCCGCTACAACCCCAAGCGCAGCCTGGAGCAGAACCTCCAGCTCCCAGCTGCCCTGCTCTCCCGCTTTGACCTGCTGTGGCTGATCCAGGACCGGCCCGACCTCGACAACGACCTCCGGTGAGCCCGGCCGGCCCCTGGGAGCTCCTTCGGGGTGTGGGGGGAGGCGGGGGGCTCTCCGGGGGCCTTTTGGCTGAGAGGAGGCCGTTTGGTGCGTTTCCCGCAGGCTCGCCCAGCACATCACTTACGTGCACCAGCACAACCGGCAGCCGCCCAGCCAGTTCCAGCCGCTGGACATGGCCCTCGTGAGGTGAGGCGGTGGGGCAAACCCTTCCCGGGAGAGTGGGGAATGGCCGCTGGGGCTTGAGCAGGTGGCCTGGAGGGGGGAGTGTGAGGCTTCACCCCCCACCCCCCGCCGGCCCCTTCTTCAGGCGGGCCTGTCCCACCCCATCTCTGCCCCTCCCAACAGGCGCTACATCGCCACGTGCAAGCGGAAGCAGCCAACTGTGCCAGAATCGCTGGCAGACTACATCACGGCCGCCTACGTGGAGATGCGGAAGGAGGCCTGGGCCAGCAAGGACACCACCTACACCTCCGCCCGCACCTTGCTGGGCATCCTGCGCCTGGCCACGGCCCTGGTGAGCGGGGGGGGGGCGGAGGAGCCGGGAGCAGCAGAAGGGGAGGGCTGAGCGCCTTGCCTTGCCATGCCAGCCTGCGGGATCATCTGCCCTCAAGTGCCCTGGCAGGAGGGTGGTGTCCAGTCTTCTTCTGAGGCTCTTGGGCTTTCTCACGAGCAAGCAGCTTAAGTTCCTGGCTGGAGCACTGGGAGGGCTGCAGAGAAGCCCTTTTGGGGAGATGCCGAGTGCCGGGGGGGGGGGAGGAGGTGCTCCCGGCAGCTTGCTAGAGGCCGGATTGCCTGAAATGAACGTTCATTCTAGCAAAATGTGCTCTTGATGGAAATGGAAGCTGGTTCTGCAGTGGGCAGCAGGGCAGAGAGGGGCTTGGTGCAGGCAGGGGATGGGGGGAGGAAAACCAGCCTTACGGTCTCTTCCCTTCCCGTTTTAGCCACTTGGAACAAATAGAACTGAGGCCACCCTGACACATTTTTTTACACGGCAAACCCTGTGCTTTCCTGTGACTTACACTGTGAAACTGCTGGGCACACCGACTGTTAACCCTTCATGTTTTCACCCGGAGGCTTTGTCAAGCAAACATGGCCGGGCGTTCTCACTCGGCGGTCTCACCCGGGCTGGGCGCAGGACCCGTGTCGGGGAAAGTGCCCCCGAGTGACAGCCGACTCCCAGCAATCCCTCCTGGGGTCTCCAAGGCCCGGGACACTCAGAGGGGGCTTTGCCATTGCCTGCCCCTGTGTGGGGAAGGCCCCTCGACTTCCCTGGGGGTCTGCCCTCCAAGGCCGGGCCGGGACCGATCCCGATTAGCTTCTGAAACCTGATGCGACTAGAGCAGCCTGGCTCATCCGGGTCAGAATTGGAACACAGGTTTCCCTGGCTGTAGCCTGCCACTCTACCCACCACCACCACCACCCACTTCCATCAGACTGGTTGTTTTCAAGGTACAAATTTGGGCTTTGAGATGGCCTGGAAATGGGCACACGGGAGGCACAAGCAGCGTGAAGGCAGGAGGTGGCACTGTTCCCTAACGGACGTGCCGGCTGTGCATTTCTGCCCCGCCCATCTGAGTTCTACAGACACATCCCAGGTCACACGCTGTGGAGAGAGGCAGGCCGTGCGCTGCAATGGTCTCTCTAATGCTGAGGACTGCTATGGTAATCTAGCCCCAGGGCCGGCCCCCAAGGTGTTTGGGGGGCTCTAGGCAAACTACGACCGTGGCACCCATCTAGTTCAGCGCTCCATTTCCTGCAGTGGCTAACCAGCTGCCTTTGAGAAACCAACAACCATTGCACAAAGGGTGCAGCTGTCCCCCCCACACACATTGCGAATCCTGAGTTAAGTGGCCTTCTCCAGGACCCCCTCCACCACCACCCTGGACTTTTAAGAAACTGACTCGTATCAGTCAGGACATGTTTTACTTGATCAAGGTGTATATGCGGGGGAAGAGAAAATACCAGCTGATGTGTGACACGGAGGACAGGGTTTCCAGGGGCTCAGAGCTTGCCTTCCGGAGTACAGGAGAGCGGTGCAAAGGGCGGGGTGTCCATGGGGGAGGGCTGGCCTGCAAACCACTTTTAGGCCCTGACCCACAGGCTGGGGAGCGCTGTGGCGGAGTAACCAGGGGGTGGGGAGCGGGACAGTGGTGGTTGCTGGGCCACGCCTCCTCATCCCGCCCTTCCCCCTTCTAGGCACGGCTGAGGCGCGTGGACGTGGTCGAGAAGGAGGATGTCAACGAGGCCATGCGCCTGATGGAGATGTCCAAAGACTCCCTTCTCACAGACAAGGGACAGCCAAGCAGGTGTGGTGCAGGGTCCCTGTCATAGCCCCCCCGCCCCCTTCTGGATCTTTGATGGAGCCACGGAGAACTTGGGTGACAACCCCCCCCCTCCTTTCTCTCTTTCTTCCCCCAGAGCCCAGCAGCCCTCTGAACTGATCTTTGCAGCCATCCGGGAAATGCTTCCGGCGGGGGAGTCCGCTCGGTCCGCCTCGCAGAGGCCGAGCAGCGCTGTCTCTCCAAGGGCTTCACACCTGCCCAGTTCCACGCCGCGCTTGAGGATTATGAAGAACTAAACGTTTGGCAGGTGAACCAGCAGAAGACCCGCCTCACATTTGTGTAGACCCTAACCCTCCCTGGTCTCTTCCGCTTTTAGAAATTGCACCTGCCTTTTTCTGCAATAAAGTTACGCATGGTCCGTGGCGTTTCTGCCTCTCCTTAGGGGAAGTGGGGCAAAGGGAACGGCTGCAGCCGTCGGGGAACAGAGTGAGAGAGATGATCCGGGACGTAACGCTTCCACTCGTTAAGTGTTTCCTCCTCCTTTGGGTTCTCAGCCAATCCAGGCTCCCTGCAAGAGGATCCAGCTGTTGACCTTGGGTGCACGAGGACTCCTCCCCCCCCCCGAGAAGCTGGAACGACAAGCTGTGAGCAGCCCTCTCGTTCCCTGTGCAGTCCCCCTTGTTGCTCCAGTAGTTGACTTAATACCTGGATTCCAAGTTTCACCATGGAATGGGGGAGCATCCTGTTTCGAGTCCCTGAGATAACTATTTAATCCTTTCCTAGGTGTTGCAGGATCTGCCCACACAGCCAGATCAGACGCAAAGTGTGAGACAAGCTCAGTACCGGGGGGTGACGGGTGGGTGTGTAGAAGGTCACCAGCCCTGAGAGCTCCCCAATGAGGCAGAAAACTGGGGAAGGAGAGAGGGGTGGGTTTGCCTTAACGCTCTTGGGAAAGAGGCAGTCGTGGCTGTTTCAGATCTCCTGTGCTGCTTCAAAGTGGGAGAGAGCAGACGCTAATCTGGCTTCTGACGCCCCTGGTACCAAGGTGACCGAATGAATTATTAACTGTAAACAGCTCTGAGGTCCCCAGTACTGACTGGATTTAATGAACAGCCTGAGCTCTGGAAGAAGAGATGTCACTGCCCCCCCTCCCTCCCCCTTCCATCTCTTGAGGCAGGAAATCTAAAGAGAGGAGCCTGAAAGCCACCAGTCCCCATCCACCCCCCACCCCCCACCTGATCTCAGAAACTAAGCAGGGCCGGCCCCAGCTATTCCTTGGATAGGAAGCCACCAAAGAAATCCAGGGCAACTCGACCACCTGCGGGGAGGAGCCTGGTCTCTCCCCTCCCTTTGCAAGAATAAAGACCTGCCCCCACACAGCCAGGCTTGGGCACTGCAATGGCTTTATTTGGGAAAGCTGGCACACCTCAGAAAAAGAGGCCCCGCATCCGTCGGCCGATGCCCTGGCGGTCATAGAGGATGTTGAATTTGTTCACAAACTGGTTCATAGTGTTGCAGGTCTTGGTGATGGTGCCCAGATATGTCATGAGGCCCACGTCGTTGCATTGCTGGAAAAGAGCCAGGAGAAAGCAGAACTGGCGTGCATGGAAGGCACAGGGCCCCAGCTTAGTCCTTGGTGCCAACACCTCCCCGTGCCCCATCCCCCTGGCACAAGGAAGAGGGGGGCACACTGTTCCCGTGTCAGCCCGGGCAGAGGTGAACCACGATCTTAACCTACTTCTAAGCCAGTTAAGGTTTTCAAGGCAGCATTCGGGACAATCAGCTCAGCTACCCATTGGGCCATTTTAGCTGCTTTCCTTCTCTTGTACGAGGGAACTAGCGTACAAAGACTGTCGCTTAAAACTAAGCCCAGGGCTAATCTCTCTATTAATGTGAGTGACAGGAAGGATTATTTTTTCTCCCCCAAAACACCTGCATATGGTTAGGCACAGGAGCTGGGCATTAGCTCCTGACTACTGCTGCCGCCTGCGTCCCTAGCTCCAGCTCTCCAGCTTCCACCCCACTCCCATAAGCTGCCGCCCTCCTCCTTTTGCCCAGGGGGTCTTCTCTCACTCCTAATCCTTCTTCCCCTTCAGCAAGACGGAAGGGAAATACACCCCTGTCCTCTTGCCTTCCCCGCCCCCAGCACTCACATCATAGAAGTCTGTCTTGAATTTGTCTGTGCTCAGCACAGGCAGGCAGTGGCAGAGGGCATAGGCCTCCCGCAAAATCTCGTGGTTGAAAGGTATTTCACCTACAGGAGGGAGAACACATGTTATGAGGAAGAAGAGTCCGTGCCTCCGCTTCTCACCCAGAAAGGGCGGGGGACGACGACGACGACTTGGATCAAGATCGCGTGCCCACCCCCGCCCCAGGGCCTCACCTGTCTCTGTCGCTTTGACGTATTCTAGGATGAGTTTGACACGGCTGTGAAGCATCTTTATGGCGCTGTGTTGAGCAATGAGGTGTTCAGCCACTACAGGGTCAAAGGAGGCGAAAGTCAATGAGGGGCACTGTATGGCCTAGCCCTGCAAGGCCCTCGGCCAGAGAGCCCCGGACCAGGGGCCTGGCCGATTCCTCAACATCCACACTCCCTCCTCCATCCACCCGCTCTGCCACACGGGACCAGCCCAGGTCTTCGCAGCATTCCCCACCCCCCACTCCACTCTTCTACCGGTGGAGTTCTCGCCACTGCCGGTCGCGGTCATCCGTGCCACGTGGTCCACCCCAATGCGCTCAGCCTCCTCGGTTGCCAGAGTGTAGGTCAGCTCCGCAAACAACATCGTGGCCTGGAAGGAAAAGGGAGGGAGAGACAAGCGAAATGGAACGGGCTGTGCCCGGGGGGCCAGACCTCCCACTTCCACTCTGCCTGCTTACAACGGAGGTCACCCTCTCAGCAGCAGCAGTGGCTCAATGAAGTGACTCTGCCAAGTGGCCACCGCCGAGAAGGGAGAAGGGCTTCTTAGTGGGTATTACCTCTCCGTTGATGATGTCGATCACGGACTCAAAGACGCTGACTGGCAGCTGGGAAGGAAGAGACAAAAGAGCCCCCGACTCACTCAGAGGTTACAGACTGGGAAGATGCCACCGCTTACGAGGAGGGTGGGGGGACTCACGTCTGTGTGCTTGGTCATGGGGTTGAGCTTGAGGAAGAGGGGGCTCTCGATGATCTCACACACCTGAGGAAAAGGAGACGGGCGGCACCCATCAGAGGCCACAGGTGGCGGGGGGAAGAATACCAAAGTGAGGTGGGGCAATACCAAAATGAGGTGGGGCATCAGGGGCAGGTGCCTACCCCGGTGCCAGAGGCTCACCTGCTTGTGGACGTGGATGTCCGACTGGTCTGGGGGCCCCCCCGTGGTGTACCAGCCGAGGAACTCCAGGTCCTTGAACACCTGCTTAACTGTGGGGGGGGGAGAGGGAAGCAGAGGAGCGTTGGGGAGGCTGGGGGTGGCCTGGGGGGCTCTGCGGCAGGGCCACCCCCTTCCCCTTGGGGCTCTCCGTGCCCCCTCCCTCCGCCCCCCCCGGCCCACTCACACTGCTCCTCCTTGGTGTAGTAGTACTCCTTGTCGATCACCACGTTCTCCTCCACGGTGTGCGAGAGCAGCTCGAAGGAGTTCATCACCTCGATGTTGCGCCCCTCCTGGCGCCCGATCAGCGCCCCGATGACTGGACACCGGCCCCCCCGGACGAAAGGGGGGAGGGGGAGGAAAGGGAGGGGGGAGAGAGAGAGAGAGACGGAGAGGGTCAGCCCCGCCCGCCGCGGCCCCCCCCTCTTTCGAGGGCAGGCAGGCAGGCAGGCAGGGAAGGCCCCCCCCCCACATACCTCGGCCTGCGCCGGCCCCCCCCCCCGCGCGGCTCACCTTGGACGGGGCGGCCCTCCTGGGAGCGCATGCGGATCCAGTGGTCGCTGATGTTGAGGATGACGAGGGGGTGCAGCGCCACCGACACGCTGCCCGTCACGCCCGAGGCCATCACCGCCGGCCCTGCCGAGGAGGGAAGGGGAGGGAGAGGACCGTCACGAGGCCGCCGCCGCCGCCGCCGGTGCCCCGGGAGAGAGCTCGGCGCCCCCGCCCCCGCCCCGCCCTTACCGGCCGCGTCCACCTCCATGCCGGCCCCGTTGCTGCCGCTGCCGCCAGCGCCGCCACCACTCGCCGCCGCGGCCGCCATCTTGGCCGGCTGTGTCCCCAGGCGGCCTCCATAGAAACCGCCGCGACTCGAGGAAACACGCATGCGCCGCCGCCACGGAGGGGCGGGGCTCTCCGGCCAAGGCGGGCACTCCCCCTCCCTCCCCCGGGGCGGGGCTTCCGTCTAGGGGGCGGGGCGGAGACTGGGGGTGCGGAGGGAGCCCCCGGGAGCCCCCGGAAGCGCCGGGAGGGGAGAGCGCCTGCTGCGCGCTGCCTTGTTGGCCGGGCCCGGCCTGGCGCCTGGTCCCTCGGCGGGGAAGCAGCGGAGCCTCCGTGGCCCCTCCTCGCCCCCAGGCATCCTCGTCGACCCCTCGAGGGCGGGCGGGCGGGCGGGCGGGGAAGCAGCGGGGGGTGTGGGCGGGGGCCAGAGGCAGAGTGTCACCGAGGGGGCCGGGCGGAGCAGGGCGGGAGGCAGGAGGGCCTGGCCCGAGGGGGTCCACGTGGGGTCGCGAAGAGTCGGACTCGACGGTGCGGCTGAACAACGACCTAGACAGACAGGGACTCTGGGCCCGGGGGGGGGCTCCGTGTGTCCCTGGTGCTTGGGGGGTGGCTGGGGGGGTCAGCAGTGGGCGGGGGCTTTCTGGCGTCCCGGCCCCCCACTGCTGGACCTCCCGAGGGGGCGCCTGGTATTTGTGGCCAGGGCGTGTGACGCACAAGAGGGCTGGGCGGGATGGGCCACTGGCCTGGTCCAGCGTCGCCTTCTCTTTTTTGTTCTTACGGGTGCAGTTCTGGAGTCCTCTCTTCAGAACGGATGTGGAGGGAATGGCGCTGGGTGCAGAGGAGAGCAGCAGGGATGATGGGGGGCCCTGGAGACTGAGGCCCAGGAGGAGAGGCCGAGGGACTAATTGGGAAGGTTCAGCCTGGAGAAGAGGAGGTGGGGGGGGCAGGTGCGCTCTCTCGAAGTCTTGGAAGGGCCGTGTCACCTAGAGGAGGGCAGGGAGCGGTTCCTGTGGGCAGCAGAGGAGAGGACTCACAAGAATGGGTTTAAGCTAAGGGTGGGAAGGTACCAGCTGGATCTTGGGGGAAACCTTTTGACCATCAAGAGTTGCGTGACCGTGGAATCAGCTACGTGGGGTGTGTGAGCTCCCCCTCCCTGGCAGTCTTGAAGCAGCAGCTGGACAAACCCCCTTGTTGTCAGGGTTGCTCTAGGCTGATCTTGCATTGAGCAGGGGGTGGGAGGAGATGGCCTGTCTGGCACCTGCCAACTCTGTGGTTCTGTGCAGCCATGGTGGTGAGGCCCCAGTAGGGTCTGTGGTTCCCCCCCCCAAGAAGACCTCTGCGTGTCAGCATACCCCCCGAGGCACATGCTGTAGCGACCCCAATGAGACCAATCCACTGTGTGAGTTGCACCTCAACTGCTGCTACTCCGGTGGCGGCTGCTGCTGCTGTTGCACAGGGCTCCAGTCCCACAAGGCAATTGTCCTGGTTGCTTGTCCAGCAGATCTGCAGAGCACCGTGGGGCAGCCGCTGTCACCCTCCATGTCCCCCACTTGGGGAGGAGGGGGCTCTATCAAGGGGGCACATGAACAGCCCAATAGTGGGCTGCCAGCATCTCTGCCACAGACCCCGGGATCATCGCTTGCACTCGTAGGGCCGCTTTGCGGGGGAGTGTGCCGGACGAGAGGAGATGGGGCATACTGCAGGGGCGGCTGCCTCAGGTTGCTGAGGCTGTAGGAGACTGCAGTGTTGAGGAAGCCCCCCCACCCCCCGCGGGTGCATGCAGAGGGGGAGGGGGGGTGCAACTCCTGGCTGGATCTCCACCTCTGCTCACCTGCCAGTGCATGGTTGTTCCTTCTGTGTGTGTTGTGTCCGTGAACCACCACTAGGGTTCTGTGGCCAGAGTCCCCGAGCTTGGCTCCTAACACAATGGGGGCCAAGGATCCTAGTCCACCTTTTAGACCACCAATAGGGAGTTTGGTGGGAGATTCAAACACCCCAATACGACTGTGGGTGTGTTTGGGGTGGGTGTATATAGTTGACTGCTGCCGGCCAGTTCTTGTCTTGTGTGTGCGTTCAATAAACCAGCATTGTTCAGCACGTTGTAGTCCGCCTCTCTGTGCAGCGAGCCCTGTACTTTTCATTGGCGATGAAGATGGGATCCCGCTGAGTGAGCCGGGCTGACAAGGCACCACAGGAGACCCAGTGCCGCCTCCGCAGATGAGCAACGATGACGGGCAAGCCACTCCCCGGCCTCAACCTATCAGCACAATGGCAGTCACTCTGGGAACAGGGCTGGTCCCACCGTTCGACCAGTCCCGTCCACATCAATGGGGAGCGTGGGTCACCGGACTCAAGTCCATCCTGATTTTCTATCAGGTGACGGATGAAGAAAGGGCTCCTTCTCGGTTCATGCAGCCCCTCCATCGTTGACCTGGCTCAACATCTGGCCCCAACGATGCTGGAAGAGTCTACGTTTGAGGAGATCATGAAGGTGCTGCGAGACCACTTCACTCCACGACCCTCGGAGATGGCGCACCACGTGGCTTTCCACCAACAGAACCAACAGGCCCGGGAGGTGGCCACCGACTTCTTGGCAGAGCTTCGCCGCCTAGCCTCCGGGTGTGAGTTTGGGACACAGACACGGCTCTCCGAGACTGCTTCATCTGCGGTCTCCGCGAGGAGAAGCTTCGGCATCAGATCGTGGAGGCAAAGGAGTGCACCCTCCCTTCAGCTCTCTCCATGGCCACCGCATGAGAGAGATCACACCTGTTGGCCACCTCCACCCATCAGGTCGGGACCGGGGTAGGTGACCCCGACGATGAGGAAGTCCACTAGACCCAACAGCCACACTGGCGAAGGGAGCCTGGGCCGCCACCGCAGTTCCCCTGAGGTGAGGACACCACAAGACAGGAGTGCGCTAGCTGCGGAGAGGAAGACATGCTGCTTCAGGGACGCAACGTGCAGGAGTTGCGGATGCTCAGGCCACATCGCATGCGCATGCTGATCCAAGCGGGCCAGGGCCCTGAATTCACAGCTGCCTCAACGCCATGGCGCACTATGAGGCCGATGTGTCCACAGACGAACTCTACCGCCTCATGAGCCAGCCATTGGTCCAGGTACTACGCCCCCCCCCCAGCTAGGTGGCACCCCCCAAAATTCAGGTTAAGGTAGAGATTGAAGGGTTCCCCTGCCCCATGGAATTTGACTCAGGGTCGGCCACATCCATCATATTAGTGGAAACGCTTAACAGACTGTGTCCTAATGGGGACCCCTGCTCGCAACTCTCGCACGTCAACATGGTGGACTTCCAAAGAAACCAGGTCCTGATTCGAGGTGTGGGGGCTTTCCGAGTGAGGTACCGGGGTTTCGATGGGTACCTGGACTTAATCGTGGTAGAAGGGAACCTGGTTAGCCTTCTGGGGCGAGCGTGGTTCGAGCCGTTGGGGTTCACCATTGAGGGAGTCAAGCACTGTACCCCTCGGGACCTTAGTGATGTGTGTGGGGAATTTCTGGCCATTTTTGGCAGGGTGTTAGGACGTTACAAGGGCCCCGCAGCGTCCCTGCTGCTCGACTCCAAGGCGGCCCCCATCCGCATGAGATTCCGCAGTGCCCCGTTTGCTCTGCAGCCAAAAATCGATGTGGAACTGGACTGCCTAGTGGCACAGGGGGTCCTCGAAACGGTCTCCCATGCGGCTTGGGAGACCCCCCCTTGTCACGTCCGTAAAGCCTAATGGGGATATCCGCATCTGCGCAGACTATAAATGTACCCTGAATAAAGCGCTTCAGGACCATGTGTACCTGGTTCTGGTAGTTAGCCACATGTTGGCCACCTTAGCAGGGGCAAAGTTATTTGGCAAGTTGCCAGTAGATGAGGCCATGGCCGCCGCCCAGACGATAGTCACACATAGGCCCCGTTCAAGGTGAAGCAATTACATTTTGCTGTAAGCATGGCCCCAGGGATCTTCCAGCATCTAATGGACTCTCCCTTAAAAGGGATCCCTGGAGTGACGCCATTTTTTGATAACGTCCTGATCGCCACGGCCACCCTGGAGGACTTTGCTGTCCGTCTCCACGCCGTCCTCCGCCGTTTCAACGAGGCCAGGCTCAAGGTGAAGAGGAAGAGATGGCTTCTAGGAGTTCCTTTTGGGATTCACAGTCAACACAGATGGCCTACACCCAGCGAGAGGCAAGGTCAAGGTGATTGTTTCTCGGCCTCCTCAACTTTTACCACGCCTTTCTCCTGCACAAGGCAGCATTCGCAGAGCCACTGCACTGCTTGCTCGACAAATATGCATACTGGTCCTGGGGCCCCCACGAGGCCGCGGCATTCCGGGAGGTCAAGGCACTCCTGATCTCCAATGACATGCTGGTGCATTTCGACGAGTCCCTTCCGGCGGTGCTCGCCTGCGACGCGTCTCCGTATGGGGTGGGCGTGGTTTTGGGCCACAGGCTTCCAGATGGCAGGGAGGTTCCCACGGCCTACTACTCGCGGACATTGTTGGCCGCTGATAGGAACTACACACAGATTGGCCGCGAGGGCCTGGTGATCGTTGCAGGGGTCAAGAAGTTTCATGACTTCTTGTACGGGCAGCCCTTCACCATCGTGACAGATCATCGGTCGCTCCTTGGTCTCTTCGCCATCGACAAGCAGACTTCACAAATTCTCTCCCCCCGGGTCCTCTGCTGGTCCCTGTTTCTTGCAGGCTACCAATATCGCCTGGAACACCGCCCGGGGAAGGCGATGGGGCATGCCAATGTCCTTAGCAGGCTGTCCCTTCCGGAAGTCAAGGCCGACCTGGCTCCAGCGCATTGAGTCCTCCTCACTGAGGACCTACCCGATCAACCCCTGCAGCCCGCTGATGTCACCAGCTGCTTAGCCCAAAACCCTGTCATCTCCTGGGTTTGGGGCTGGGTGGTGAGGGGGTGGCCTGTGACTCCTGCAGGCCCGGAGTTTACAGCCCTCACAACCCGGAAAGACAAACTGTCAGTGCACAAGGGGTGCCTTCTCATCATTCCCAATGCCTTGAGACAACACATCCTCACCGCACTACACAATGCCCACCTGGATGAAGGCTCTGGCCAGGAGTTACATCTGGTGGCCAGGGATCGACGAAGACATTGAAGCCTGGATGCGGAGATGCCAAACCTGTCAGGCGGTGCACCCAAATCTGCCTAGCGCCCCTACCCAGTCCTGGGAGTCAACCCACAAGCCTTGGTCCCAGTTGCACATTGACTGCACATTGACTTTGCTGGCCCTTTCCAAGGGCTGCTCTTCCTAGTCACCGTGGACTGATACTCCAAATGGTTGGAGATCAGCCCTGTCTTCACAACGTCCACAAAAGCCGTCATCCACGTACTGCGCCAGATATTTGTGACGCATGGATTGCCAGACACCATTGTCTCCGACAATGGGGTGGCTTTCACGTCAGAGGACTTCCAGGGGTTTCTCCGAAGAAACCTAATCTGGCACGTAAGGTCCGCTTCTTTCCACCCAGCCACCAGCGGACAGGCGGAGCGAATGGTGAGGACAGCCAAAGAAGCCCTCTGCCACATCACAGATGGTGATTGGGAATTTGGGTTGGCCCGCGTCCTCCTGGCCCAACGGATGACTCTCAAGCCCAGTCCAGCTGAGCTCCTGATGGGTCAGCGACCCACCATCAATGGTCCCTCTAAGCTGTGGGGTCTTGTGAGCAAAAATTCTACTTTGTGAGCTGCTGGCAATAAAGTTGTGAGCAAGCGATTCATCTACTCCATAAATTAGTTTGCTCTGGAGCCATCCTTCCTGAGCTAAGACAAAAATGTGTGAAGTGGAGGCTAAAAAACTCTGAGTTAGCTCACACTAACTCAGCTTAGAGGGAACACTGCCCACCATTCTGTTGGACCGGCTACATCCCGACCGGGCGCCGGAGTTGAGGAAGCTTACCAAGCAAAGGGAAGCCCCCCGGGGGTTCTTTCCGGAAGACCCGTCTTCATTAGGAACTTCGGAAAGGGGCCCCCGTTCCAGCACCCCGGTGTTCCTTGTGAGAACGTCAGCCACCAGCTTACTTGCAGGACTATGTTACATAGGCTGGTTTTGAACTATGGGGGGAGGGGTGTTGTGTCCATGGACTGCCACTAGGGGTCTGCGGCCCGAGTCCCCGAGCTTGGCTCCTAATACGATGGGCCCCAAGGATCCTAGTCCACCTTTTAGACCACCAATAAGAAGTTTAGTGGGAGATTCAGACCCCCCAATAGGACTGTGGGTGTGTCTGGGGTGGGTGTATATAGTTGGCTGCTGCCGGCCAGTTCTTGTCTTGTGTGTGCGTCCAATAAACCAGCATTGTCCGGCACGTTGTCGTCCGCCTCTCCACGCAGTGCACCCAGTGCTTTTCAGTGTGCATCTCAGAAGATGGGACTGCAGTGTGAGAGAACTTAAGTTTTGTTAGGAAAGTACAAAATTATAGCATATATTTCCATTTCAGACATGGGAAAACAAGGGGGAGGGAACGTTCTGTCGATTGCTGGTTGATGTACACACGCACACGCCACGAGGAAATGAACTGCCAGAATTAGATACAATTTACAATCCTACATTTTTTTATACGTGAGCATGAGCTTAATAAAGTCAATTTTTGCCATGTGGAATAAAATGGGAATCAATCAACACCTGGTTTGGCTGAGTGCATTAACACTTGTTCTGGTGTGTATGCCCTGAAGAAGGCCCATAGGGCCGAAAGGTCTTGTTCACTGTGATTGGGGTGTTGTTTGTACACCAGCTTCAGGATAGTCATGTGCAGGGCTCATTTCCTGCAGGAGCGCAGAGGAGCAGAGCTCCGAAAGTAGGATGCCCATCAAGTCCTGCTCCCAGCGAGCTGGCCCTCGAGCTGCTCTGCCACCGCCTGGGCTGCGGCAGCCCCCCCCCCGCCGCCCAGGCTCTGCTTGTCCTCATGCCAGCCCTGGTGCGGCGCCTCTGCAAGATGGGCCCCGGCAACTCCTGTGAGGCCTGCGAGGAGCTCCGCCCCGGCCTCCTGCGCCTCTGCCCCGCCACCACCCTGCCCCCCTACCTGCTTGAGACCATGCGCGTCCTCTGTGCCGTCCTCCTTGACCCACAAGCCACCACACACTTCCCTGCACTTGCTGGCCACCCAGAAGAGTCCAGGGGCACCTTTAAGACCAAGGTTGATTCAGGTACAAGCTCTCCCTCCTCCTCCTCCTCCTCTGTGAGGGCAGATCTGTGCACTCCCCCCCCCCCAAAGCTGGCAATCCAAGACAGTCCAGTGGAACCCGAGCGGTGGGTGTTGCCTTCTGACACACTTCCGGTAAGGTCAGGGGGTGTGGCATATGCAAATAAGTTATGCTAATGAGTTATGCCAGTGAGCTACTGCACCTCTTTTTCTACAAAGTGACCCCTGGACCCGTGCATATTATGTGTTGTACCCTGAGGACTGCTTTGCATCCAGTGGCTTGCAGCCTACAAGGCTAACCATTCAAGCCCTATGTTTTGAAATCTGTTTTTTTTTAACTGTGCTGTATAATAAATTGATGTATTTTGTTTAATTCATTTTTATATTGTTTCTGCTCAACCTTCATGCTATCGAATGTATTACAATCCCCCCCCCCATTTCTGTTTGCTTGTCGTGTTTGTTTCATTGTAGATTTGGTGGTACCTCTCCTGACTTGCGGTACATATTCTATCCAGACCTTGCTTAATGTAGCTTTAAATAGTTTCCCAGCATCCAGGAGGAATCTGACTGTTTTAATTCTCTCTTTTCACTTCCACTTCCTTCTAAGTAGTCCCCTCCTTTTCGGAAAGTTCCTTCTTTTGAAGTCAAATGCTGCTGTTTTGGAGGCAGCCTCCCGTTGACGTGGGCATGGAACTTAACAGTTGGTGCGGCAACGTCCACGTCTTGAGCGCCACTCAGAACTCGTCCAGAGTTGCGACATCATCTCTAGTGGGTTGCCTGACCCAGCTGCTCCGGCGCCTGCACAGTCATTTACGCAATCCAGAAACCGCTTTTCTGCACCATGACTTGAGCACGCGTCTGCTCCGTCCATGTGAGAGTGGTTGAAGTAACCCAGTATTGCAGCATTTCCCACTTTCGTCAGCATCTTTATTGCTCTCTGCATCTCATGATCTGCCCCGAGAGTTTTATCAGGGAGGGTGATCGTGTACCCTAGGAGGGCCTGGTGTCTCCCCCCATAACAATTCAGGGGGGAGGGGGGCTAGGGTAGAAGCAGAGAGTTGGCAAACCCCACAGCAGAGCAGGTAGATGAGGGGTCCCAACCAGTGTTCCCTCTAAGCTGAGTTCGTGTGAGCTAGCTCTCAGTTTTTTAGCCTCCAGTTCACATATTTTTGTCTTAGCTGGGGAAGGAGGGGCTCCAGAGCAAACTAATTTATGCAGCAGCCAAGTCACTTGCTCACAACTTTAACGCCAGTAGCTCACAAAGTAGAATTTTTGCTCACAGGACTCCACAGCTTAGAGGGAGCATTGCTACCAACATGGTGCCCATGGGCACTGTGGGGCCTGCCAGCATCTTTCCTGGCACCCACCGCAAGTGTTCTGAGAAAGGGAGCGGGACCAGCAGCAGGGCTTCCTCCAGTTGGCCACTGGAGATATGATTGGTTGCGTAGATGAAAATAACATCGTATCCGCAGTAGCTACCACCACGGTGTTGGTTTTACTATCTTCTTTCCTGCTGCATTTCTAAAAACCACTTCTCTCTCGTACCCTGTACTTGGGCTCCCCGTGGGCGTTTTGGTGTGGCTCTGCAGCCGTCGTTCTGCACTCGGCCCCACCCCCCGTGGCGGTGGCCTTTTTGTGGCTGCGCCCACCACCCTCTCTCAGAATTCCAAAGGTGACCACAGGCTCAGAAGATCTGGGAACCCCTGAGCTACATGAACCCTGCGTGCTGCAGCTATTGGGCCTCATTATATTTACTTATTTATCTTATTACATTTGTCTCCCGCCCTCCCCGCGAATGGGCTCAGGGCGACTCACATTTACCGGCCACTAGTGCCGAATTAATATAAAAAATTCAAAAAACAATTAAAACAATCCGATATAAAACCTCATAAAACAATAGACAGTTTGGTGCTCGGAACAGAGATCAATCTATCCATACCATAAATCAGCCGAGGAATGTTATAATTCTAAATCCCGGTTTGGTGGTTTTCCGGCTCAGTAGCTGGTTGGTACCACACTGTCCTTCGTGGCTTGTTTCTTGTCGGATGGCCACCAGCAAAGAGTTCACAGAAGCATAGGATAATGAGTGTGGTTCTGCAGTAATGGCTCCAACTGACAGAGAAACGACGGCTGAGGGGGTGACATGATCGAGGTTTATAAGATTATGAATGGGATTGAGCAGGTTGAGAAAGAAGTACTTTTCTCCCTTTCTCACAATACAAGAACTCGTGGGCACTCCATGAAATTGCTGAGCAGTCAGGTTAGAATGGATAAAGGGAAGTCCTTCTTCACCCAAAGACTGATGAACATATGGAATTCACTGCCACAGGAGGTGGTGGCAGCTACAAGCATGGACAGTTTCAAGAGGGAATTAGATAAACACATGGAGCAGAAGTCTATCAGTGGCTATTAGCCACAGGGTATAGATGGGAACTCTCAGTCTGGGGCAGGTGATGCACTCTATTCCTGGTGCTGGAGGGGGCAGCAGTGGGGGGGCTTCTAGTGTCCTGGCCCCACTGCTGGACCTCCTGATGGCACCTGGCATATTTTGGCCGCTGTGTGACAGAGTGTTGGACTAGATGGGCCATTGGCCTGATTCAACATTGGCTTCTCTTATGTTCTTATGTTCTTATGCCGGCAGATCCTGCCTGCCCATCCCCCTGGGGGGGGGTCCCTGGCTGGGGGCTGTCCTGCAGCCACTTGCCCACCCTTTGTCAGGCCCTGCTCTGGAATGGTCTCTGCACTGTCCACAAGCCATCCGCTTCAGAGGTGTTCCGCTGGCAGTGGCAGGGACTGGAGGAGGACGGTTGGGAGTCACCCAGGGCTGCAGGTAAGCCCCACTGTATCCCCCACTTGCGGGGGGGGGGGCACACTGGTACGGCATCATCGGGCTGCCATCGATTACAATGGTCACATGTTTCTCCTGCACTGTCTTCTACTTCTGAAATTCTACTTCCTGCATCGTTTATGGCATACAGTATGTCATGTCTGACCCAGTTCTGTGTCCGCTGTTCTCCGATTCTGTCATTCTAGTCCTGTCACACTGTTTATTGGCTGTCTTGAGCTGCCTGATTGTATTGGGTTATACAATAAAAATGTGAGCTATAAATAAATTATTAAAATTCCTCTTGGTTATATGTGCTTTATGTCATAGAATCATAGAGCTGGATCATCTATGCACAATGCAAAAACAACAACTACACAAATACCTCCCCCGCCCAACACCCTCAATGACCCCTGCTGGAGGTCCCTTCCAACTCTATGGTTTTATAAGGAAGGAAGAGCTAAAAAAAGATGCAGCTGTACAGGTGGAAAGATTCCTCTGTGTGCAGGTTTGTAGGAGGTCCTTGTCTACTTACGTATTCCTTTCCTTCTCGTATCACCCACCTTCCTCCCTGAGCCTCAAGGCAGGTGACAAAATAGAAAAACACAGACACGACAGGGCACCCAGTGAGCCATGCATGGGGGAGGGCTAGGAGGACGGAAGGAGAAGAGCCTGCAGACCCCCAAACCCCACAGTGAAATGGGCAACGTCCACTTCCAAGGTGCCCCAAAGGGTGTTTAGCGGTGCCCTTCCTGGCTGCCCTTGCTGCCCTTGGCCTTTTGAAGGAGTCTTCCCCTGAGACCCTCCCAGCTAATGGGTACCGTAGCCCGTTCATGCAAGGCAAGACCCTCCCTAAGATGGTTCTTTAGCTATCTAGCCCTTGCGCAGAAAGTGGGAACATTTGGCAATACATTCCATGGCCACTGAATCGGTAGCAGCAAAATAAATCAGCCACCCAGTGGTGTTCTAAAGAGTAGCCAAATGTCTCGCGTCAGGGGAGATGGAGCTCCCTTCCTCGAATGCCCAAGGTGTTTGTCCAGCATAAGGATGCCAGCCTCCAGGTGGGACCTGGGGATCACCCGGAATCACAGCTCATCAGCAGACCCCAGAGGCCAGTTCCCCTGGAGGGTGGAGTCTCTGTGGCATGGGGCCCCCCACTGAGGTCCCTGACCTCCCCCCGGGCTCCACCCCCAAACCCCAGGAGTTTCCCAGTCTGGAGCTGGCAACCAAACTCCCCTGTCCCCCGCCGGTTTCTGGGGGGAGGGGACATCTGGCAACTTCAGGCAGACCTGCCTCATGGAAGCTGGTGGAAGAATCAAGGGCTTTCAGGCAGAAGGTGTCGCTAGATTCCTCCTGAGTCATTTTTGAAAATGCTCCTTGTTTAGAAATAGGTGCACACTTGCCCCAGGCTCTGACTTTCCTACTGAACTGAGTGCCTTGCCTTGAAAGGGGCCACGCTTGCCCTCCCCTGGACAGCCCCCAGGCAAGCCCGGTCTCCTCCCATCTTGGAAGCTCAGCAGGGCCGACCCCAACGAGGAGGACTTGGACCAAGGCATACCAAGGCTGGGAGGCAGAGGCAGGCAAGAGCCAGCCACCTCGCTGAAAACTCCAAGCCCCACTCGGGGTTGCCAGAAGTCCAGTGTGACTTTCCGGATTGTTTACTTTATCTGAAAGTTGTTAAAGTCTCTGAAAGTCTCTAAACTGCTTAGACTTGCACTGGTAAGGTTCTTGAAACGGGATTCTTAGCTTTTTCTTCCGCTCCCCCCTTGCTATTCTGCTTTTAAATCTCTGTGTGTGGGAGGGGCCCCTCCCCCGCTCGCTTCCCACACTGCTGCCAAGGGGGGTGTTTTCTCTTTAAAACGCCGATTTTTCACTTTTACTTAACTCACTGCTCATTGCTCATCTTGCGACTTCGCTTCAATCTGTTTATTCACTCGATCTCCGATGCTTGTCCCGGCCAGTAGCTCTAGCTCCATACAGATGCATAGCAGTCGGATCGTTGGGGTGGAGGAGCACCTCAGTTCCCCAGCAACGCGCTGGCGAAGAGACAAATCCTCAAAAGCCCCATGGCTGGGAACCTTTACGCCAAGGCTCCCGGGGGGTAGCAATTGCTCGCCCCCCCTCCAAACTGCTAGCACACAGATCAGGCCCTGGATCGACTGGGAGGCGCGGCTGCTAGCGAGTCACCATGAACTGGAAGTCTGAGAATTGTTTACTTTTATTAAGAGTTTGCCAAAGTCTCTGGAAGCTCTTATACAACACGGTAAGTCTCTTTATTTCAGTTCCATGGCTTTTTGCTGCAAGCCCCCCCTTTTTCTGGCTTTGAAATTGCTTGTAAACAGTTCTTAACAGGAGGAAGTCCCCTCCCCCCGCTCGTTTTATTTTAGGGGCGCATGCTGTTTTCAGGTGATTTTCGCTTGTACTCACATTTTCAGCGATTGTCCTTTTGCATTCAAAATCACTTGATCACCATACGCTTGCTCCAATGTGCTGATCTTGTTCCCATTCAGGACACTCCGTGGCAGGCCCAGTGGGGCTTGGAGGGGCCCCCCCTCTCCGACTGAATGCGCCAGGGGAAGGCTCTCTAGGGCCCCTGGCTGGGAGTCCAACCCAAGGACTCCTGGAGTGGCATGGACAATCGCACCCCCACCCAGCCGTAGGCGCTGGCAGGTTTCTCCCGGAGCCCCATGAGAAAACAACTGCCATGGCAATCACCGAGACCGAAAGTCCTCCTAAAGGCTTTAGATAGAGATTGAATTGCATGGGGGCTGGACCCTTGCCCTGGGGAACTCCACAAGGCAACCATTTAAATGCTCATGTTTAAATGGAGGGAGGTGTCCAGTGAGGTGCCACAGGGCTCACTTCTGGGCCCGGTACTTTTCAATATTTTTATAAATGATCTGGATGAGGGTATGGAGGGGCTACTCATTAAATTTGAAGATGACACCAAATTGGGAGGAGCAGAAAACACACCAGAAGATAGAGATATAAGTCAACAAGATCTGAACACACTGGAAAAGTGGGTGGATATGAACAAGATGCGAGTCAACAAGGATAAGTGCCGAGTTCTATATCTGGGTAACAAAAATGAGGAACACGCATACTGGATGGGGAGCAGTGTGTGTGAACAAGATCTTGGGGTACGGGTGGGCCAAAAGTTAAATACAAGCAGCCAGTGTGATGCAGCAACAAAAAAGGCTGATGCAATCTTGGGGTGTATCAACATAGGCATAACATCCAAATCGCAAGATGCCAGAGTCCCCCCCTGTACCCTGCATTGGTCAGGCCGCACCTGGAGTCTTGGGTGCAGTTCTGGAGGCCTCCCTTCAAAAGGGATGTGGACAGAACGGAGCGGGTGCAGAGGAGAGCGACAAGGATGATCGGGGGCCTGGAGACCAAGAAGCCCTGTGAGGAAAAAGGCTGAGGGACTTCTTGGGAAGGTTCAGTTTGGAGAAGAGGAGGTGGGGGGAACAGGATTGATCTCTTGAAGCCTTTGGAGGGCTGTCAGAGGAGGGTGGGGAGCTGTTCCTGTTGGCAGCAGAGGAGAGGACTCGCAAGAATGGGTTTAAACTAAGGGTGGGAAGGTACCGGCTGGATATTAGGAGAAACCTTTTGACAGTCAGAGTGGTGCCACGGTGGAACCAGCTGCCTGGGGAGGTGGTGAGCTCCCCCTCCCTGGCCGTCTTGAAGCAGCGGCTGGACAGACCCTTGTTGTCAGGGATGCTGCAGGCTGATCCTGCCCTGAGCAGGGGGCGGGACGAGATGGCCTGCAGGGCCCCTTCCAGGTCTGTGTGCGTCTATGATCCTGACACTGACGCCTTTTCCCCCAGGTCTGTTCCGGATTTCTGCCACCCAGACCCCACGGAGCAGTTTACTGGACCTCCCACCCTGTTCATGGCAGGGGACTCCCTCTGCGCCGTCTGTCTTGAGCCGCAAGGTGAAAGGCAGGCAATAAATAAGTGAAATAACAACTACAATGGATCGCCCAGCGTTGATGGCTGATTTGCACAGCAATCCTTTGGCTCTGGTCCCGATGCCCATGCCAAGTACACCCCCAACACCACCTTCTGCCTCCAAGCACCGCAGCCAGGCGACAGGGCCTGCTGGCTGCACCCATCAGAGGCCGCAGAGAAGTCCAGGAGGAGCAGCAGAGAGGGGGGCCTGTGTCTGCATCCTCAGAGGCCGCCAGCGAGGTCTCCAGCTAGCCCAGCATCTCCCCCCCCCAACACCCAGGGTGGCCAGCCAGAGATTCAAGGAAGTGGCAAACTGTCGGTCCCAGAAGGAAAACCAACCAGCCCACCCACTCGCCATCTGCCCACGACCTTTCCTGAGGACCAGCAGCCACCGGACACCCAGCCCCCTGGTGTGTGCCTGCCAGCTGCTGAGGACGCCGGGATTCTTCATCACTCCGCGGGGCTGGGAGGGGGGAGTTTCGAAAAGAGAGGAAGGTTCTTCAGGACCAGCGGGGGTGGGGGTGGGGGGGGGTGGGGGGGCTCCTGGTGGAGTCGAGTCGGCCCGGCCTGCACAGCTCAGCTCCGGCGGGGGGCGGGGGGCGCGGGGGAGGGGGCTGGGCACGACGGACGCCCCCCCCCCCAGACCCGGCTTCAGGGGGCAGAGCCGGGGCCAGCCCAGAGGGGAGGGAAAGAGAGACGGGCGGCGACACAGACGCGCCGGGCCGGATGTCGTCCTCTCGTGCTGTTTGGACTTTCTCTCTCTCCCTCTCTCTCCCCGAACCGAACCGGGTCATGTCCAGGCTGGAGCCTGCCGGGCGACGACGGGGAGGGGCTCCTGCCTGCTCGGCCGGGAGGGGGGCGAAAGCCGGCCGGGCTCCCGCGCCGCGCGGTCGAGGAGGAAGACGCGCCCGAGCGCCTGGCACCGGTGGCCGGTTGCGCCACACCGGGCTTCCCGGCGCCCAGGGAGGGACGGGGAGGGAGGAATTCCCCGGCGCGGCCCCTCGGGCAGAGGTGAGACTAGGGGCTCGGCGTGTCCCCCCGGCCCGGCCCGGCCCGGCCCGGCCCGTCGCGTCCCGGCTGCCCGGGCTGCCTCCACCGGCGACCCCCCCCCCGCTCCCCGGCCGAGCGGCTGGCGGGGCGGAGGGAGGGGGCGGACGCCGGCTCCCCTGCGAGGCTGGCCAGAGGCTTCCTCGCGCTCCCCCGCCTGCCTGCCTCCCTCCCTCCCTCCCTCCCGGCCGGCCTTTTCGCCCTGCCCTGCCCTGCCCGCCGCGCTCCACCTCGGGACGCCTCTTGCCGGGAAAGCCCCGCCCGCCCCGCCCCGTCCCTCCGCTTCCCCCTTGGCAGCCTCGCCGCCCTTCGGGCTCCTCGGGCAGTCCGGCGGGAGCCTCGGCGGCTGCGGGCAGCTCCAGGGAGGCGCCGCGGGGGAAGCGACGGCAGGTGCGGAGGAGGAGCGGCCGGCCGGGAGGGGGGCGGAGGAGCCCGGGAGGGAACGCGCGCCCGCGGGGTGGGGGTGGGGGGTGGGGGGTCCGCTCCGGTCCAGGCCGCCCCCTCCCCGGCCGCAGGCTGACCCCGCAGCAGCAGCAGCAGCCTCGGCTTCCCCGGGTGGGTGCCCCTGGCAGAGTCCCTGGCCGGGCAGACTCGCCCCCGCGCCCGCCCGCCCCCGTGGATGCCGCCGCAGCCTTTGCGGCCAAGGAACCGGCGGGGGGGGGGGGCGGGAAGACGCTCCGGCCGTGCAGGTTCGGCCTCCGCGTTCCCGGGGGCGGGCGGGCGGGCGGGCGGGCAGGCAGGCAGGGACGCTGAAGCGCCGAGTCGCGCGGAGGCGGCCAGTCTGAGACGAAGCGGCAGAGCTCCCGGGGCGGCGGGACACCGGAGACAGCTCTCGAGCGTGAGACCGGCTGAAAGGCTGAATGAGCGCTCCGGGCTGCTGCGGGGGGTGAGGAGCTGCCCTGCCCTGCCCTCCCCCTCTCCGGCCAAGAGAAAGTAGCCCTGAGTAGAAAGGGCAGCTCCTTCACTAGATGTCTGAGCATTTATTTTGACCGCCGGTGGGATTCACCTTGGGGGTCAGACAGGGCCGGCCCCAGGTGTCTGGGCGCCCTAGGCAGGACAGCCTGGGGCGCCCACCCCACCAGGGATGCCAACCTCCCGGTGGGGCCTGGAGATGGCCCAGCACCAGGAGAGCCGGGGAAGGGGCGGGCTTAGAACACCCGCCCCTTCCCTCCCAGCGGCGGGCAGCGCGGCTCTCCCGGGTGCCTCGCAGCTGCGAGGCGACCAGGAGAGCCAGGGAAGGGGAGGGCTTAGAACGCCCACCCCTTCCCTCCCAGGGGCGGCGGCACAGCTCTCCCGGGTGCCTCGCAGCTGCAAGGCGCCCAGGAGAGCCGGGGAAGGGGCGGGCTTGGAACGCCTGCCCCTTCCCTCCCAGCAGCAGCGCTGGCTTTCTGGGTGCCTCGCAGCTGCGAGGCACCCAGGAAAGCCAGGGCTGCCGGCACTGGGCGGCCCGGGGGGCTTTTCACAGGATGGGGGTGGGGGCATTTTGGCGCCCCTGCAGGGCTGGTGCCCTAGGCGAGCGCCTAGCTTGCCTAGTGGGCGAGCCGGCCCTGGGGTCAGAGACAGGGTACCCATGGAAATTGGTGGGTTTTTAAAAAATGTAATGCATAAAGTTGATGTTTGAGCTCTTTCTGAAATTTCAAAGTAAGCGGGATGTTTCTAGTGTGTGCTTTGAGGTACTGATGAGTGCTTGACGGTTATCACTGATTGCACATTTTTGTTGTGGGGGTCATGAATTCATAGGGTTTGCCATAAGCTGGAAGCAACTGACAGTCCTTCAAGTTTGCACCCAACCCACCCAACTACCCACCCACCCACCCGCACACATGAACATGAGTTCTTCCTCATGTTTAGCCAAAAACTCTTCTGATTTAATTTCAGCCTGTTGGTCCTGGTCCAACCTTCTGGGGCAACAGAAAACAACTCCACACCATCCTTTATATGACAGACCATCAAGTACTTTAAGATGGTTCTCCTATCACCTCTCAATTGTCTCCTCTCCAGGCTAAACAGACCCAGCTCCTTCTAACATAGGACTTAAGTCTCCAGACCCCTCACTATCTTCATTGCCCTCCCCTGGACATGTTCCAGCTTGTCTATATCCTTCTTAAATTGTGATGCCCAAAACGGAACAGAATATTCTAGGTGAAGTCTAACCAGAGCAGAGTAAACCGATAACATCACTTCACATGGTCTGGACACTATACTTCTGTTGATACTGCCCAAAATGGCACACTGCTGACTCATGTTCAGTGTATGGTCTACTAAGACCCCAGATCCTTCTTGCACAGACTACTGCCAAGACAAGTCTCCCCCATCCTATAATTATACATTTGATTTTTCCTACCTAAATGCAGAACTTTACATTTATCCCCATTGAAATTAACGTTATGTGTTTTATCCCAGTTTTCCAGCCTGTCAAGATCATCCTGTATCCTGATTCTGTCTTCTACTGCATTTGCTACCCCTCCCAATTTAGTATCATCTGCAAATTTAATAAGCATTCCCTCTGTCCCTTCATCCAAATCGTTGGTAAAAGATGTTGAACAAAACAGGTCCCAGGACAGATCCTTAAGGCACTCCACTTGTCACTCCTCTCCAAGAGGATGAGGAACCCTTCACAAGCACTCTTTGGGTGTGATCTGTCAATCAGTTACAGATCCACCTAACAGTCATAGGATTCAAACCTCATTTTTCCAATTTGTCACCAAGAATATTATGTGGAACCTTATCAAGAGCCTTACTGAAATCAAGATAAACTATGTCCACAGCATTCCCCTGAGCCAGCAGGGTAGTAACTTTCTTAAAAAATGAGACAAGGCTAGTCTGACATGACTTGTTCTTGAGGAACCCATGCTGGCTCTTAGTAACCACAACCATCTTTTCTAAATACTCAAGGACAGTCTGTTTGATTATTTGTTCTAAAACTTTCCCATGTCAAGCTGATGGGTCAGTACTTACCTGGATATTCCTTTTTCCCCTTCTTGAAGATGGGGACAACATTTGTCCCCCTCCATTCTTCTGGCACCTCCTCTGTTCTCCAAGAATTCGCAAAAATAATGGGCAGAGGCTCAGAAATTACATCCATGAGTTCTTTCAGTACCCTTTGAGGCAGTTCATCTGGCCCCGAGGACTTAGTTTCATGTAAAAACCCCAGATGTTTATGTACTAACCCTATGCTGATCCTAGGCTGCAACTCCCTTCCCTCATCATGTGTTCTGTTTTTGCCATGTTGAGCACCGTTTCCCTTGCAAGAGAAGACTGAGGGAAAGTGGGGATCGAGCAGTTCTGGCCTCTCTTCATCACCTGCTACAATTTCATTTTCCTGTCCCTGCAATGGGCCCACCATGTCCTTCCTCTTTTTCTTACTTTGAACATAAGAAAAGAACCCTTTTTGTTGTTATTGTTTTTAGCATCTCTCACTAGCCTAAGCTCATACTGAGCTTTAGCTTTCCTGACTCTCTCTCTACAAGCACTGGTGATTTGCTTGGGTAATTACGAATTTACACTTCTTTTGCCAGCCCTTGTGCTCCCTTCTGTTCACCTCATTGGGACAGTCCTTCCACTTTTCCAAAGAACCCTTTTTGCTTTTACAGCTTCCTTAATGTGGCCTCTTAACCACATAGGCAATTTTTTTAGACTTGACAGTACCTTTCTTAACCTGGGGATGCATTCCGTCCAGGCTTTCGGTCGCTGGTTCTGCTGTGTTGTTTCTAGTCTGCCTTTCTCTTGCTGAGACTCAAGCTGGATTTGTTGTTGTTGTTCAGTCACACAGTCGAGTCTGACTCTTCGCGACCCCATGGACCAGATCACGCCAGGCCTTCCTTTCTTCTGCTGTCTGCTGAAGTTTGCTCAATTTCATGTTCGTTGCATCGATGACACTGTCTAACCATCTCATCCTTTGCTGTCCCCTTCTTCTTTGACCTTCAATCTTTCCCAGCATCAGGGTCTTCTCCAGTGAATGCTCCCTTCTCATTTGGTGGCCAAAGTATTTGAGCTTCGGCTTCAGGATCTGGCCTTCCAGGGAACAGTCAGGGTTGATTTCTTTTAGGATTGAATGATTTGATCTCCTTGCAGTCCAAGAGACTCTCAAGAGTCTTCTCCAGCACCATAGTTCAAAAGAATCTATTATTCGGCGCTTGGCCTTCCTTATAGTCCAACTTTCACAGCCATACATTACTACGGGGAATACCATTGCTTTGACGATGCGGACTTTTGTTGGCAGGGTGATGTCTCTGCTTTTTATCATGCTGTTTAGGTTTGCCATCGCTTTCCTCCCAAGGAGCAGGCGTCTTTTAATTTCATGGCTGCAGTCACCATCTGCAGTGATCTGGGATCCCAGGAACGTGAAGTCTGTCACTACTTCTACGACTTCCCCTTCTATTTGCCAAGGAGTGATGGGGCCAGATGCCATGATCTTCGTTTTTTTGATGTTGAGCTTCAAGTCCACTTTTGCGCTCTCCTCTTTCACCCTGAGCAAGAGGCTCTTTAGGTCCTCTTCACTTTCTGCCATCAGAGTGGTATCGTCTGCATATCTGAGGTTATTGATCTTTTCCCCAGCAATCTTAACTCCAGCTTGTGATTCATCCAGGCCAGCATTTCGCATGATGTACTCTGCATATAAATTAAATAAGCAAGGTGACAATATACATCCTTGACGTACTCCTTTTCCTATGCTAAACCAGTCAGTTGTTCCATATCTGGTTCTAACTGTTGCTTCTTGACCCTTATACAGGTTTCTCAGGAGACATGTGAGGTGGTCCGGTACTCCCATCTCTTGAAGAACCTGCCATAGTTTATTGTGATCCACACAATCAAAGGCTTTAGCATAGTCAATGAAGCAGAAGTAGATGTTTTTCTGGTACTCTCTTGCTTTCTCCATAATCCAGCAAATGTTGGCAATTTGATCTCTAGTTCCTCTACCTCTTCGAAACCCAGCTTGTACTTCTGGCAGTTCTCTATCCACGTACTGTTGGAGCCTAGCTTGTAGGATCTTGAGCATGACCTTGCTAGCGTGTGAAATGAGTGCAATTGTGTGATAGTTTGAACATTCCTTGACATTGCCCTTCTTTGGGATTGGAATGTAAACTGACCTTTTCCAAATTTGTTGGCAAATTGAGTGCAGCACTTTAACAGCATCTTCTTTTAAGACTTTGAATAATTCAGCTGAGATACCATCACTTCCACTAGCTTTGTTGTTAGTAATGCTTTCTAAGGCCCATTTAACTTCGCTTTCCAGGATGTCTGGCTCGAGGTCACTGATTATACTGTCGTGGTTGTCAAGGACATCGAGGTCCTTCTTGTATAGTTCTTCTGTGTATTCTTGCCATCTTTTCCTAATCTCTTCTGCTTCTGTTAGGTCCCTACTGTTTTTGTCCTTTATCATGGCCAGCTTTGCATGGAACATTCCCTTGATTTCTCCGATTTTCTTGAAGAGATCTCTAGTCCTTCCCAGTCTATTGTTTTCCTCTATTACTTTGCATTGTTCATTCAGGAAAGCCTCCTTATCTCTCCTTGCTGTTCTCTGGAAATCTGCATTCAGTTGGGCAAATCTTTCCTTTTCACCGTTGCCTTTAGCTTTCCTTCTTTCCTCTGCTATGTGTAAAGCCTCTTTGCTTTCTTGCATTTCAAGCTGGATTACATAGCATAAATCAAGCACAGTCAATAGGAAATCTGGAAACAAACAGAAATCTCAAGCCAAGCTGAAACAAAGCATGAGCTTCTCAACAGTGGTGTAGAACTGCCTAGTCTGCAGCAGACTTGCAAGGACAGCCAGCAGCACAGCAGTGTCAGCCACAGTCCCTGCCCCTTGACCAATACAGCTTTCTGGTCATTTCATCGCAGTACAGCCCTATTTACTTGTGCAAAGAGCTTTCTTGAATAATTCCGTTTTGTAGAGTTTAAGGAAAGCCAGAAGAGTGGGAGCCTGCCTAATTAATTAGTGCCATTTTAAATAGTTTCCAAGCCTCCTCTAGAGATTTGACTCTCTTGAGTTTCCCTTCCATGTGTAGTGGAGTTCTTCAATATCTCTCCTTATAAATAATTATCTTTTGGTTTCGCAAGATTCCATGCGCTCCCATTGGCTGTAAAATGCCCTCCCTCAGCCATTGGCCCATCAGCCACCACTCAAGAGTACTCGCGTGCCATTGGCCGGGTGCTGGGTCTGCTTCTCTTTCCCACCCACTCCCCCTTCAGACAGATTTTGCATGTCAGATTTATTGGCAGACAGCTCTCTCTCCTGAGGAAGACAGTTCTCTTGACTCCTGTGAGAGACTGTCCTCTCAGTGGCTGTTGGTAGCAGCCAAGCTTGGTTCTGTGAGTAAAAAAACAATGGACTTTCAGCATAACCCCCTCCCCTGCTCATAACCCCCTCCCCAATGGCCACTTTCCTGTCAGAATAAATGGAAAAAGGCTCTTTCTCCTGCTTAGCTTCAGCATGGCCGGCTGGCTAACAAGGTGGGCCAGCGACCATCAAACCATTTTCTTCAACTCCCTGCTGAGCAGCTGACTTTCCCCTAGGGCTGCCAATCTCCAGGTGGGACCTGGAGATCTCCCACTGTTACAATTGTCCTCCAGATGACAGAGATCAGTTCCCCGTGAGAAAATGGTTGCTTTGGAGGGTAGACTCTATGGCATTATACCTTGCTGTGTCCTTCCACCCACCCACCCCCAAATGCTGCCCTCCACAGGATCCACCCCCCAAATCTCCAGGTATTTCCCTAATCAAAGTTGGCACCTGTACTTTCTCCTCTGTCAGTAAAAGGCCCTTTCCACACCTATGTTGGCCTTTGGGAGAAAACTCATTGGGCCCAGTCCCGGTCAGGTTGCCAGCTCCAGGTGGGCAATTCCTGGAGATTTGAGAGATGGAGCCTGGAGAGGGTGAGGTTTGAAGAGGGGTGGCACCTCAGACAGGTACAATCCCATAGACTCCACCCTCCAATCCAGCCATTCCCTGATGGGGAACCATTGTTGCCAATCTCCAGGTGGGGGCTGGAGATCACTCAAAATTACAACTGCTCTCTAGGAGGGAGGGGGAGGAGATGGAAAACTAAAGGTAGGTTGATGGTTGGCTAGGAGGGAGATAGGGTTGTCAGCTCCAGGTTGGAAAATTCCTGGAGATTTGAGGGGTCGAACCTGGAGAGGGTGAGTGTTGAGGAGGGGTGGGACCTCAGACAGGTACAATGCCATAGACTCCACCCTCCAAACCAGCCACTCCCTCCTGGGGAACCACTGTTACCAATCTCCAGGTGAGGTCTGGAGATCACTCAAAATTACTATTGCTCTTCAGGTAGCAAAGATCAGTTCCTCTGGAGAAAATGGTGGACTTTGTCATTATACCTTGCTGAGATTGCCACAGCAAATTGTCACTGAGTGCCCAAAGCCGGGGCAGTCTCCCAGAGCCTCTTTCTAGAGCCCGTTGTATTTATTTCCACAATGGGCCTTATATATATATATATAAATAGCATATATATATGCTATTTCTTCGCAATGGGACTGGCAATTTTTTCCATGCTATATGTGCATTGACAGTGTACACAGTTCCCACCTGGGACATATCCCTGGGGCTTTCTGGGTGCCAAGAAGATGCTCTGCCACGAACCCCCAGCCCCTCACAGTTCCTCAGCCGTTCCCTTCCTGAGTGGGCAATTTCAGGGGAAGAGCCCAAGAGACATGTCCCACATCACAGTCGTCAAAGCCCTCTCAGTCAAGGGGTCCCACCTGTGGCAGGAGCACAGCAGCAAATAGCGATCTACAGGGCTCTTTTTGTAGAAAAAGCCCAGCAGGAACTCATTAGCATAATAGGCCACACCCAACAGCAGAAACTCATTAGTATATTAGAGTACACCTCCATATTACCAGAAGTGTGGTCATCCAGCCACACCCACCTTTTTCTTCTTATTCTGTTGACCTTGGGCTTTTTTGCTAGCAGGAACTCCTCTGCATGTTACACCCCTAATGCAGCCAATCCTGATGAGTTTCTGCCGTTGGGTGTGGCCTGTTATGAGTTCCTGCTGGGCGTGGCCAACTCAGGAGCCAGCCGGAACTCCGTTCCTGCGCGTTCCAGCCCAGAAATAGCCCTGGCGATCTAGATATCAGGTCAGCAGAAATCTAGTCAAACGTGCTCTTTTCCCATCTCTTCCCAAGCATACTGTCAGACTCTCACTTTATCCTAAAATAACTCAAAGGCTTGCCTACAACCAATCCCCTCAGCCCCACCTACCTCACAGGGGGTGTCTGTTGTGGGGAGGGGAAGGGAAGGGGAGTTTGTCAGCCGCTCTGAGGCTCCTTCGGGCAGTGAAGAAGAAGAGGTTGGATTTATACCCCACCCTTCACTACCCAGAGGAGTCTCAGAGTGGCTTACAAACTCCTTTCCCTTCCCCTCCCCACAACAGACACCCTGTGAGGCAGGTGGGGCTGAGAGAACTTCTGACATAAACTGTCCTTGAGAGAACAGCTGTGCCAGAGCTTGTGACTGACCCAAGGTCACATCAGCAAGTGCAAGTGGAGGAGTGGGGAATCAAACCCGGTTCTCCCAGATTAGAGTCCGCGCACTTCACCACTACACCAAACTGAAGGGCAAAGGGGTAGGGATCCCGTCTCCTCCTCCTCCTCCTCCTCCTCCTGCTGTCCCTCACAGGTGATGTTTGTTTATAATCGTCTTCCTATGTTCTTATTGTAGTGAGGGCCATGGGAATAAATGTCTTTAAAGGGAGATTACAGAGATTTATGGAGGATAAATCTATCAATGTCTACTAGAAATGGTGGCTGAGGGGAACCTCCGCATTCAGAGACACTAATCCTCCGAATCCCAGAGCCAGGAGGCAACGTCAGAGGAAGGCCTCGGCCTCTCTGCCCTGTTGCTGGCTGTCCAGAGGAACTGGCTGACCCCTGTGTGAGACGGGAGGATGGACTGGATGGACCCTCCCTGGTCTGACCCAGCAGGGCTTTTCTTGGTTTGGACTCTGAAGTCCTTGGGAAAAGAGCAGGATAAAACGTATTGTGTAAAATTAAGTGCCCGTTTAAAGAGGAGAAGCAACACAAAAACATCAGGAGGAACTAAACGCTGTACCAGACAGAAAACAAACTTCTTTCTGCTCATTCTCAACTGAGGTCTCACGTTCTTTCTGGCTACCATCCCTGTGGAAAACACGGCCTGCAGCTGTCTTGGCTCCAGGCAAAGAGGCAAAGCGCTGCTGGTTGCTGGGCCCTGGGGGACAGTCAGGGTTCAAGGGGAGGCTTTGTGTGTCATGCCCGGCCGGTGCCCTTCCTGGAGCGTCTGCCTGACTCGTTATGCTAAGGAGGGGGTGGGGGCTGCATCTCACCGTGGCTAGAATGGGGAGGAAGCTTGAACTGGGGTAGTGCTGGAGGGAACCTCGGTTCAAGATCCAAACTGAATGCCATAAAGAGGCTGACGTGTCTGTTGAATTCATTTTCAGCTACCTGCTGCCTCTGCAGTGCTGCCAATGCCGCATCTCCACGACTCCCTGTGGAACAGTAGCCAGAGCGTCGCTAACTGTTCGGAGAGCGCCGACTTCCAGTACATCCTCTTCCCTGTCGTCTACAGCCTGGTGTTTGTGCTGGGCCTGGCTGGGAACTTGTTTGTGCTGGGCTACTTCTTCTGGACCAAGTCAGCCACGGCCCCGGCCAATGTCTTCCTGGTGAACCTGGCCACCATCGACCTGCTCTTTGTGTTGACCTTGCCGTTCCGCATCGCCTACCATGCGCTGCACAATGACTGGGTCTTTGGGGAAACTCTCTGCAAAATCACCGGCGGCCTGTTCTTTGCCAACCTGTATGGCAGCTCCCTCTTCCTGGCCTGCATCTGCCTGGAGCGCTACGTGGCAGTGGTGCACCCACTGCGGCACTTGCACTTCCGGCAGCTCCGCTACCGCGTGGGGGCTGCACTGGTGGTGTGGGCAGTGCTCCTGGCAGCCATCCTCTACCTGGCCCTCCGCGGGCCCCTGACCAGCCCCTTTGCTGACGGCCGCACAGCCTGCCTCGAGAACTTCTCCTCCAGGTCTTGGAAGGGGCGCATTTCCGGGGTGAGCATCTTTGCTGCGGTGGTCGGCTTCCTGTTGCCCCTTTTTCTGATTGGGGTGTGCTACCCGCTAATTGCTTGGCGGCTGCTGGCAACGCCAGGGATGCAACCTGGTTCTCGTGCTGTGAGGCGCAAGGCGCTGCGGACAGTGCTGGTGGTGCTCGGTGTCTTTCTGGTCTGCTTTGTTCCTTACCACGTGGTGCAGCTGGTCCACACGCTTGGCCGTGTGGGCGCTCTGGGTGGCTGCTCCCTCATCCGGGCCACATATGTTGCCCGGCGTGTGACCATGGCGCTCACCAGTCTCAATGCCTGCCTCGACCCTCTGGTCTACTATTTTGCTGCTGAACGTTTTTCATGGCGGCCCTACTGGAAATGCGCCTCCTGTCCCATGAAGTCACAGCGCCCCCTGGGCCTTCACACACTCTCTGCCCACCAGGGACCCTCCACAGAGGGAGACGCAGCGCCTGGTTCAGAGGACTGAGCAAAAGATTGCTGGATGTATGAGGATTTCCTTTCTTTATGTACCTCTCCACTGAAAAAGACCACCATGCTAGGAAAAGCGGAAGGCAGCAGGAGAAGACGCAGGAGACGGACAGAGACTCTGTCAGGAAAGCCACAAAAGGCCCTCAGCGTGCAAGACCTGAGCTGTGAATGGTAGACAATGGGGCGCTCCGGAGGTCATTAATTCGTTGGATCTTCATAAGTTGGAAGCGACTTGAAGGCACTTAAACACACACACACACACACACACACACACACACACACACATGCATGCCTTTGTTTCATTTGCATTCATTATATTATTAGTGCTTTAAAAAAATTAACAAAATATTCACAGTGCCACTATATCAAAGCAGCGTAGACAAATGGCAGTACTCGTATGTTATTCCAAAACCTGTCATTGCAGCATGTTATAAATTAATTTTCCATAACTTTATTGTGTGTGTTATTTTCCATCTGAATTGTAAGTGCCCGGGCTTTCCTGAACCAGCAGCCTGTTGTGCATTTTGTGTGATACACAGCCTTGCAGCAGTCAGAAGACAAACCAGCCCATAACTCAGGGGTCTGCCACCCTTTTGCCTGTTTTCATTGTATCATTTCTCTCCAAAACGTTACAGTGCTCACAGCTGGAATCCCTGCAGCTTCTGAGTGCCAGCTGTAGCTCTTTCTGCGGTGCTGCTGACTCTGCCCTAGAAAGTTCAAGCAAGAAGTTCCTTGCTGTTTATAAAGTGGACGATCCTCAGCTTTCTGGACTCTGTCCGTCTTCCAGCAGGTGTGCCAGCGGTGTTAGCATAGCCGGCATCTGGTGCCGCACCTCTGCCTTCCTATCCGGGAACTCCCTCGTGCAGCCAACTCTGCCTGCTCTTTTGTTTAAGGGGAAACAACACAAATTTCAAGATGACATCAGTTCTTACATACAGCTATACAAAACGTTTAAATATCCATAAGTTGTGCACCGAGTCGGCTCCTTTGCAGGATACCAGGGCACCCGGAGCTGGCTAATGTCCCGGACTTTTCACCTCTTCAGAAAGTTTTAGTCCAGTCAACGCTGCCATTGTTCCTGCATCCCAGATTTTTATTGGCCGTTCTTTTTTGTTTGGCATAGATGGAGACTTCCAGTAATGTGCAAAAACTGCCCTTGTCACATTTAGCAGGTTTAGTAGCACATCTTGGAGGGGAGTGTTCCGCATTTGAGCATAATGCCAAGAAGGACTTTGGTCTGAAAAGGCAGATCAATGCTAGCCCAGTCCCGAGCCTCCCACACGTTGGCCAGGCTGCAGGATGTGGAAAACAGGACAGAAGCTGGCTGCTGGGCAAACTGTGGCTGGCAGGACGGGACAGGGCTGGACTGTGCCCCACCCCCCACCCCCAGTCCCGGCACCCACATGGCACACGCTCACCCTCAACAGGCTGGACTACCGAGCAGCCTTCCCTCTAAGCTGTGTTGGTGTGAGCTAACTCACAGTTTTTTAGCCTCTGGCTCACACATTTTTGTCTCGGCTCAGGAAGGAGGGCTCCAGAGCAAACTAATTAATGCAGCAGCCAAATCGCTCACTCATGACTTTAGTACCAGTTGCTCACAAAGTAGAATTTTTGCCCACAAGACTCCACCGCTTAGAGGGAGCATGGCTACCGAGGTGGGGGAGGCCGCTGTGCGCCCCAGTCTGAGGCGGGTACCCGCTCCGTGAACCATTCTGAGGCAGGGCCTGCTGCAGCTGACGAGGAGCGGAGGGCAATGAGGTCCCGCAGCGGTGGCCCCCTCAGCCCCACAACCCCCCCCCTTGTGGGCCGTAGTCCTGTGTGGACCCCCCCCCCGGTTGAGGGTGGGCTCGGTACTCCTGTTGGCTCCCGGAAAGGGGGCCTTCTGGCTGGGGGAGTGGCAAGACTGGCACACTCGCTGAGGTTCCTTCTGCCTGTGCAGGGTCCGCTGCTGCCGTGGGGCAGAGTGGCGGAGAGGCCTTGTTTGGGAGCAGGGAGGAAGGGGCCCCTTGGGGCACACAGGCCACACAGGGAAGGAGCAGTGTGGCCACACTGGGCAGGGCTGAGCGTGGGGGGGGGGCAGACCTACATGCCACCCTGTCGCCTGAGCATGGGGGGCCAGCAAGGGCCACCACCAAGGCATGAGGAAGAGAAGAGATTGGATTTATACCCCTCTCCTTTCATTCAGAGTCTCTCAGAGAGGCTTCCAGACTCCCTTCCCTCCGCCTCCCCACAACAGACACCCTGTGAGGCAGGCGGGGCTGAGAGAGCTCTGACAGAAACGGCTCTTTTTCAAGGACAGATCTGAGAGAACTTGTGGCTTGCCCAAGGTCACACCAGCAGCTGCACGTGGAGGAGTGGGGAATCAAACCCAGTCCGCACACTTCACCACTACACCAAACTGGCTCTGAGGGTGGCAGGAAGTAGTGGGGATGGCCCCTGGTGGTCTGGACCAGTGGCTGCTGGGGGATGGAAGGAAGGCTGGGACCCCTCCGCCTTGGTCATGACCGCCTGGAACAACCCCACAGAGAGGTAATGGAAGGGAAACAGCAGCAGCGTCTGCAGGACACGGGGGTGGCCCTGGGGGCAGGACCCTGGCCCTGCAGTGCAGGACCAAGGGCGGAACTGCTTCGGGCAGGTGTTGTCGGGAGGCTGTGGGGTCCTGATGTGCGCATGGCAGTGCCTGGCACGGTGCCTGCTGCAATGTTGCTGTGCCTCTTAGACATAGGGCACAGGCAGGAGGTGGATTATGGAGAGTGCCGGGTGAAGAGCCACCATCTGGGGTCAGGACGCCTGCTACCTGGGCGGGGGAAAGGAAGGCACACTGAGCACTGGGGGGGGGGGGAGAGGGGCCACACTGTATGCTGGGCTGGGTCCTGCCTGACCCCGTGGGCCCACCCTCCCACGGCCACCTGTCACCTGCTGCTGTCCCCGTGGAGGGTGGGGGGTGGGTGGGTGGTTCAGGCACCACCACTGGGCTGCTTCTGGGCTGCCTCCATCCCCTGCCCACCGGGGGAGAGGGATGCCTTTTGTGGTCCGGAGGTTTCCACGGTGGCTGGTGTTGCCCTTGCATTCCCCTGTGTCATGCTGGTGTGGCCACACCGGGCCCAGTGGGTGGCAATGCCCACTGCCAGACTGACTGGACCGAGGAAGAGAAGGAGCTCCTGGATGGGCATCCCATCCTCAAATCTCAAGGAGTTTTCCAGCCTAAATCTGGCAGCCCTATGCCCCCATCCCTGGCAACCCTAGATGCTGTGTATAAAGAGACTGGCAAAATACTTGCTGCCTCCAGCAGACTCTTTTATTGGACCAACAAGATCTGAGTATAATGGAAGCAAAATCCAGATATGTCTATTCATATCTACTTAAAAGCAAAGATCAAGTGGTTGAAAAGTTTAAATGCTATATTGCAGCTGTTAAAAATAAGTTTGGAAAAGCACCAGAGGTACTATTTACAGATAATGGCACAGAGTACCATGGCGAGCAGTCCCAAAGCTTCATGCAACAAGAAGGAATTGAACATAAGACTACAATTCCTTACTTGCCACAACAAAATGGAAATGCAGAACACTTAAACAGAACCATTCAAGAAATGGCGCGTTCTATGCTAATGCAATCTGGACTTTCAGAAAATATATGGGCTGAAGCAGTCAATACAGCCGTTTACCTTCATAATAGAGTTTCATCAAAAACTACAAACAAAACTCCTTTTGAATTATGGCACAATAGGGTGCCTGGACTTAGACACATAAAAGCCTTTGGATCTAAAGCCGATGCCCACGTACCAAAGGAGAGAAGGGGCAAACTTGACGCAAGAGCAGAACCTGGTATCCTAGTGGGATACGCTCTTGGAGGAAAAGGCTACAGAATCCTAGACCCTAAAACTTGCACAGTTAAGGAATGCAATGTGGTACATGTTGATGAAAGCAATACCCTGCAAACCTCTAAGCCAGCTGAGTCCACAGTGCAACCTGCTACTCAGGAACCTACGGAAGTCTCCTTCAATGACTTGTTCGCTTGGCAATCTGCAGAGACCACCCGTGAACAGGCAGGTCCGTCTGCACAAGAGAGTTCTCGCTCAGAAGGGGAACCAGGAGAGGCTACGACAACAGAAGGGGAAACAACCTCTGTGAGGCAATCAGCAAGAAGCAACAAAGGGGTACCACCACCGAGATTTGGAATTTGGGCAAGTGTACAACCAGTGAAGGAACCTTATCAGAGAGAAGCAAGTGGATAGAAGCAATGGAAGAACAACTTAGAATTGACTTTTCTGATACTATTGCACCTGTTGTAAGCAACACACCCTTCAGGACACTTCTAAGCATAGCAGCCTCAAGAGGCATGCATGTTGAACATTTGGACATCAAGACAGCTTTTCTCAATGGAGACCTGACTGCAGAGATCTACATGGAACAACCAGAAGGATTTCCGGCGGAAAGACAAGAAGGCCTAGTGTGCACACTCAACACTGTGTGCTGTTATTCTTGCCATTGTGGTGGGCAGCTGTGGCCCTGAGGTCCTCTCCAGTGGGTATGTGGCCTCCTGGCCATGGAACAATTCCCGGGGACTGTTCCTTGCCACCTGCTCACCCTGCAGGTGCCCCACTCCACGGAGAGCCTAGAGCTGGGCCTGGGTCTTCGGGCAATGGGCCACCAAAGAGGCAGGTCCTTACACCAGTGGGGCGGTCATGGGACTGGATGTGGCCCCAGGGGGGAAGACGTTGGTTCTGTTGCAGGAAGCCCCGCTGGGTGACTCCTCGGGGGGCCCTGCCCCTCCACCCTCCGGGTTGTAAGCCAGGAGGAGGTGGAAATCAGCAATGGAGTGGTTGTTGGGGTGTCTGTGGGCCTGGGGCCTGGCTGTGGGCATGTCTTGGGCACAGAAGGCTGCCCCCTCCTCCAAGAGGCAGTAACAGGGGCCTGCCAGTGCCATGGAATGACCTCTTGCCTTTCCTCTAGGTTTTCCCTTCTCCTATGGGTGCCAGCCGCCAGGTGGAGCCTGGAGGACCCCCGGAATGACAGCTCATCTCCAGAGTACAGAGATCAGCTTCCCTGAAGATAATGGCTGCTTTGGAGGGCGGAGTCTGTGGCCATTGTACCCCCCACTGAGGGGTCCCTGCCCTCCTCAGGCTCCACCCCCAAATCTCCAGGAGTCTCCCAGCCTGGATCTGGCAACCCTATACCCTCCTCATTCCCCACCAGTGGCCAGGGGGGACACCTGGCAACCCTAACTCTTCTCCACAGCAACATTGGGTGAGTCTGGCCAGCACGGATGAGGGGAGGGGAGGGGAGGAGCAGTGGTTTTTGCTCTGTGCACATCACCGCGTGCAGATAGGGTGGGGTGGGATTTTGTCTCTCTTGGGGCGGGGTATAAATTGCTGTTAGGGCGGGGTATAAACTCCTTGAGGTTAGCCAGTGTTGGGACCAGAGAAGGACCTGGGAAGGGCCTGCAAAGTCCCTGTGGGGGGAGGGGAAGGGGAGGGGAGGGCTGTGCTCTCCTCTGTTGCTTCATGGGGGCCAGGTGGTGTTGCCAGCTTCAGGTTGGGAAATTCCTGGAGATTTTGGGGGTGGAGCCTGGGGAGGGTGGGGTTTGGGGAGGCAGGGGGAGGGGACTTCAGTGGGGTGTAATGCCACAGAATCCACCTTCCAAAGCAGCCCTTTCCCCCCCAGGGAAACTGATCTCTGTTGCCCGGAGATCAGTTGTAATCACAGGAGGTCTCCAGCCTCCACCTGGGGGTTGGCCAGGGCTGAGTTCTGGCACTGCAGACTCTTCAAGGAGAGGGACAGAAACAAATGACAAGAATCCCTACTGGGAGCAATGGGAGGTGCCTGAAGTCCCATTGGAGATAATGGGAGCCAGGAATGCCATTTGGTTTGCATGGGCTCCATCAAAATACAGAAGAAGAAGAAGAAGAAGAAGAAGAAGAAGAAGAAGAAGAAGAAGAAGAAGAAGAAGAGGAGGAGGAGGAGGAGGAGGAGGAGGAGGTTGGATTTATACCCTGCCCTTCACCACCTGAAGGAGTCTCAGAGTGGCTTATGAACTCCTTTCCCTTCCCCTCCCCACAACAGACACCCTGCGAGGTAGGTGGGGCTGAGAGAGCTCTCTTGAGGACTGCCCTTGAGAGAACACAACTCTGAGAGAACTTTGGCTGACCCCAGGTCACCCAGCTGGCTGCATGTGGAGGAGGAGTGGGGAATCAAACCCGGTTCTCCCAGATGAGAGTCTTGCTGCTCTCAACCACGACACCAAAGCGGCACACAGTTCCAGAGGGCAGCCCTGTTGGTCTGCAGTAGAACAGCCCTGGATGCAAGACAAGGAGCACCTGAGAGACCCATAAGATGTTGCAGGGTGAGCCTCCCAGACTCAAAGCCCCCCTCACCAGGTACCTGACGATGTGTGGGAAGGAGGGGAGCTCTGACTCTGGAAAGCTTCTACCCCGAAAATCTCGCTGGGCTCTCAGGCACTACCGGACTCTAATCCAGCCACCACAAGACACAAGACTTGCCAAGAAAACATGGAATGGATTGAAAGGAAACCGCTTTGCACCTAGAATGAAAGCCCCCAGCGTGGAAGGACCATCCCTTGGAGTAACTCCTCTGGTATGAGGGGACATGTGAGGAAGAAATTCAAAGGAAGAGTGGAGAAGGTCAGAATCATCGGGGAAGCTTGGCGACTATTTAAAAAGACAACCCTAGAAGCTCAGAAAAAATATATACCGCAGGTTAGGAAAGGTACAAATAGGTATAGAAAAAAGCCTGCATGGTTAACAAATAAAGTAATGGAAGCTGTAAAAGGTAAGAAGGATTCCTTTAAGTGGTGGAAAGCTAGTCTCAGTGAGGTTGATAAAAGGGAACACAGGCTGTGGCAAATAAAATGCAAGTCTGTGATCAGGCAAGAAAAAAGGGAATATGAGGAGCATATCGCAAAAAGCATAAAGGCCAACAATAAAACTTTCTTCAAATACATTAGAGGTAGGAAGCCAGCCAGGGAGGCAGTGGGGCCCTTGGATGACCAAGGGGTAAAAGGAGTAGTGAAGGATGATAGGGAAACGGCTGAGAAGCTGAATGCATTTTTTGCCTCTGTCTTCACTGTGGAAGAGGAGAAGTGTTTGCCCACTCCAGAAGCACCGATTTCGGGAGAGGGTTTGAAAGACCCGAATCAGATTGCGGTGACAAGAGAGGAAGTCCTCCGACTGATGGACAATTTAAAAACTAATAAATCCCCAGGCCCGGATGGCATTCATCCGAGAGTTCTGAAAGAACTCAAATGTGAACTTGTGGATCTCCTGACAAAAATATGTAATCTTTCTTTAAAATCTGCCTCCATTCCTGAGGACTGGAAGGTAGCTAATGTCACTCCCATCTTTAAAAAGGGCTCCAGGGGAGATCCGGGAAATTACAGGCCAGTCAGTCTGATGTCGATACCGGGTAAGTTGGTGGAAACTGTTATTAAGGAGAGAATTAGTAGGCACATTGATGAACAAAAACTATTGAGGCAGACTCAGCATGGGTTCTCTAAGGGAAGATCTTGTCTCACTAACCTGGTAATGTTTTTTGAGGGAGTGAAGAAACATGTGGACAAGGGGGACCCAATAGATATTATTTACCCTGACTTCCAGAAAGCTTTTGATACAGTTCCTCATCAAAGGCTCCTAAGTAAGCTCAATAGTCAGAGGATAAAAGGACAAGTGCTCTTGTGGATCAAAAACTGGCTTATAAATAGGAAACAGAGAGTGAGTACAAATGGGAAACTTTCTCAGTGGAGGGTGGTAAGCAGTGGGGTACCACAGGGATCAGTACTCGGTCCGATGCTTTTTAACTTGTTTATTAACAATTTGGAATTGGGAGTAAGCAGTGAAGTGGCTAAATTTACAGATGACACGAAGTTGTTCAGGGTGGTGAAAACCAGGGAGGATTGTGAGGCACTCCAAAGGGATCTGTTGAGTATGGGTGAGTGGGCGTCAACGTGGCAAATGGGGTTCAGTGTGGCCAAATTCAAAGTGATGCACATTGGAGCCAAAAATCCTAAATATAAATACACATTGATGGGGTCTGAACTGGCAGAGACGGACCAAGAGAGAGATCTTGGAGTCAAAATAGATAACTCAATGAAAATGTCTGGACAGTGTGTAACTGCAATAAAGAAGGCCAACGCTATGCTGGGGATTATTAGGAAGGGAATTGAAAACAAATCAGCCAGTATCATCATGCCCCTGTATAAATCATTGGTGCGACCTCATTTGGAATACTGTGTACAGTTCTGGTTGCCACATCTCAAAAAGGATATTATAGCATTGGAAGGGCAACTAGAATGATAAAAGGGTTGGAACACCTTCCCTATGAAGAAAGGTTAAAACGCTTGGGTCTCTTTAGCTTGGAGAAACGACGGCTGAGGGGTGACATGATCAAGGTTTATAAGATTATGAATGGGATTGAGCAGGTTGAGAAAGAAGTACTTTTCTCCCTTTCTCACAATACAAGAACTCATGGACATTGCTGAGCAGTCGGGTTAGAACAGATAAAAGAAAGTACTTCTTCACCCAAAGAGTGATGAACACATGGAATTCACTGCCACAGGAGGTGGTGGCAGCTACAAGCATGGACAGTTTCAAGAGGGAATTAGATAAACATATGGAGCAGAAGTCCATCAGTGGTTGTGAGCCACAAGATATAGATAGGAACTCTCAGTCTGGGGCAGGTGATGCACTCTATTCTTGGTGCTGGGGGGGCAGCAGTGGGAGGGCTTCTAGTGTCCTGGCCCCACTGCTGGACCACCTGATGGCACCTGGTATTTTTGGCTGCTGTGTGACAGAGTGTTGGACTAGATGGGCCATTGGCCTGATTCAATATGGGCTTCTCTTATGTTCTTATGTCATATAAGTGCTCTGGGACTGAATGGCAGCCCCCCAAATGGTCATGAAATCAACGTTCTGTGACTGGATTGACACCCCCAAACTGCAACGATGGCACCTGGGAATAGAATCAGGATCGCTCCAGTAGAACTGTACGATACTATCTGTACCCAGTGAGCATGCTAGCATCTGGACAGGAGTAAACATTGGAACTGCAAATGCTGAAGGAACATAGACCAAAACCAATTTCCTGGTTCCTTCCAGAAACGACACGAGCAACTTTCCCCCCTGGCTACTGAAGTACGCGTACAGGGGAAAACCCCGCGACGGTACCTGTTGTCATTAACTGATAATGATATCAGCAGATGGCCCACGTGACCAGGAGGTTCATGCCAGGGCAACATCACAACAGAAGACTGCTGTGGTGTTCTCTTGCTGCTCCAGATGGTGGCCTCTCATCAGCCACCATAAAACTGTCAGCATATTTCATTTGCAAGCTGCGTGTGCGGCGGAGGTCATATTAGACCAGTTTTGTTAAGCAGTTGATATTACTTGGACAACTTTTCATAGTCCTGTAATTGCCATAGTGAACAGCGTGTAAGAATGTGTGTTGAAAGGAAGCAGAGAACTGCTTGCCTGTGCCGGAGATGCTGCTGGAGAGCCACCGGCAGTCAGAGGACTGGTCAAGATGTGCAAATGGCCTGAGGTGACAGGAGGGAGGTCAGTAGTGCATTCCCGAAGGCCGCCAAGGTGGAGGTGAGCACTTGTAGGATGCTGGTCCATTCCCTCTTGACATTCCGAGAGGGAGAGAAGAACTCCTGGTCCTCCTCTGCAAGGCAGGCGGTGTAGCGAGCCCATTGGAGTCTACAGCAACCCAGCAACATCCACCAATCAGGCAACGGTGGCTGATGACGCCCCTGTGAGCAGCACACACTGGCAGAGCCAATCACTGGCCACCGATTCCACTGCTATCCCTCAACGTCACTGCTACCTGCCCGGGGAGCCAGGGGACAAGGATGGAAGACCCAGCAACCTCGAGGCCACCCCAACAGAGGGGCACGGCTTGAGAGGCCCCCCTCCCTAGCCCAGAGGGGTCCGGCATCGGTGCAGCAGACAGGATGCCCACTCCTTCCCCAGCAAGGGGGGGAGGAGGAGGAGGAGAAGAAAAGTTGGTTTTTATACCCTGTCCTTCATTACCCGAAGGGGTCTCAGAGCAGCTTAAAATCTCCTTCCCTTCCTCTCCCCACAACAGACACCTCGTGAGGTAGGTGGGGCTGAGAGAGCTCTGAGAGAACTGGGACTGACCCAAGGTGACCCAGCTGGCTGCATGTGGAGGAGGAGTGGGGGGATCAAAGCTGGTTTCCCCAGATGAGAGTCCTGCCGCTCTTAACCGCGACACCAAAGACCAGAAGACAGAGAGCAGCTTGGAACTCACAGCGCCACCTCCAAGGCCAACATCTTCACCACTGAGCCAAGAGGGTTGGTTCAGAGGGGCATGCCAGGAGTCCCAAGGCACCCCGCTGCAGCCCTGATGTCACCACCAGCCACATGGGGGCAGGGAGAAGCCATTGCACCGACTGGCACAGTTCCATAGGAAGGCACTGAGGTAGCATGGCTGGGGGCCCTGGTTCAATCCCCACACGGGGGGAGTTAGAGAGGCAGGCGAAAGCCTCAGAGCTGACGTTTTGCCCCTGCAAGCCACAAAACAGGGCGGGGTGGGTGGGTGGGGAAGCCGCCTGACTTATCCGATGCCAGCAGTGCTGTGGGGGAGTGGGGACCCAGAGCTCTCTCCATGCCAGAGCAACCCCAAATCTCCTTGGGCCACCTGCCAGCGTGTTCCTCACCCAAGCGGCACACAGCAGGCAGCAGTGTGTGTGAGTGTAGCCGATGGGGGCAGAGCCCACCCTCTCAGACATGTGAAGGGGCAGCCCTAAGGGGAAGTCGCCAATGGGGAGGGGAGAGGAGGGAATCTCATCCTGTCGCAGAAAGGCGGAGAGGGCCAGAGTTGCAGGACAGTCCAGACATTGCTGAACAGGCACGATGAGCTGAGTTGCCAACTCCTTCTGTCCAGAATGGCACCTGTGCCAGTGGGAGCTGGGCCCCGGGGCCACAGGGAAGACAAACTGAGCCATTCCTGGCCCCGCCTGCATTGGGGTGAGGTGGGCGGGCTGTTCAGAAAGGTGGGAGAGGCAGGAGGCTCCAGGAACTGGCGTGCGATGGGAGACTGGGCAGAAGGGCGGGAGCAGCACTGGGCATGCTCCTCATCGGCTCATACCATATTTAATTTATGGAATTCACTCCTGCAAGGCGTGGTCATGGCACTAAGTAGAGCTGTCTTCCACAAGCGTGTCAGCTGCTGCTAGCAATAGCAGCTGGAGAGAGCCTCCATGTTCAGAGGCAATATTCTTGCCATGCCGCTCCAAAAACTAACAACATGAAAGATTTCAGGGAATAGCAGGAAAGTGCCTAAGTGCATATTCATGAGAATAGCATCTTCTGGGCGCAACAAAGATCTGAGATTGTACCAAACCCCATTGCAAACAGTGTTAATTCCCTCCACATGTGAGTTTTGCCACATTTGAAGACCAAAAACACTTTTGAAGTCCTGTGGCTTCTTTTCCTAGGACGTTTGAGTCATGACTGTGTGCGGGCGTATGGAGGTGAGACTATCTTGCTCTGGGGGCCTCCGGGATTTCTTGCTAGCCCTGCTCAGTTTTATCCTTAGTCAAAGCCATTCGCAGGAGAGAATGTAAACATGAGGAGACAAATCTCCCAGACAGCTCCTGTGGATCCTAGGAGTAGTTCTCTTCTCCCCACTTTGCTCTCCCTTCCTGCCAGGAAACCTGTTCCTACAGTCTTGCCAGAGAGCTGCTCTGCAAACTGCTTCTTCCCACAAAGGGGAGTGCAGTGTTCATAACTCAGGGCCATGCTCAACGTGACTGCATCCTTGTGGGTATCGTGAGGACGCCGCCACCATCTTAAGGATGTTTTAAAATACTACGAGGGCCAACTGGGCCTGCAGCACGGCTCTCTTGTTTCCTTCCCCATGCATTCCCAAGTGCCGAACTGACTGCCAGGGAATCAGGATCAAGACTGAGGCCCATCATGCATGTACGTCTTACTGCAGATTTTCCGAGCAGTGAGCTTTTCAGCTTGACTTTGGATTCTGTGCCCTGCTTATGCATCATTTTTTCCCCTCCAGTGTTTTTATTTTGCACCTACAATATAAAAACTCACTTTTCTAAATTGTGGTGGAAATATCACTTGTGACGTGTGAGGGGTGGTGTCCAAAGGGTTTTGGTTTTTTTTAAATATGCCATTGCTGTTTTGCAGCTGCGCAGTAGCATCCAGCAAGAGCCTTCCATTTAAATCCTCTTGGTCCAGGTTTTGTGCACGGGCATTTTAGTGTTAGTGCGTTAAATGAAAGGGAGTAGACAGGAATCCAGGCAAAGGGGAGGGGGAAACAATGTTGAAACTGACAAGACTACAAGCAGCTGTGAAGCCCCGTGCTCCATATTGCCAAGTACAAGGGGATTCTCTGCTGCGTTACTGGCCACTGTGAAAAATGGGAAATGGTCACATGATCTCATAATATGGAGGAACACACTGAATGCACAGAATGAAGAGAAGTAGAGAAGAGAGAAGAGATTGGATTTATACCCCGCCCTTCCCTGCCCAAAGGAGTCTCAGAGCGGATTGCAATCTCCTCTCCCTTCCCCTCCCCACAACAGACACCCTGGGAGGTAGGTGGGGCTGAGGGAGCTCTTGACAAAAACTCCTCTTTTTCAAGAACAGCTGTGCCAGAGCTTGTGACTGACCCAAGGTCACATCAGCAGGTGCAAGTGGAGGAGTGGGGGAATCAAATCTGGTTCTCCCAGATAAGAGTCCATGCACTTAACCATGACACCAAACTGGCTCTCAATGCACAGTAGAACCCACTGACACTGGCATTACAACCTTTGATTGTTGGCAACATGTGTGTGTGTGTGTGTGCATGCACTCATGCCTGTGCAAAGTCAGCTGCCACTCCGCCACACTTTGCACAGGGGCTGCAATTTGTATGGGGGAGGAGTCCTCTGGTGGAAGCTCTGGAGAGCTTTTTTACTCTTGTGTCAGTTTGGTGCAGTGGTGAAGTGCGCGTGGACTCTAATCTGGGAGAACCGGGCTTGATTCCCCACTCCTCCTCCACTTGCATCTGGCTGGATGACCTTGAGCAAGCCGTAGTTGTGATAAGAGCTGTTCTTGAAAAAGAGCACTTTCTGTCAGAGCTCTCTCAGCCCCACCTACCTCACAGGGTGTCTGTTGTGGGGAGGGGAAGGGAAAGGAGTTTGTAAGCCACTCTGAGACTCCTTCAGGTAGTGAAGGGCAGGGGTATAAAGCCAATCTCTTCTTCTTCTTCTTCTTCTTCTTCTACCTCACAGGGTGTCTGTTGTTTGTTCTTTGCATCTGTTAAAAGCCTTTTATTACGCTTGTGCTAATTTGCTGCTCACTCTGCCTCTATGTATGGACTGGTAGCTGCCATTTCGTTGGAACAAAATTCGAGTCCAGTGGGGGGCACCTTTAAGACCAGCGAAGTTTTATTCAAGGTGTGATCTTTCATGAGCAGGCACATTTCTTTACTTCAGACGAATGGGAGAAGTGCGCCCTGCACCCTAGAGCTTATCCCTTGAATTAAACTTCGTTGGTCTTAAAAGTGCCCCCACGGGACTCAAGCCCTTTGTTCTGCTCATTCAGGCCGACGTGACGACCCACCTGAAGGCATAAGAAGGTAGCTTTTTAAAACATGCCCAGTGCCTGGAAGTCTGTGAACCCTCCAATCGCAAGGATTTGAGAGTTATTCTCAAACTGGAGTCTCCTTTCTGAGCTCCACATAAGATTGCCTCTTGTTTTAGCAAAAAAAAAAAGGCAATTCTTTTAACCTTAGGCCTTTGTTGTTGGCAGTCCTGTGCAGTCTGATTTAATTGTTACATTTTGTAATCTGCCTTGCATTTCAGTGGGAAAGGTGGGCTATAAATATGGTAAATAAAATAAATTTATTGTATCAGGTTTGAGAGGGAGAAAGAGAGGTCTGTACCGGCAGCATTCCCCTTCTTCATCTTCCCAGCAAGAGGCCACACGAAGGTCTGATGATGTTCCCTCGTCCTTTGTGGAGTCTGTCGGGCCATTCATTTCTCCACCACCAGCAGCGAAACTCCCTGAAGCTCTGAATTCAGACAGACTCCAAAGCATCAACTGATCCAGTTCACTCATGCTGGAAGGAGTGGGGTGGGGGGTCCCATTATCTTCGTAGCCCCCCTTTTCAGATTCTAATATGGAAAGTGCTGTTTAAAACAACACAATAATACTTAAGCATCTGTGTCGCATTAGCAGGTCAGTAATTAGGAAGAAGGACATGGAGAAGGATTAAAGAAACACCAGGTGGAAGCTAAACCCAAGCAAGTTATCCCAGACAAGGCAGAATGCAGTTGCCCTGGCTGGGCAGAGGAGCCCAGGGCTGAGATGAGAAGGATGCCAGGAGCAAGAGGGACAACACCCTAAGATTTCCTCTTGTGTCCTGCCAGTGCCATTTCTTGTTAGTAGGTGCGATGGGGGGAGGGAAAATGTTTGCAGGGCATTCTCGGTGTGGTTTCCTCTTATGTGGGTTTTTAAAAACAGCTTTAACATGTGAAAAAGCAGGGCTTCCCCACCTCTGATCAGCCTGGGCACACCAACGGAAGTGGGGCCAAGAGGGCAGGATGGTTCCTGTTACCTGAGGAAGTCAGGTGCTCGCACAATCATGTGCTGGAAGTCCTCCAAGGACAGCTTCCCATCGTTGTCCATGTCTGCCTCATCAATCACCTTGTTGCACACCAGGTTCACCTCCTCTGGGGTCAGTTCCTTGCGAGTCAGCTTGTTGACAGTCTTCTCCAAGTCGGACTTGCAGATGTAGTCGTCATTGTTAAAGTCTGTTGGAAGGAAGCCAGTGACCAGTCTGCTTCAGCCGTGTGGGCTCTACCTCTCATTGGCTCCCTCCTCATGAGTCCAACCCAAGCCGAGCCTTTCTCCCTGAGTGGGAAAGGGCAGAGCCAGACCTGTGGGGGCCCTGGCAGTGGGGGCTGGGAGTGCCAGCAGCATTGCAGCCCCTGGACCACCCTTGGGCCCTTCCCGCCAGGCCCGTAGCTACCATGGGGCATTTTGGGGCCTGGCCCTCCAACTTCCTACCAAGCCCCCCTGACTTTCATCCAGCAAAACTCCTACCACACGCCTTTGTTGTGTTGCAAGCTGCTCTTCAGATCGCTGCCACCTTTGGGTCCCCAGGTCCCCATGGCGGACTACATGATGATGTTGATGAGCCGTGGTGTGAGTGGGCTGCAGGACTCCCAGGTGGGAGTGAATGGGGGCCAATATCTGCCTGCTCCAACTAGCGAGCACGAGATTTTAAAATTTAAATTCTATTTTATTTTTTATTTTGTGATGTCAGTGCCCCCTCGACTTATTTAAAGGCCCCCCCGAATTACAAAATCCTGGCTACGGGCCTGTTTCCCGCCCTGGTTTCTGCCGGGAGTCTGGCCAGCTGGTGGACAATCAGCCCTTCGTCTCACAGGGAATGCTCAGACGGTCTCTCTCTCTCTCTCTCTCTCTCTGTCTCTGGCAGTGCTTGTCATGAGAGTCACACCATCTCCTGTGGGGACCGAGCTGCAACAGCTCTACACAGTCAGAACCTCTCATCTCCAGGAGCACTTTTGCTCTTCATGGAGATGTCTGGCTCTGTGGCCTCCCAACAGTCTCTGTTCCTTGAGGAGCTGCATAATAGCTATGCTTGCCGGGCGTTTGCCACTGCGCTTCCAGTGGTGACACGGAACCCCTGCTGGGGCAGGCAGCTCCACCGTCTCTGCCAGTGCCCTTTCCTCAAGGGGCCCACTGTATCAGCCCTGGGATCCCCACCTCTGCAGTCCTTGCTGGTTGCCGAAGTGGCCATTGGCCTGCAAAATAGGGTAGCACCCCCCCCACACACACACAGACACTTTGCTGCTGGTCTGAGAAGATAACACACAGCCTGTGTTCGTTGTAGGATATTCCTGTGCCACCTCTGCGGAGTCCTGCAGCCTGCAGCTCTTCCTTGCGGGCTCCCCTACCTCCACAGCACTGAGGGTTTCCCAGGCCCACTCACCATATATTTTGAAGGCATAGTAAGCCTTGAGGTCCCGGGGAGCCATTTCACTCATCACGGAGAACATGTCCAGGAAATCGTCTAAGGTCATGTTGCCCTCCCCATCCTCAGAGAACACCTCAGCTATCCGTTGCCGGAAGGGGTTGTCCTGTGGAGAGAGGCACAGTAGACCTTGGAAGGGGGCGAACTCTCCCCATTAATCTCAGTCTCCAGGCATCCCTCTCGCTCTGTTTGTCTTTCTAGAAAGCATCTGCCAGGGCAATCAAAAGAGCAAGATTCAAGTCCTGCCGCACTCGAGAGACCAACGAGATTTTTGGGGGAGGGGGGCTTCCGAGAGTCAAAGGTCCCTTTGTCCAATACCTTTTGGGGTGTCTCGAGAGCTCCTGCCCCCCAAATCTTGTTGGTCTCTTAAGACGCTGCTGGACTTGAACCGAGCTGTCCGACTGCAGACCAGCACAGCTGCCCTCTGAGGCAATCAAAACAATCTCTCTCGTTTTCCTTGGGCTGCAAATCAATCTCTCCCATTTCCCTTTGGGTAAGAAAATGGCTCAGGTGGAATACATGCCTGGCTGGCGGTGTGGGCAGTTGCCAGATTAGCTATTTTGTATTTCCACCTGCAGAAACAATTACTTTGGCACTAATTCCCTTTGGAGCTAAAGAGGATAGTTCCATCTTTGTTGTGTTGCGTCTGTTCATGCTGCAGGAGAGGGAGCCAAAGGCCCATCATAAGAACAGAAGAGAAGCCAGATGTTGGATCAGGTCAGTGGCCCATCCAGCCCAACACTCCGTGTCACACGGCGGCCAAAAAAAGCCCGGGTCCCATCCTGCTCAAGCCCCTCCTGCGAGGTGCCCGGCGCCCCCCTGCCTCTCTTTGTCCTCCGTTCGACTCTCCCTGCTGTCCCGTACCTTCAGCTCAGGCATGCTGCCAATGAGCTCATAGGGCAGCTTCACGTAGGGCTTGTTGGTGTAGTCCGGTGGGACTAGCTGAGGGGCCAGATCGCGGTACCTGTAAAACAACCTGCAAAGAAAGGGAAAGGGTCACCCGTCCCTGGGGGTCTCCAGTGCCTGTGCTTGGAGAACTCGTTCAGGCTGGTTAGCTATATTCGGCCTCTGCTGGATTGCAGGGAGGGTCCAGCCCAAGATTTTGATTGGCATTTTTCAAAGAACAAGCAAATAGGAATCTCTCCCGGAGGTGTCACATCCAGCCCAGAAGGGGTTCTCTGCTGGTCTTTTGTTAACTGAACTTGACAGCTAAATGCTGGGGGCTGGGGGTGAACAGTCCCGGCACGTTTCAGCTAGAGATGTGAAGGCCCAGAGGGGGAAAGGGCATTCCTCCCCTGCCCAGGTCTTTTCCCAGTTTCTCTGATGGAAATATTGGAAAATTTGGAGGAGCACTGGAAAAAATCCCTCCTATGAAAGATTTTTCCTTCTACAAGGAGTGAAATGCTTCTTAAGACAAAGCTTTTCATATTCAAAATGTACAGCATGAAAAAGTCCTCAGATTTCTTCATTTTTTTCAGTGAAAAAAAATTGAGAAATTTTAGGGAACAGTAAAAAAAACTCCCTGATCCCCCCCCCCCTTTGGGAATGAGTGAAAAGACAGGCAGTTTTACTCAAAATATATAGCACAATTTTTTAAATATGACAATCTATAGAAGAGGTGTTAAACTCATTTGTTATGAGGGTTGAATCTGATGTAAATGTTGCTTTGTCAGGCCAGGCCATGGGTAATAACAATAATAATAATAAATGTATACCCTGCCCTATTATCCCATGAGTGGGCTCAATGCAATGCGGTGCAAGGCCAGGTGCAAGAGATGTTTCACCACTGACTGTGACCCCCCCCCCAGCACCTGACCCACCATCCTTTGCTTGACATCAGGCCTGTAGCTACAGCGGGGCATTTTGGGGCCTGGCCCCCTGACTCCCTGCCAAGGCCCCCCGACTTCCATCCAGCCCCCACCACCGCCCCTTCCCCGAGTGTGTCTTGCTTCCCCATGTAGGCAAGAAGAGTGAGAATGCCGCAAAAGTGAGTTTCTATTTTCTATTTTTATTTTTGTGACATCAGTGCCCCCTGACTTATTTAAAGGCCCCCTGAAGCACACTCAACCACTACACCAAACTGGCCATTCTTGCTCCACCAGACGTTCTTTCTGCTCTGTGTCCCACTCATTAATTCCATAGCGAAAGGAAGAATTTCTGAACTTCATTTCGGTGTGGAAATATGTAGCGATCTGCAGATGCAGTTTGTTCAGTTCATTTGACTGTGTGCACATTCTGTACACACAGAAGACAAAGAGTCAGGGAGAAAGAATTACTGAAACGTTTTCAGGGAGTCAGCGGCCTCCTTACTCTTCGGGTTCATGGGATGCTGAAGTTTGCACGGCACTCAGTCAAAGTGCTGACTGCAGTTCCCACACATGCGGGTGACGGCGGCTTCCTTGGAATATCCCCTCCCTCCAAGGAGAGTAAATCCTGGCTACGGGCCTGCTTGACATACACCAGAAGTTCTGCGTGGCACCGAGAGCTACTGCCTGGCAGTCGAGGCGCAACAACCAGAGACTCTCGTGGCTCTTCAAAGACTGACATGCTTCAGAAGCTTCGGGTGAGCTGGCGCATGAAGGGCTGCATCCCGTTGCTGCAGGTGTGGCAGCAGAAGACAAGTGGCCAAGTGGCCGTAAAGAAACTGCTGTGCTCAGCAGGCTTTGGGGAGGGGAGGGGAGGGGGGTGAGGCAGCTGCATAATCCCACACTGCCCTCTGTCAAAGCCCCAAATTCAGCAAAAAGCTCGAACACAAGGGAAACTGCAAAGCTTCTCAGTACCACAAGCAGTCTTCAAGGTCTGCCACCAGGCCTGTAGCTACAGTGGGGCATTTTGGGGCTTGGCACCCTGACTTCCTGCCAAGGCCCCCTGACCTCCAAGGCAGCCCCCAGCCCTCCCAACTCTCTGGGCCACCTGGAGGACTCCCCTCCACCACCCCTTCCCCAAGCGCAGCTTGCTTCCCCGCATAGGCAAGCAGACTGAGAACGCTGGAAAAGTGAGTGTTGTGATGTTAGTGCCCCCTGACTAAATGAAAGCCCCCCCCCCAATTACAAAATCCTGGCTACAGCCCTGTCTGCCACTCTCCAAAGATGCCAGCCCCACCTTGATTGCCTTTTGCAGACTTTTATTTACTGCCAGCTCCATGGTATTATTCAGCCACCCAAAATATTACTCCCCACGTGCAAGCACACAGATGCACAACTAATGCCTGCCTCTGCCATGTGCAAACTCAGCGCGCTTTTCTGAATGCCTGCTCCTGGCCCTGACCTTCGCCTTACCCCCCTTCCTTCCTTCAGACTGTTAGAGAAGGCAGTGCTGGTACCCAGGGAGCCAGGGAGCCTGTGTGCATTTCGGCTTCACCTGTTGTTTAGTCCTCTCTGCCCTGCTGAGTGAGGGGGGTGCACATGTGGGTCTGTGGGTTGGCAGGCTCCGGCTCACCCAATTTGATGGGCCTCCTCCACCTCTGGCCCACAGCATTCAGCCCCTCATAGAAGTGCCGGGCTTTTCTCGCTCTCCCAGGCAACTGTGGTGCACAGCATGCACAGCCTGGCCAGTCACTCCATTCACTCACTTACATAAGCAGAGATGTTTGGCAAGCTGGCCAGCAGCCTTTCACAGGCACCTCTGCCCACAGATGCCTTCTCTGGGCTGCCTGCAAAAGGGAAGCGACTTGGCTGGGCTCAGGGAGGTGGGGCCAAAAAGATTCTGCCTGAGGCACATGAGCAGCCTGCCATCTTTCCAGTAGCCCAGGTGGCACAGGTAAGACGCCTGTGCTCTGGCTGGAGGAGAAGGTGGTGGCAGCAGGCAGCATGTCCCAGCCTGGAGCAAGGCTCCCTCTAAACTGTGGAGTCCTGTGAGCAAAAATTCTACTTCGTGACCTACTGGTATTAAAGTTGTGAGCAAGTGATTTGGTTACTGCATAAATTAGTTTGCTCTGGAGCCCTCCTTCCTGAGCTAAGACAAAAATGTGTGAGCCAGAGGCTAAAAAACTGTGAGCTAGCTCACCCTAACTCAGCTTAGAGGGAACACTGGCCTGGACCCTTGGCCAAGGGCAGCAGCAGGCAGGCTCCAAGGAGACTGGCTGCACAGAGCTTGGGGCCAAATCAGCCTTTCTTACCCCTTATGGTTGCCAGCTCTGGGCTGGACAATCCCTGGATATCTGGAGGAAGACCTTGGGGAGGCCCCGCGTTTGGGGAAGAGGGGGCAAAACAAGCATAATACCCTAAAATAGGGCCTTCTGGTCCACATTCGGACTGGTCCCCTTCGCGGTTGCTTGTGGGCCAGATAAAAGCCCTGGACAGTTGTCAAACTCCTGGATAAATCACTTCCCAACAACATTCACTTCGAAGGAGGATAAGTTTCTCGAGACATTGATAGGATCCAGCCTGTACACTGGCTGTGTAAGAACTAAGGTTAAAGGTGTAAAAGCAATAGAAGTACAGGGTTCAAGCAAGGGTCCTAAAAGGTTCAGAACCAATCACCCCTTGGGATTTCACCCACCAAATATAACGGCCATCCATTCCCCTTTTGGTGCCATCCCCCCAACATGTAAAACAATAGTGAGCATGGCAAGATGAGACTCAAGGACACTAAAAGTTCTCAGGAGAGATAAGGGGTCTGGCACATCAAAGCAACCTCAGAAGTGAAAGTGTTTTGGCTCTGCATTCTCCCCCTCCCCGGTTACTATGCCGCAGGAGCTGTAAAATGGAGAATGAACAGTGAGTCTGACAACAGTCTGGTTCTGGCCTCCGGGCCATATGTTTGAGATGTCTGATCTATGGTAGGGAAATTTTTCAGCCGTATTTTCAGTGAATACAAGAAAACTCAGCAAGTGGCAATGAGTTTCCTTCCCCAGTGAATGTGTAGATAAGAGGACTGGTGTAAGGCGCAAGGATGATCATTCAGATGTGAGCTCTGGATGGAGAAAAGACCCAGGAGTCCTGAAATGTCAAAAAAAAAAAAAACCCCAACCGAACCCCAGTGAACACATCCTTCTCTGGAGCATCCAACCAGCTGAGGGCCATGTCCACTTCAGTCCTAAGCACATTTACTTGTGGGACTATACGGGACCGAGCTACCCAACTTTCTGGTCTTCCAGCTTTAATACCAGGTAGGGTGGAATTTTATGCAGAAAACAATCTGGGGTCAGGACGGGGTTTTTTGGCGGGGCTGTGGGGGGAGGTAGCTGTTTGCTTTTCTCAGAGGTCCAACAGCTATTCACAGCTGTCATCACTGAAAGCAGAAGGGAACAAAGAGGGAGAAGTTTCAAAAGGATTCTTTATCAATAATAGATGTCTTATTCATGATACAATTATGGGCTTGGACTCTGTTCCAGGCATGAAAATGCACCTATACTTAGGTTTCACCCTGTTGGTGCATCATGCAGCAGATTAGCAAAGGCAATGGGGGGGGGGGACACAAATCTGGCAGGATCCTCCCGCCCCACATGCCTGCGCTCTTCCTGCCCCAATCGCTGCAGAGGCTTTGTCCCACGAATCCCTCAGGAGAACATGGGCAGTGGGGCAGGAAGGATCACTGGACTTTGGCATCTTTGGTTTTGCCTTTTACAGGAAAGCATTTTAAATACTTTGTTTTCTGCTCTCTCTCTGCTTTTTTTAACACCCCCACCTCCGCTTTTGGCCATAAACCAAGACAAAAAAGAAACCAAACCCCTCCAACTTGGAAAGTACCAATTCTAAATGGGGGAGGTTGTCCCTCTTGTTATTTAAGATGTATGCAGTTGGGGTGGTAGTGGGTTCAACAGACCTCTGGTGCCTGGCAGAGGTGTGCACGTTGTAGCCTGTCTTGTAGGCATCTTAAACTCTGGCGCTGTGGGACTTCCTCAGCTCCAGAAAAGCAATGGTTTGTGTCACCAGAATGCCAAGGCAAAGAAGTATTCGTGTTATGGAGTTATGCCTTTGGTGTCTGTGGAAGGCCTGAACTCCACAGTTCCTTTTGTAGAGGAAAAAACTGTGGACAATAACTCAGGCCCAGTCATTCTTAATCCTTGAGCAGAGAGAAAAAGTAGGGTATAAACATTTTAATTGATCGAATCTTTTCAAAATAGATACTCAAGTGGCTGGATTTTACACCTTTGTATTGAAAAATGCCCTCACCTGAGAATTTCTTTTTTGGTGAAAAATGTTGTGTCCTGAAATAGAAGAAATCTCAAGTCAGGTGTGCCAGGACCTCCCCCCAGAGTCATTTCTTACCCTGTCTTAACAGTCTTGGACTCCTCCTCTTTTCCTCCTCTCTTGGGCCTCCTGTCCGTGTCGGAAGAGCAGCTGGAAAAGGGTTTCTCCCCCTCTGCCCAGCCTTGGCAGTGTTCCTCTGGGTGCAGGAGATGTGTGCATGTAAGAGAGACGCTATGGGTGTCCCAGGGCATGAAAGGGCTCTTACCTGATACGCATCCAGCTGCTCCAGAGTGAAGGTGGTCTGTTTGTTCCCCATTGCTCAGTCCTGGTCCTTATCCTGTGACTCTTTCCCCCGAGGCTCACCAGCTAAGGAGGCGGGGTACTGAGATTATGAAAAGTTCCGGCAACGGGGCTTGCTGAGGCCAGAGAGGATCAAGTGTCAGCTTTCACTGCTCCATGGATCTGAGGATTATAATAGAGGCATTTCATTAGATCCAGAGCGCAGCGGGGGCACGAGGGGCAGGTCCAGCATCACTCCAGAGAGGGTCAGATTACTTCCAGGCCTCGGTCTTTGCATGCAGAGGGCCCTTTGTGGGCAGGCACCCAACGGCTGCCGTGGCCTCCCCCTGCCATTCCCCGCTTTGTTCTTGGCATCTCCTTCCAAATGGTATCAGACACAGCTCCCAAGATCTCTTTTCCATCCAGTCTCTCCCACGCCGCTGCCTTAAGCTTACTGTACCTGCAAGGGCAGATGCCACACACCTCACTCCCTGAGACGTGGGAATGGAGAGGTGGGTGCAAGTTGTTCCTTGTCACATTGTCTCACGCAGCTTCAAAAGCTGCAATGTTGCAAAATCCTCGCCTCTTATCTCTTGGCCATCATTCTTTCCCAGCAGCACTGGCAAGCACTCTCCTCTGACCGCCCAGGCCTCATTAACCACAGACCCTTGAGAGGCCTGCGTAGTGACTTGGAGTGGACTGCACCCATCTTTCATGACATCTCCAGGCATCTGGAATACCTAATAGATCACAGGCATAGCTGGTTTTGAAATCATTTTTCAGGCCTACCACAGTCTGCTTCACCTGCACCTTTGCCAACTGCCAGTGGAGTCTGGGTGACATTACCAGCATGATGGTAGCATAAATCTCCATTTCTCAGGATACCTTCAAACAGGACAGCTGTTGGTTAGCAGCTTTGCAGCTTGGATTGGGGAGGGGGGATCACTTTTCTGATGTCGTTGTCAAGACCTGTAAGTTGTTGTTGGGGGAAAAAACTGGACACCACTGAGCTGCCCACCAGGACCCCAAGTTCACACAGCCTGCAGTGTGATGCGGCTGTGAAGAAAGCAAATGCAATCTTAGGATGCATTAGCAGAAGCATTGTGTCCAGATCACGGGAGGTGGTAGTTCCGCTGTATTCTGCTATGGTCAGGCCCCACCTGGAGTCCTGTGTCCAGTTTTGGGCACCACATTTTCGGAAGGATGTTGACATACTCGAGCGGGTCCAGAGGAGGGCGACCAGGATGGTGAGAGGGTTGGAGTCCAAGTCTTATGAGGAAAGGCTGAGGGAGTTGGGTATGTTTAGCCTGGGAAAGAGAAGGTTTAGAGGGGACATGATTGCAGTCTTCAAGTATTTGAAGGGCTGTCATGTAGAAGATGGAGTGGATCTATTCTCTCTAGCTCTGGATTGCAAGACTAGATCTAATGGGTGGAAATTACAAGGGAGTCGTTACCGGCTTAATATCAGGAGAAACTTCCTGACTGTAAGAGTGGTTGAGCAGTGGAACAGACTGCCTCGGGAGGTGGTAGATGCTCCTTCGCTGGACGTTTTCAAGAGGAGACTGGACAACCATCTTTTGGGTATGTTGTAGGTATGTAGGGGTTTCGGCTGTGTTCCTGCAGAGTGCAGGGGGTTGGACTAGATGGCCTGCAAGATCCCTTCCAACTCTAACATTCTATGATTCTTTTCCCCTCTCAGTCTCAGCAAGTTCAGATCTCAGTCGCTTATACTGGAAGGTGGGATTTTTATTCCAGTGTGCATCACCTTACATTTGCCAACATTGATCCTCAGCTGCCACATTATTGCCCACTCACCTAATATGTGGAGATCCTTCTGGAGCTGTTGATCCCCAACTGGTATCCCCAACTGGTAGCTAAACCCCAGCACACATCCCCCCCAAGCATGCTTGGGAGCTGAAATTCTGAGCTGTAATCATGGGATAGGAACATATAGGAGAAGTGGGAAGGGCTTCTACAGAAGTGGTGGAGAAAGCATATGCTAGGGTTATGGAAGTCTTCTTCAAGAAGAGATGGGGCTCAAGGAAAAGTAGATGAGCCCCCAAACTGGAGGGAACTAACACCTGATTTAAAGATTCAGGTGGCCAGCCGTGTTGGTCTGAAGCAGCAGAACAAAGTTTGAGTCCAGTGGCACCTTTAGGACCAACACAATTTTATTCAAAGTACAAGCTTTCTTGTGCAAGCACATTTCTTCAGTGAAAGGAGACAACACAGGGGGCGAAACATGTCCGGAGGATATACCCTGGTGCTGTTAAAGGCTTAGCAGAATGATTTGATGTTTGAGAGGGAGAGAGAGCAAACCATCTTAATGCATACAAACTAAGGGACAGATCCAAATGGGTGTCAGCTAATGCTGCCATGGGTTGGAATGTGTGGGTAGCTTCTCCTTCCTTCTCCTCCCTCCCCCTCCCTTTCTGGGAAGCTGCTGTGTGTTATCTGTAAAGTGTCCCTGAAGCTCTACTCTCTCGTTCCTGACTTTCAGCTGAGAATGTAACCGTTACTTTTGCCCGTGCTTTCAGGTGCTTGCTTATTGGCCTTAATGTATCAGGGAGTCATGTAAGAAAGGGGTATGTCTGTTGTTCCTGTATCTTTGCCCGCCATTCCTGACACAAGAGTTCATGGAGTCCTTAGTACTAGCTCTCAATAAACTGAAACTTCTGAAGGAACGTTGTTGAGTGTTTGACTGGGAAGCCTGACAGCGGGTATCTGTGTGGGTCTGAAGCAACCGAACAAAGGGCATCTTTAAGTACAACAAAGTTTAATTCTGGGTATAAGCTTTGGTGCGCATGTACATATCTGAAGATGTGTGCGTGCACACAAATATTTATACCCAGAATAAAACTTTGTTGCCAGTGGACTCAAAATAAGGGAGAGTAACATGGACACTGTGTGATCTATTTTTAGGAAGGCAATTCTCTCTCCTTTGAAAACCCTGGCATACAAGAAGAAGAAAAGGAAGAAATGCCCATAAAGTGGTGACACTTTGATGTAATGATGGCGTTTGCTTTATTACTGCTAAATCCAGTTGCCATTTAAATTCATACAGCTTATAGTGCAACATTTGCTTAAATGCAAGTCAGGGTATTTTTTTTTCAGGAGGTTGTCTTAAATTTGCATAGAATTAAGTATCATAGGAGGAGCTGCGGTGGCTCAAGTGGTTAAGACACTGAACTGCAGGCTGTGGAAGGTCAGTAGTTCAGCAGTTCGAGACCCATGAGTGCCGCATGACGGGGTGAGCTCCCGTCTCTAGTTCCAGCTCCTGCCAACCTAGCAGTTCGAAAGCAAGAAATTGCAAGTAGATGAATAGGTACCACTTTGGTGGGAAGGTAACAGCGTTCCATGCGCCTTCGTGTTTAGTCATGCCGGCCACATGACCACGGAAATGTCTTCGGACAGCGCTGGCTCTTCGGCTTTGAAACGGAGATGAGCACCGCAACCCTAGAGTCGGATTCGACTGGCTTTCGAGCAAGGGAACCTTTAAGTATCATCATCATCATCATCATCATCATCATCATCATCATCATCATCATCATCATCTTTTTGGGTATAACCTTTTCTAGGGTGAGGGTGTCATTTTCCTTTCAAGTAAGCATGGTCGTTGTTCTAACTATCCTCTATTTATGTTTAACACTGTCCTCTGGTGGACAGTTGGATTATTGCAGGTACTCTACTGTTAAGTTTTTATACCTCGAGCGTTGGTGATTAATAATCAGTTAATTAAATTAAATCAGTTTAAGTGTATAGATCTGAGTACTGATGCATTTCCACTAAAAGACAATGATATATATTGGAAAATTAAAATAGTAATGATTAAAAATATTAAAGAAAAAGAGGAGAGATTAAAGGGGAGGGATGAATGGAAACTATGATTAATAGAAAAGGTGACACATTAAAAAGAACTACAGATATATTTAAAAATTTTAAATTCATATAAAAATTCGCTTTTAGTCTACAAATTAAATAAATGGCGCAGTAGCCAGGGGCTCGGAGAACCTGGCTGAAATCCCCACCCTACCATGGAATCTCACTGGGTGACCTTGGGGCAATGGCATTGTGAAGATAAAATAGGGGACTTGAGAGCATTGCTGCAATGTGCTTTGGATCTCTGTAGTGGGGAAAAGTGGGGTACAAATATTCCCACATGGAATGCAGGGTTTGTTCTTGTTTCATTCGTCCTCTTTCGAACTATTGCTTCCTACTGCTCTCTCTCTCTGAATATGATGGCTATTCTTTGCCATCTAATTTCTAGTATTCTTTTTTAAAAAACCCTCCAACTGCTGGTTGTTCAGGTCTTCTTATCTACAGTAATCTATATCTTCTTGTTGAATGCATGCTCAGGGGTGTGCTGCTTTCACTTGTGGCAGTGGTGTCCTAGGAGGGTTGGCGTTGGAAGGCTCAGCTATTTCTGCCCCTAGAAAACTATGGCCCACCAGGCCTACATGGATAACAGCCCAGGCTTGGAAGATTTGCTCCCAGTTTTTGTTTGCACCCTCTTTAAAATAATGGTAAAAATAATATCTTCCTTGAAAAACAGTCCATGTCTATGAAGTCTTCTGCTCTGCCTACTGAAGGATATAAGAGGATTATTTTTAAAAAACACAGATGTTGGCTTTATGGAGAAACTGTTAGATATTAGAAACTGTTAGCTATAGGCATGGACAGTTTCAAGAGGGAATTAGATAAGCATCTGGAGCAGAAGTCCATCAGTGGCTATTAGCCACAAGGTCTAGATAGGGACTCTCGGTCTGGGGCCAGTGATGCTCTGTCTTCATGGTGCTTGGGGGTGGGGGATCAATAGTGGGAGGGCTTCTGGTGTCCTGGCCCAACTGCTGGACCCCCTGATGGCACCTGGTATATTTTGGCCGCTGTGTGACAGACAGGGCCGGCTCGCCCACTAGGCGAGCTAGGTGCTCGCCTAGGGCGCAACGGCCGCAGGGGTGCCAAACTGCGCCCTGTCCCTCCCGCGAAAAGCCCCTCCACCACTCCCGTCGCCTCCCCAAGCACCCTGCTTGGGCTCAGGAGGCAGCAGCAGAGCTTGCCCGCCCTCTCCCCAAAGCCCGGGGGGGAGAGGAGGTGGGGGGCGGCTGGTGCTGCCAGTGAAGAGCGCCCTAGCGGGTGCTCAAAATCAATCCCCCCCACGGCTTCTCCCCCCGACGGCCCTTCCAGGCCCACTGCTGGGTTGGGGCTTCTGGGCTGGGCTGCGGGGCAGGAAGGCGGCGGCAGCGCGGCTTCTCCCCCCGACAGCCCTCCCAGGCCCTCCGCTAGGCGTGGGGCTTCTGGGCTGGGTTATGAGGCGGGCAGGTGGCGGCGGTGTGGCTTATCCCCCCCGGCCCTCCCAGGCCCACTGCTGGGCCCAGGGCTTCTGGGCTGGGCCATGGGGTGGGCAGGCTGCAGCGGCATGGCTTCTCCCCCCCCCCACAGCCCTCCCAGGCCCACTGCTGGGTGTGGGGCTTCTGGGCTGGGCCGCAGGGCAGGCAGAGGTCGGTGGCGCGGCTTCTCCCCCCCGATGGCCCTCCCAGCCCCACCATTGGGTGCGGGGCTTCTGGGATGGGCTGCGGGGCGGGCAGGCAGTGGCGGCATGGCTTCTCCCCCCAACAACCCTCCCAGGCCCTCCGCTGGGTGCGGGGCTTCTGGGCTGGGCCGTGGGGCAGGCAGGCGGCGGCGGTGTGGCTTCTCCCCCCCGATGGCCCTCCCAGGCCCACTGCTGGGTGCGGGGCTTCTGGGCTGGGCCGTGGGGCAGGCAGGCGGCGGCGGTGTCGCTTCTCCCCCCCCACGGCCCTCCCAGGCCCACTGCTGGGTGCGGGGCTTCTGGGCTGGGCCACGGGGCGGGCAGGCGGCGGCGGAGTCGCTTCTCCCCCCACGGCCCTCCCAGGCTCACTGCTGGGTGCGGGGCTTCTGGGCTGGGCCACGGGGCGGGCAGGCGGCGGCGGTGTAGCTTCTCCCCCCATGGCCCTCCCAGGCCCTCCGCTGGGTGCAGGGCTTCTGGGCTGGGCCGTGGGGCAGGCAGGCAGCGGCGGTGTAGCTTCTCCCCCCCCACGGCCCTCCCAGGCCCACTGCTGGGTGCGGGGTTTCTGGGCTGGGCCACGGGGCGGGCAGGCGGCGGAGGTGTAGCTTCTCCCCACCCACGGCCCTCCCAGGCCCACTGCTGGGTGCGGGGTTTCTGGGCTGGGCCACGGGGCGGGCAGGCGGCAGCGGTGTCGCTTCTCCCCCCCCACGGCCCTCCCAGGCCCACTGCTGGGTGCGGGGCTTCGGGGCTGGGCCACGGGGCGGGCAGGTGGCGGCGGTGTCGCTTCTCCCCCCCACGGCCCTCCCAGGCCCACTGCTGGGTGCGGGGCTTCTGGGCTGGGCCACGGGGCGGGCAGGCGGCGGCGGTGTCGCTTCTCCCCCCCACGGCCCTCCCAGGCCCACTGCTGGGTGCGGGGCTTCTGGGCTGGGCCACGGGGCGGGCAGGCGGCGGCGGTGTCGCTTCTCCCCCATGGCCCTCCCAGGCCCACTGCTGGGTGCGGGGCTTCTGGGCTGGGCCACGGGGCGGGCAGGTGGCGGCGGTGTCGCTTCTCCCCCCACGGCCCTCCCAGGCCCACTGCTGGGTGCGGGGCTTCTGGGCTGGGCCACGGGGCGGGCAGGCGGCGGCGGTGTCGCTTCTCCCCCATGGCCCTCCCAGGCCCACTGCTGGGTGCGGGGCTTCTGGGCTGGGCCACGGGGCGGGCAAGCGGCGGCGGTGTCGCTTCTCCCCCCACGGCCCTCCCAGGCCCACTGCTGGGTGCGGGGTTTCTGGGCTGGGCCACGGGGCGGGCAGGCGGCGGCGGTGTCGCTTCTCCCCCCCCACGGCCCTCCCAGGCCCACTGCTGGGTGCGGGGTTTCTGGGCTGGGCCACGGGGCGGGCAGGCGGCGGCGGTGTGGCTTCTCCCCCCCCACGGCCCTCCCAGGCCCACTGCAGGGTGCGGGGCTTCTGGGCTGGGCCGCGGGGCGGGCAGGCGGCGGCGGTGTGGCTTCTCCCTCCCACGGCCCTCCCAGGCCCACTGCTGGGTGCGGGGCTTCTGGGCTGGGCCACGGGGCGGGCAGGCGGCGGCGGTGTGGCTTCTCCCCCCCACGGCCCTCCCAGGCCCACTGCTGGGTGCGGGGCTTCTGGGCTGGGCCACGGGGCGGGCAGGCGGCGGCGGTGTCGCTTCTCCCCCCCACGGCCCTCCCACGCCCACTGCTGGGTGCGGGGCTTCTGGGCTGGGCCACGGGGCGGGCAGGTGGCGGCGGTGTCGCTTCTCCCCCCCACGGCCCTCCCAGGCCCACTGCTGGGCGCGGGGGTTCTGGGCTGGGCCACGGGGCGGGCAGGAGGCGGCGGTGTAGCTTCTCCCCCCCACGGCCCTCCCAGGCCCACTGCTGGGCGCGGGGCTTCTGGGCTGGGCCACGGGGCGGGCAGGCGGCGGCGGTGTAGCTTCTCCCCCCCCATGGCCCTCCCAGGCCCACTGCTGCAAGCGGGGCTTCTGGGCTGGGCCACGGGGCGGGCAGGCGGCGGCGGTGTCGCTTCTCCCCCCCATGGCCCTCCCAGGCCCACTGCTGGGTGCGGGGCTTCTGGGCTGGGCCACGGGGCGGGCAGGCGGCGGCGGTGTCGCTTCTCCCCCCCATGGCCCTCCCAGGCCCACTGCTGGGTGCGGGGCTTCTGGGCTGGGCCGTGGGGCGGGCAGGCGGCGGCGGTGTCGCTTCTCCCCCATGGCCCTCCCAGGCCCACTGCTGGGTGCGGGGCTTCTGGGCTGGGCTACGGGGCGGGCAGGTGGCGGCGGTGTCGCTTCTCCCCCCACGGCCCTCCCAGGCCCACTGCTGGGTGCGGGGTTTCTGGGTTGGGCCACGGGGCGGGCAGGCGGCGGCGGTGTCGCTTCTCCCCCCACGGCCCTCCCAGGCCCACTGCTGGGTGCGGGGCTTCTGGGCTGGGCCACGGGGCGGGCAGGCGGCGGCGGTGTCGCTTCTCCCCCCACGGCCCTCCCAGGCCCACTGCTGGGTGCGGGGTTTCTGGGTTGGGCCACGGGGCGGGCAGGCGGCGGCGGTGTCGCTTCTCCCCCCACGGCCCTCCCAGGCCCACTGCTGGGTGCGGGGCTTCTGGGCTGGGCCACGGGGCGGGCAGGCGGCGGCGGTGTCGCTTCTCCCCCCACGGCCCTCCCAGGCCCACTGCTGGGTGCGGGGTTTCTGGGTTGGGCCACGGGGCGGGCAGGCGGCGGCGGTGTCGCTTCTCCCCCCACGGCCCTCCCAGGCCCACTGCTGGGTGCGGGGCTTCTGGGCTGGGCCACGGGGCGGGCAGGCGGCGGTGGTGTCGCTTCTCCCCCCCACGGCCCTCCCAGGCCCACTGCTGGGTGCGGGGCTTCTGGGCTGGGCCACGGGGCGGGCAGGCGGCGGCGGTGTCGCTTCTCCCCCCCACGGCCCTCCCAGGCCCACTGCTGGGTGCGGGGCTTCTGGGCTGGGCCACGGGGCGGGCAGGCGGCGGCGGTGTCGCTTCTCCCCCCACGGCCTTCCCAGGCCCACTGTTGGGTGCGGGGCTTCTGGGCTGGGCCACGGGGCGGGCAGGCGGCGGCGGTGTCGCTTCTCCCCCCACGGCCTTCCCAGGCCCACTGTTGGGTGCGGGGCTTCTGGGCTGGGCCACGGGGCGGGCAGGCGGCGGCGGTGTCGCTTCTCCCCCCCCACGGCCCTCCCAGGCCCACTGCTGGGTGCGGGGCTTCTGGGCTGGGCCACGGGGCGGGCAGGCGGCGGCGGTGTCGCTTCTCCCCGCCACGGCCCTCCAAGGCCCACTGCTGGGTGCGGGGTTTCTGGGCTGGGCCACGGGGCGGGCAGGCGGCGGCGGTGTGGCTTCTCCCCCCACGGCCCTCCCAGGCCCACTGCAGGGTGCGGGGCTTCTGGGCTGGGCCACGGGGCGGGCAGGCGGCGGCGGTGTGGCTTCTCCCTCCCACGGCCCTCCCAGGCCCACTGCTGGGTGCGGGGCTTCTGGGCTGGGCCACGGGGCGGGCAGGCGGCGGCGGTGTGGCTTCTCCCCCCACGGCCCTCCCACGCCCACTGCTGGGTGCGGGGCTTCTGGGCTGGGCCACGGGGCGGGCAGGCGGCGGCGGTGTCGCTTCTCCCCCACGGCCCTCCCAGGCCCACTGCTGGGCGCGGGGCTTCTGGGCTGGGCCACGGGGCGGGCAGGAGGCGGCGGTGTAGCTTCTCCCCCACGGCCCTCCCAGGCCCACTGCTGGGTGCGGGGCTTCTGGGCTGGGCCACGGGGCGGGCAGGCGGCGGCGGTGTGGCTTCTCCCCCCATGGCCCTCCCAGGCCCACTGCTGGAAGCGGGGCTTCTGGGCTGGGCCACGGGGCGGGCAGGCGGCGGCGGTGTCGCTTCTCCCCCCCCATGGCCCTCCCAGGCCCACTGCTGGGTGCGGGGTTTCTGGGCTGGGCCACGGGGCGGGCAGGCGGCGGCGGTGTCGCTTCTCCCCCCCCATGGCCCTCCCAGACCCACTGCTGGGTGCGGGGCTTCTGGGCTGGGCCGTGGGGCGGGCAGGCGGCGGCGGTGTAGCTTCTCCCCCCCCATGGCCCTCCCAGGCCCACTGCTGGGTGCGGGGCTTCTGGGCTGGGCCGTGGGGCGGGCAGGCGGCGGCGGTGTCGCTTCTCCCCCCCCATGGCCCTCCCAGGCCCACTGCTGGGTGCGGGGCTTCTGGGCTGGGCTACGGGGCGGGCAGGTGGCGGCGGTGTCGCTTCTCCCCCCCACGGCCCTCCCAGGCCCACTGCTGGAAGCGGGGCTTCTGGGCTGGGCCACGGGGCGGGCAGGAGGCGGCGGTGTAGCTTCTCCCCCCACGGCCCTCCCAGGCCCACTGCTGGGTGCGGGGCTTCTGGGCTGGGCTGCGGGGCGGGCAGGCAGTGGCGGCATGGCTTCTCCCCCCCAACAACCCTCCCAGGCCCTCCGCTGGATGCGGGGCTTCTGGGCTGGGCCACGGGGCGGGCAGGCGGCGGCGGTGTCGCTTCTCCTCCCCCACGGCCCTCCCAGGCCCACTGCTGGGTGCGGGGCTTCTGGGCTGGGCTGCGGGGCGGGCAGGCAGTGGCGGCATGGCTTCTCCCCCCCAACAACCCTCCCAGGCCCTCCGCTGGGTGCGGGGCTTCTGGGCTGGGCCACGGGGCGGGCAGGCGGCGGCGGTGTCGCTTCTCCCCCCCCACGGCCTTCCCAGGCCCACTGTTGGGTGCGGGGCTTCTGGGCTGGGCCACGGGGCGGGCAGGCGGCGGCGGTGTCGCTTCTCCCCCCCCACGGCCCTCCCAGGCCCACTGCTGGGTGCGGGGCTTCTGGGCTGGGCCACGGGGCGGGCAGGCGGCGGCGGTGTCGCTTCTCCCCGCCACGGCCCTCCCAGGCCCACTGCTGGGTGCGGGGCTTCTGGGCTGGGCCACGGGGCGGGCAAGCGGCGGCGGTGTCGCTTCTCCCCCACGGCCCTCCCAGGCCCACTGCTGGGCGCGGGGGTTCTGGGCTGGGCCACGGGGCGGGCAGGAGGCGGCGGTGTAGCTTCTCCCCCCACGGCCCTCCCAGGCCCACTGCTGGGCGCGGGGCTTCTGGGCTGGGCCACGGGGCGGGCAGGCGGCGGCGGTGTAGCTTCTCCCCCCATGGCCCTCCCAGGCCCACTGCTGCAAGCGGGGCTTCTGGGCTGGGCCACGGGGCGGGCAGGCGGCGGCGGTGTCGCTTCTCCCCCCCCATGGCCCTCCCAGGCCCACTGCTGGGTGCGGGGCTTCTGGGCTGGGCCACGGGGCGGGCAGGCGGCGGCGGTGTCGCTTCTCCCCCCCCATGGCCCTCCCAGGCCCACTGCTGGATGCGGGGCTTCTGGGCTGGGCCGTGGGGCGGGCAGGCGGCGGCGGTGTCGCTTCTCCCCCCATGGCCCTCCCAGGCCCACTGCTGGGTGCGGGGCTTCTGGGCTGGGCTACGGGGCGGGCAGGTGGCGGCGGTGTCGCTTCTCCCCCCACGGCCCTCCCAGGCCCACTGCTGGGTGCGGGGTTTCTGGGTTGGGCCACGGGGCGGGCAGGCGGCGGCGGTGTCGCTTCTCCCCCCACGGCCCTCCCAGGCCCACTGCTGGGTGCGGGGCTTCTGGGCTGGGCCACGGGGCGGGCAGGCGGCGGCGGTGTCGCTTCTCCCCCCACGGCCCTCCCAGGCCCACTGCTGGGTGCGGGGTTTCTGGGTTGGGCCACGGGGCGGGCAGGCGGCGGCGGTGTCGCTTCTCCCCCCACGGCCCTCCCAGGCCCACTGCTGGGTGCGGGGCTTCTGGGCTGGGCCACGGGGCGGGCAGGCGGCGGCGGTGTCGCTTCTCCCCCCCCACGGCCCTCCCAGGCCCACTGCTGGGTGCGGGGTTTCTGGGTTGGGCCACGGGGCGGGCAGGCGGCGGCGGTGTCGCTTCTCCCCCCCACGGCCCTCCCAGGCCCACTGCTGGGTGCGGGGCTTCTGGGCTGGGCCACGGGGCGGGCAGGCGGCGGCGGTGTCGCTTCTCCCCCACGGCCTTCCCAGGCCCACTGTTGGGTGCGGGGCTTCTGGGCTGGGCCACGGGGCGGGCAGGCGGCGGCGGTGTCGCTTCTCCCCCCCCACGGCCTTCCCAGGCCCACTGTTGGGTGCGGGGCTTCTGGGCTGGGCCACGGGGCGGGCAGGCGGCGGCGGTGTCGCTTCTCCCCCCACGGCCCTCCCAGGCCCACTGCTGGGTGCGGGGCTTCTGGGCTGGGCCACGGGGCGGGCAGGCGGCGGTGGTGTCGCTTCTCCCCGCCACGGCCCTCCCAGGCCCACTGCTGGGTGCGGGGCTTCTGGGCTGGGCCACGGGGCGGGCAGGCGGCGGCGGTGTCGCTTCTCCCCGCCACGGCCCTCCAAGGCCCACTGCTGGGTGCGGGGCTTCTGGGCTGGGCCACGGGGCGGGCAGGCGGCGGCGGTGTCGCTTCTCCTCCCCCACGGCCCTCCCAGGCCCACTGCTGGGTGCGGGGCTTCTGGGCTGGGCTGCGGGGCGGGCAGGCAGTGGCGGCATGGCTTCTCCCCCCCAACAACCCTCCCAGGCCCTCCGCTGGGTGCGGGGCTTCTGGGCTGGGCCACGGGGCGGGCAGGCGGCGGCGGTGTCGCTTCTCCCCCCATGGCCCTCCCAGGCCCACTGCTGGAAGCGGGGCTTCTGGGCTGGGCCACGGGGCGGGCAGGAGGCGGCGGTGTAGCTTCTCCCCCCCACGGCCCTCCCAGGCCCACTGCTGGGTGCGGGGCTTCTGGGCTGGGCCACGGGGCGGGCAGGCGGCGGCGGTGTAGCTTCTCCCCCCATGGCCCTCCCAGGCCCACTGCTGGAAGCGGGGCTTCTGGGCTGGGCCACGGGGCGGGCAGGCGGCGGCCGTGTCGCTTCTCCCCCCATGGCCCTCCCAGGCCCACTGCTGGGTGCGGGGTTTCTGGGCTGGGCCACGGGGCGGGCAGGCGGCGGCGGTGTCGCTTCTCCCCCCCCATGGCCCTCCCAGACCCACTGCTGGGTGCGGGGCTTCTGGGCTGGGCCGTGGGGCGGGCAGGCGGCGGCGGTGTAGCTTCTCCCCCCCCATGGCCCTCCCAGGCCCACTGCTGGGTGCGGGGCTTCTGGGCTGGGCCGTGGGGCGGGCAGGCGGCGGCGGTGTCGCTTCTCCCCCCCCATGGCCCTCCCAGGCCCACTGCTGGGTGCGGGGCTTCTGGGCTGGGCTACGGGGCGGGGAGGTGGCGGCGGTGTCGCTTCTCCCCCCCCACGGCCCTCCCAGGCCCACTGCTGGGTGCGGGGTTTCTGGGCTGGGCCACGGGGCGGGCAGGCGGCGGCGGTGTCGCTTCTCCCCCCCCACGGCCCTCCCAGGCCCACTGCTGGGTGCGGGGTTTCTGGGCTGGGCCACGGGGCGGGCAGGCGGCGGCGGTGTGGCTTCTCCCCCCACGGCCCTCCCAGGCCCACTGCAGGGTGCGGGGCTTCTGGGCTGGGCCACGGGGCGGGCAGGCGGCGGCGGTGTGGCTTCTCCCTCCCACGGCCCTCCCAGGCCCACTGCTGGGTGCGGGGCTTCTGGGCTGGGCCACGGGGCGGGCAGGCGGCGGCGGTGTGGCTTCTCCCCCCACGGCCCTCCCAGGCCCACTGCTGGGTGCGGGGCTTCTGGGCTGGGCCACGGGGCGGGCAGGCGGCGGCGGTGTCGCTTCTCCCCCCACGGCCCTCCCACGCCCACTGCTGGGTGCGGGGCTTCTGGGCTGGGCCACGGGGCGGGCAGGCGGCGGCGGTGTCGCTTCTCCCCCCCACGGCCCTCCCAGGCCCACTGCTGGGCGCGGGGCTTCTGGGCTGGGCCACGGGGCGGGCAGGAGGCGGCGGTGTAGCTTCTCCCCCCCCACGGCCCTCCCAGGCCCACTGCTGGGTGCGGGGCTTCTGGGCTGGGCCACGGGGCGGGCAGGCGGCGGCGGTGTAGCTTCTCCCCCCATGGCCCTCCCAGGCCCACTGCTGGAAGCGGGGCTTCTGGGCTGGGCCACGGGGCGGGCAGGCGGCGGCGGTGTCGCTTCTCCCCCATGGCCCTCCCAGGCCCACTGCTGGGTGCGGGGTTTCTGGGCTGGGCCACGGGGCGGGCAGGCGGCGGCGGTGTCGCTTCTCCCCCTCATGGCCCTCCCAGACCCACTGCTGGGTGCGGGGCTTCTGGGCTGGGCCGTGGGGCGGGCAGGCGGCGGCGGTGTAGCTTCTCCCCCCATGGCCCTCCCAGGCCCACTGCTGGGTGCGGGGCTTCTGGGCTGGGCCGTGGGGCGGGCAGGCGGCGGCGGTGTCGCTTCTCCCCCCATGGCCCTCCCAGGCCCACTGCTGGGTGCGGGGCTTCTGGGCTGGGCTACGGGGCGGGCAGGTGGCGGCGGTGTCGCTTCTCCCCCACGGCCCTCCCAGGCCCACTGCTGGAAGCGGGGCTTCTGGGCTGGGCCACGGGGCGGGCAGGAGGCGGCGGTGTAGCTTCTCCCCCCCCACGGCCCTCCCAGGCCCACTGCTGGGTGCGGGGCTTCTGGGCTGGGCCACGGGGCGGGCAGGCGTCGGCGGTGTGGCTTCTCCCCCCACGGCCCTCCCAGGCCCACTGCTGGGTGCGGGGCTTCTGGGCTGGGCCACGGGGCGGGCAGGCGGCGGCGGTGTCGCTTCTCCCCCCCCGGCCCTCCCAGGCCCACTGTGGGGTGCGGGGCTTCTGGGCTGGGCCACGGGGCGGGCAGGCGGCGGCGGTGTCGCTTCTCCCCCCACGGCCCTCCCAGGCCCACTGCTGGGTGCGGGGCTTCTGGGCTGGGCCACGGGGCGGGCAGGCGGCGGCGGTGTCGCTTCTCCCCGCCACGGCCCTCCCAGGCCCACTGCTGGGTGCGGGGCTTCTGGGCTGGGCTACGGGGCGGGCAGGCGGCGGCGGTGTCGCTTCTCCTCCCCACGGCCCTCCCAGGCCCACTGCTGGGTGCGGGGGCTTCTGGGCTGGGCTGCGGGGCGGGCAGGCAGTGGCGGCATGGCTTCTCCCCCCAACAACCCTCCCAGGCCCTCCGCTGGATGCGGGGCTTCTGGGCTGGGCCACGGGGCGGGCAGGCGGCGGCAGTGTCGCTTCTCCTCCCCACGGCCCTCCCAGGCCCACTGCTGGGTGCGGGGCTTCTGGGCTGGGCTGCGGGGCGGGCAGGCAGTGGCGACATGGCTTCTCCCCCCAACAACCCTCCCAGGCCCTCCGCTGGGTGCGGGGCTTCTGGGCTGGGCCACGGGGCGGGCAGGCGGCGGCGGTGTCGCTTCTCCCCCCACGGCCTTCCCAGGCCCACTGTTGGGTGCGGGGCTTCTGGGCTGGGCCACGGGGCGGGCAGGCGGCGGCGGTGTCGCTTCTCCCCCCCCACGGCCCTCCCAGGCCCACTGCTGGGTGCGGGGCTTCTGGGCTGGGCCACGGGGCGGGCAGGCGGCGGCGGTGTCGCTTCTCCCCGCCACGGCCCTCCCAGGCCCACTGCTGGGTGCGGGGCTTCTGGGCTGGGCCACGGGGCGGGCAGGCGGCGGCGGTGTCGCTTCTCCCCGCCACGGCCCTCCCAGGCCCACTGCTGGGTGCGGGGCTTCTGGGCTGGGCCACGGGGCGGGCAGGCGGCGGCGGTGTCGCTTCTCCTCCCCCACGGCCCTCCCAGGCCCACTGCTGGGTGCGGGGCTTCTGGGCTGGGCTGCGGGGCGGGCAGGCAGTGGCGGCATGGCTTCTCCCCCCAACAACCCTCCCAGGCCCTCCGCTGGATGCGGGGCTTCTGGGCTGGGCCACGGGGCGGGCAGGCGGCGGCGGTGTCGCTTCTCCCCCCCACGGCCCTCCCAGGCCCACTGCTGGGTGCGGGGCTTCTGGGCTGGGCTGCGGGGCGGGCAGGCGGTGGCGGTGTGGCTTCTCCCCCCCACGGCCCTCCCAGGCTCACTGCTGGGTGCGGGGCTTCTGGGCTGGGCTGCGGGGCGGGCAGGCGGCGGCGGTGTGGCTTCTCCCCCCACGGCCCTCCCAGGCTCACTACTGGGTGCGGGGCTTCTGGGCTGGGCCACGGGGCGGGCAGGCGGCGGCGGTGTCGCTTCTCCCCCCCCATGGCCCCTCTAGGCCCTCCGCTGGGTGCTGGGCTTCTGGGCTGGGCCACGGGGCGGGCAGGCGGCGGCGGTGTAGCTTCTCCCCCCCCCATGGCCCTCCCAGGCCCACTGCTGGGTGCGGGGCTTCTGGGCTGGGCTGCGGGGCGGGCAGGCAGTGGCGGCATGGCTTCTCCCCCCAACAACCCTCCCAGGCCCTCCGCTGGGTGCGGGGCTTCTGGGCTGGGCTGCGGGGCGGGCAGGCGGTGGTGGTGTGGCTTCTCCCCCCCCACGGCCCTCCCAGGCCCACTGCTGGGTGCGGGGCTTCTGGGCTGGGCTGCGGGGCGGGCAGGCGGCGGCGGTGTGGCTTCTCCCCCACGGCCCTCCCAGGCTCACTGCTGGGTGCGGGGCTTCTGGGCTGGGCCACGGGGCGGGCAGGCGGCGGCGGTGTCGCTTCTCCTCCCCCACGGCCCTCCCAGGCCCACTGCTGGGTGCGGGGCTTCTGGGCTGGGCTGCGGGGCGGGCAGGCGGCGGCGGTGTGCTTCTCCCCCAACAACCCTCCCAGGCCCTCCGCTGGATGCGGGCTTCTGGGCTGGGCCACGGGGCGGGCAGGCGGCGGCGGCGTCGCTGTCTCCCCACGGCCCTCCCAGGCCCACTGCTGGGTGCGGGGCTTCTGGGCTGGGCCACGGGGCGGGCAGGCGGCGGCGGTGTAGCTTCTCTCCCCCATGGCCCTCCCAGGCCCACTGCTGGGTGCGGGGCTTCTGGGCTGGGCCACGGGGCGGGCAGGCGGCGGCGGTGTCGCTTCTCCCCCCCCACGGCCCTCCCAGGCCCACTGCTGGGTGCGGGGTTTCTGGGCTGGGCCACGGGGCGGGCAGGCGGCGGCGGTGTCGCTTCTCCCCCCACGGCCCTCCCAGGCCCACTGCTGGGTGCGGGGTTTCTGGGCTGGGCCACGGGGCGGGCAGGCGGCGGCGGTGTCGCTTCTCCCCCCACGGCCCTCCCAGGCCCACTGCTGGGTGCGGGGTTTCTGGGCTGGGCCACGGGGCGGGCAGGCGGCGGCGGTGTCGCTTCTCCCCCCCACGGCCCTCCCAGGCCCACTGCTGGGTGCGGGGTTTCTGGGCTGGGCCACGGGGCGGGCAGGCGGCGGCGGTGTCGCTTCTCCCCCCACGGCCCTCCCAGGCCCACTGCTGGGTGCGGGGCTTCTGGGCTGGGCCACGGGGCGGGCAGGCGGCGGCGGTGTGGCTTCTCCCCCCCACGGCCCTCCCAGGCCCACTGCTGGGTGCGGGGCTTCTGGGCTGGGCCACGGGGCGGGCAGGCGGCGGCGGTGTGGCTTCTCCCCCCCCACGGCCCTCCCAGGCCCACTGCTGGGTGCGGGGCTTCTGGGCTGGGCCACGGGGCGGGCAGGCGGCGGCGGTGTCGCTTCTCCCCCCACGGCCCTCCCAGGCCCACTGCTGGGTGCGGGGCTTCTGGGCTGGGCCACGGGGCGGGCAGGCGGCGGCGGTGTGGCTTCTCCCCCCCCACGGCCCTCCCAGGCCCACTGCTGGGTGCGGGGCTTCTGGGCTGGGCCGCGGGGCGGGCAGGCGGCGGCGGTGTCGCTTCTCCCGCCCCCACTGGCCCTCCCAGGCCCACTGCTGGGTGCGGGGCTTCTGGGCTGGGCCACGGGGCGGGCAGGCGGCGGCGGTGTCGCTTCCCCCCACGGCCCTCCCAGGCCCACTGCTGGGTGCGGGGCTTCTGGGCTGGGCCACGGGGCGGGCAGGCGGCGGTGGTGTCGCTTCTCCCCCACGGCCCTCCCAGGCCCACTGCTGGGTGCGGGGCTTCTGGGCTGGGCCACGGGGCGGGCAGGCGGCGGCGGTGTCGCTTCTCCCCCACGGCCCTCCCAGGCCCACTGCTGGGTGCGGGGCTTCTGGGCTGGGCCACGGGGCGGGCAGGCGGCGGCGGTGTCGCTTCTCCCCCCACGGCCCTCCCAGGCCCACTGCTGGGTGCGGGGCTTCTGGGCTGGGCCACGGGGCGGGCAGGCGGCGGCGGTGTCGCTTCTCCCCCCACGGCCCTCCCAGGCCCACTGCTGGGTGCGGGGCTTCTGGACTGGGCCACGGGGCGGGCAGGCGGCGGCGGTGTCGCTTCTCCCCCCCATGGCCCTCCCAGGCCCACTGCTGGGTCCGGGGCTTCTGGGCTGGGCCACGGGGCGGGCAGGCGGCGGCGGTGTCGCTTCTCCCCACTACGGCCCTCCCAGGCCCACTGCTGGGTGCGGGGCTTCTGGGCTGGGCCACGGGGCGGGCAGGCGGCGGCGGTGTAGCTTCTCCCCCCCCATGGCCCTCCCAGGCCCACTGCTGGAAGCGGGGCTTCTGGGCTGGGCCACGGGGCGGGCAGGCGGCGGCGGTGTCGCTTCTCCCCCCCCACGGCCCTCCCAGGCCCACTGCTGGGTGCGGGGTTTCTGGGCTGGGCCACGGGGCGGGCAGGCGGCGGCGGTGTCGCTTCTCCCCCCCCATGGCCCTCCCAGACCCACTGCTGGGTGCGGGGCTTCTGGGCTGGGCCGTGGGGCGGGCAGGCGGCGGCGGTGTAGCTTCTCCCCCCCCATGGCACTCCCAGGCCCACTGCTGGGTGCGGGGCTTCTGGGCTGGGCCGTGGGGCGGGCAGGCGGCGGCGGTGTCGCTTCTCCCCCCATGGCCCTCCCAGGCCCACTGCTGGGTGCGGGGCTTCTGGGCTGGGCTACGGGGCGGGCAGGTGGCGGCGGTGTCGCTTCTCCCCCCCACGGCCCTCCCAGGCCCACTGCTGGGTGCGGGGTTTCTGGGTTGGGCCACGGGGCGGGCAGGCGGCGGCGGTGTCGCTTCTCCCCCCCCACGGCCCTCCCAGGCCCACTGCTGGGTGCGGGGCTTCTGGGCTGGGCCACGGGGCGGGCAGGCGGCGGCGGTGTCGCTTCTCCCCCCCCATGGCCCTCCCAGGCCCTCCGCTGGGTGCAGGGCTTCTGGGCTGGGCCACGGGGCGGGCAGGCGGCGGCGGTGTCGCTTCTCCTCCCCATGGACCTCCCAGGCCCTCTGCTGGGTGCAGGGCTTCTGGGCTGGGCCACGGGGCGGGCAGGCGGCGGAGGTGTGGCTTCTTCCCCCCCACGGCCCTCCCAGGCCCACTGCTGGGTGCGGGGCTTCTGGGCTGGGCTGCGGGGCGGGCAGGCAGTGGCGGCATGGCTTCTCCCTCTCAACAACCCTCCCAGGCCCTCCGCTGGGTGCAGGGCTTCTGGGCTGGGCCGTGGGGCAGGCAGGCAGCGGCGGTGTGGCTTCTCCCCCCCATGGCCCTCCCAGGCTCACTGCTGGGTGCGGGGCTTCTGGGCTGGGCCACGGGGCGGGGAGGGGGCGGCGGTGTGGCTTCTCTCCCCCACGGCCCCTCTAGGCCCTCCGCTTGGTGCTGGGCTTCTGGGCTGGGCCGCGGGGCGGGCAGGCGGCGGCGGTGTGGCTTCTCCCCCCCACGGCCCCTGTAGGCCCTCCGCTGGGTGCGGGGCTTCTGGGCTGGGCCACGGGGCGGGCAGGCGGCGGCGGTGGTGAGCTTCTCCCCCCCACGGCCCTCCCAGGCCCTCCGCTGGGTGCGGGGCTTCTGGGCTGGGCCACGGGGCGGGCAGGCGGCGGCGGTGTAGCTTCTCCCCCCCACGGCCCTCCCAGGCCCACTGCTGGGTGCGGGGCTTCTGGGCTGGGCCACGGGGCGGGCAGGCGGCGGCGGTGTGGCTTCTCCCCCCCACGGCCCCTCTAGGCCCTCCGCTGGGTGCTGGGCTTCTGGGCTGGGCCACGGGCGGGCAGGCGGCGGTGGTGTGGCTTCTTCCCCCCCACGGCCCTCCCAGGCCCACTGCTGGGTGCGGGGCTTCTGGGCTGGGCTGCGGGGCGGGCAGGCAGTGGCGGCATGGCTTCTCCCCCCAACAACCCTCCCAGGCCCTCCGCTGGGTGCAGGGCTTCTGGGCTGGACCGTGGGGCAGGCAGGCAGCGGCGGTGTGGCTTCTCCCCCCCACGGCCCTCCCAGGCTCACTGCTGGGTGCAGGGCTTCTGGGGTGGTCCACGGGGCGGGCAGGCGGCGGCGGTGTGGCTTCTCCCCCCACGGCCCCTCTAGGCCCTCCGCTGGGTGCTGGGCTTCTGGGCTGGGCCACGGGGCGGGCAGGCGGCGGCGGTGTGGCTTCTTCCCCCCACGGCCCTCCCAGGCTCACTGCTGGGTGCAGGGCTTCTGGGCTGGGCCACGGGGCGGGCAGGCAGCGGCGGTGTGGCTTCTCCCCCCCACGGCCCCTCTAGGCCCTCCGCTGGGTGCAGGGCTTCTGGGCTGGGCCACGGGGCGGGCAGGCGGCGGCGGTGTGGCTTCTCCCCCCCACGGCCCCTCTAGGCCCTCCGCTGGGTGCTGGGCTTCTGGGCTGGGCCACGGGGCGGGCAGGCGGCGGCGGTGTGGCTTCTTCCCCCCACGGCCCTCCCAGGCTCACTGCTGGGTGAAGGGCTTCTGGGCTGGGCCGTGGGGCAGGCAGGCAGCGGCGGTGTGGCTTCTCCCCCCACGGCCCTCCCAGGCTCACTGCTGGGTGCAGGGCTTCTGGGCTGGGCAACGGGGCGGGCAGGCGGCAGCGGTGTGGCTTCTCCCCCCACGGCCCCTCTAGGCCCTCCGCTGGGTGCGGGGCTTCTGGGCTGGGCTGCGGGGCGGGCAGGCAGTGGTGGCATGGCTTCTCCCCCCCAACAACCCTCCCAGGCCCTCCGCTGGATGCGGGGCTTCTGGGCTGGGCCACGGGGCGGGCAGGCGGCGGCGGTGTAGCTTCTCCCCCCACGGCCCTCCCAGGCCCTCCGCTGGGTGCAGGGCTTCTGGGCTGGGCCACGGGGCGGGCAGGCGGCGGCGGTGTGGCTTCTCCCCACCCATGGCCCTCCCAGGCCCTCCGCTGGGTGCGGGGCTTCTGGGCTGGGCCACGGGGCGGGCATGCAGCGGCGGTGTGGCTTCTCCCCCCCACGGCCCCTCTAGGCCCTCCGCTGGGTGCAGGGCTTCTGGGCTGGGCCACGGGGCGGGCAGGCGGCGGCGGTGTAGCTTCTCCCCCCCACGGCCCTCCCAGGCCCTCCGCTGGGTGCGGGGCTTCTGGGCTGGGATGCGGGGCAGGCAGGCGGCGTCGGTGTAGCTTCTCCCCCCCACGGCCCTCCCAGTCCCTCCGCTGTGGTTGCAGGCCACGGGGCGGGCAGGCAGTGGCGGCATGGCTTCTCCCCCCAACAACCCTCCCAGGCCCTCCGCTGGGTGCAGGGCTTCTGGGCTGGGCCGTGGGGCAGGCAGGCAGCGGCGGTGTGGCTTCTCCCCCCCATGGCCCTCCCAGGCCCTCCGCTGGGTGCGGGGCTTCTGGGCTGGGCTGCGGGGCGGGCAGGAAGTGGCGGCATGGCTTCTCCCCCCAACAACCCTCCCAGGCCCACTGCTGGAAGCGGGGCTTCTGGGCTGGGCCACGGGGCGGGCAGGCGGCGGCGGTGTCGCTTCTCCCCCCACGGCCCTCCCAGGCCCACTGCTGGGTGCGGGGTTTCTGGGCTGGGCCACGGGGCGGGCAGGCGGCGGCGGTGTCGCTTCTCCCCCCACGGCCCTCCCAGACCCACTGCTGGGTGCGGGGCTTCTGGGCTGGGCCGTGGGGCGGGCAGGCGGCGGCGGTGTCTCTCTCCCCCCCACGGCCCTCCCAGGCCCACTGCTGGGTGCGGGGCTTCTGGGCTGGGCCACGGGGCGGGCAGGCGGCGGCGGTGTGGCTTCCCCCCCCACGGCCCTCCCAGGCCCACTGCTGGGTGCGGGGCTTCTGGGCTGGGCCACGGGGCGGGCAGGCGGCGGCGGTGTGGCTTCTCCCCCCACGGCCTTCCCAGGCCCACTGTTGGGTGCGGGGCTTCTGGGCTGGGCCACGGGGCGGGCAGGCGGCGGCGGTGTCGCTTCTCCCCCCACGGCCCTCCCAGGCCCACTGCTGGGTGCGGGGCTTCTGGGCTGGGCCACGGGGCGGGCAGGCGGCGGCGGTGTCGCTTCTCCCGCCACGGCCCTCCCAGGCCCACTGCTGGGTGCGGGGCTTCTGGGCTGGGCCACGGGGCGGGCAGGCGGCGGCGGTGTCGCTTCTCCTCCCCCACGGCCCTCCCAGGCCCACTGCTGGGTGCGGGGCTTCTGGGCTGGGCTGCGGGGCGGGCAGGTAGTGGCGGCATGGCTTCTCCCCCCCAACAACCCTCCCAGGCCCTCCGCTGGGTGCGGGGCTTCTGGGCTGGGCTGCGGGGCGGGCAGGCGGTGGCGGTGTGGCTTCTCCCCCCCCACGGCCCTCCCAGGCCCTCCGCTGGGTGCGGGGCTTCTGGGCTGGGCCACGGGGCGGGCAGGCGGCGGCGGTGTAGCTTCTCCCCCCCCACGGCCCTCCCAGGCCCTCCACTGGGTGCGGGGCTTCTGGGCTGGGCCACGGGGCGGGCAGGCGGCGGCGGTGTAGCTTCTCCCCCCCATGGCCCTCTCAGGCCCTCCGCTGGGTGCAGGGCTTCTGGGCTGGGCCACGGGGCGGGCAGGCGGCGGCGGTGTAGCTTCTCCCCCCATGGCCCTAAGAGGCCCTCCGCTGGGTGCAGGACTTCTGGGCTGGGCCGTGGGGCAGGCAGGCAGCGGCGGTGTGGCTTCTCCCCCCCACGGCCCTCCGAGGCTCATTGCTGGGTGCGGGGCTTCTGGGCTGGGCCACGGGGCGGGCAGGCGGCGGCGGTGTGGCTTCTCCCCCCATGGCCCTCCCAGGCCCTCCGCTAGGTGCAGGGCTTCTGGGCTGGGCCACGGGGCGGGCAGGCGGCGGCGGTGTCGCTTCTCCGCCCCCACGGCCCTCCCAGGCCCTCCGCTGGGTGCAGGGCTTCTGGGCTGGGCCACGGGGCGGGCAGGCGGCGGCGGTGTGAAGCTTCTCCCCCCACGGCCCTCCCAGGCCCTCCGCTGGGTGCGGGGCTTCTGGGCTGGGCCACGGGGCGGGCAGGCGGCGGCGGTGTCGCTCCTCCCCCCCCACGGCCCTCCCAGACCCACTGCTGGGTGCGGAGCTTCTGGGCTGGGCCACGGGGCGGGCAGGCGGCGGCGGTGTAGCTTCTCCCCCCCCACGGCCCTCCCAGGCCCTCCGCTGGGTGCGGGGCTTCTGGGCTGGGCCGCGGGGCGGGCAGGCGGCGGCGGTGTAGCTTCTCCCCCCACGGCCCTCCCAGGCCCTCCGCTGGGTGCGGGGATTCTGGGCTGGGCCGCGGGGCGGGCAGGCGGCGGCGGTGTAGCTTCTCCCCCCACGGCCCTCCCAGGCCCTCCGCTGGGTGCGGGGCTTCTGGGCTGGGCTGCGGGGCGGGCAGGCGGTGGCGGTGTGGCTTCTCCCCCCAACAACCCTCCCAGGGCCCTCCGCTGGGTGCGGGGCTTCTGGGCTGGGCTGCGGGGCGGGCAGGCGGTGGCGGTGTGGCTTCTCCCCCACGGCCCTCCCAGGCCCACTGCTGGGTGCGGGGCTTCTGGGCTGGGCCGTGGGGCAGGCAGGCAGTGGCGGCATGGCTTCTCCCCCACGGCCCTCCCAGGCTCACTGCTGGGTGCAGGGCTTCTGGGCTGGGCCACGGGGCGGGCAGGCGGCGGCGGTGTGGCTTCTCCCCCCACGGCCCCTCTAGGCCCTCCGCTGGGTGCTGGGCTTCTGGGCTGGGCCACGGGGCGGGCAGGCGGCGGCGGTGTGGCTTCTTCCCCCACGGCCCTCCCAGGCCCACTGCTGGGTGCGGGGCTTCTGGGCTGGGCCACGGGGCGGGCAGGCGGCGGCGGTGTGGCTTCTCCCCCCCACGGCCCCTCTAGGCCCTCCGCTGGGTGCTGGGCTTCTGGGCTGGGCCACGGGGCGGGCAGGCGGCGGCGGTGTGGCTTCTTCCCCCCCACGGCCCTCCCAGGCCCACTGCTGGGTGCGGGGCTTCTGGGCTGGGCTGCGGGGCGGGCAGGCAGTGGCGGCATGGCTTCTCCCCCCAACAACCCTCCCAGGCCCTCCGCTGGGTGCAGGGCTTCTGGGCTGGGCCGTGGGGCAGGCAGGCAGCGGCGGTGTGGCTTCCTCCCCCACGGCCCTCCCAGGCTCACTGCTGGGTGCAGGGCTTCTGGGCTGGGCCACGGGGCGGGCAGGCGGCAGCGGTGTGGCTTCTCCCCCCCCACGGCCCCTCTAGGCCCTCCGCTGGGTGCAGGGCTTCTGGGCTGGGCTGCGGGGCGGGCAGGCAGTGGCGGCATGGCTTCTCCCCCCCAACAACCCTCCCAGGCCCTCTGCTGGATGCGGGGCTTCTGGGCTGGGCCACGGGGCGGGCAGGCGGCGGCGGTGTAGCTTCTCCCCCCCCATGGCCCTCCGAGGCCCTCCGCTGGGTGCAGGGCTTCTGGGCTGGGCCACGGGGCGGGCAGGCGGCGGCGGTGTGGCTTCTCCCCCATGGCCCTCCCAGGCCCTCCACTGGGTGCGGGGCTTCTGGGCTGGGCCACGGGGCGGGCAGGCAGCGGCGGTGTGGCTTCTCCCCCCCACGGCCCTCCCAGGCCCTCCGCTGGGTGCGGGGATTCTGGGCTGGGCTGCGGGGCGGGCAGGCGGCGGCGGTGTAGCTTCTCCCCCCACGGCCCTCCCAGGCCCTCCGCTGGGTGCGGGGATTCTGGGCTGGGCTGCGGGGCGGGCAGGCGGCGGCGGTGTAGCTTCCCCCCCACGGCCCTCCCAGGCCCTCCGCTGGGTGCGGGGCTTCTGGGCTGGGCTGCGGGGCGGGCAGGCGGTGGCGGTGTGGCTTCTCCCCCCCAACAACCCTCCCAGGGCCTCCGCTGGGTGCGGGGCTTCTGGGCTGGGCTGCGGGGCGGGCAGGCGGTGGCGGTGTGGCTTCTCCCCCACGGCCCTCCCAGGCCCACTGCTGGGTGCGGGGCTTCTGGGCTGGGCCGTGGGGCAGGCAGGCAGTGGCGGCATGGCTTCTCCCCCAACAACCCTCCCAGGCCCTCCGCTGGGTGCAGGGCTTCTGGGCTGGGCCGTGGGGCAGGCAGGCAGCGGCGGTGTGGGTTCTCCCCCACGGCCCTCCCCGGCTCACTGCTGGGTGCGGGGCTTCTGGGCTGGGCCACGGGGCGTGCATGCGGTGGCGGTGTAGCTTCTCCCCCATGGCCCTCCCAGGCCCTCCACTGGGTGCAGGGCTTCTGGGCTGGGCCACGGGGCGGGCAGGCGGCGGCGGTGTCGCTTCTCCTCCCCACGGCCCTCCCAGGCCCACTGCTGGGTGCGGGGCTTCTGGGCTGGGCTGCGGGGCGGGCAGGCGGTGGCGGTGTGGCTTCTCCCCCCACGGCCCTCCCAGGCCCACTGCTTGGTGCGGGGCTTCTGGGCTGGGCCGTGGGGCAGGCAGGCAGCGGCGGTGTGGCTTCTCCCCCCCCACGGCCCTCCCAGGCCCACTGCTGGGTGCGGGGCTTCTGGGCTGGGCTGCGGGGTGGGCAGGCGGTGGCGGTGTGGCTTCTCCCCCCAACAACCCTCCCAGGCCCTCCGCTGGGTGCGGGGCTTCGGGGCTGGGCTGCGGGGCGGGCAGGCGGTGGCGGTGTGGCTTCTCCCCCCACGGCCCTCCCAGGCCCACTGCTGGGTGCGGGGCTTCTGGGCTGGGCTGCGGGGCGGGCAGGCAGTGGCGGCATGGCTTCTCCCCCCAACAACCCTCCCAGGCCCTCCGCTGGATGCGGGGCTTCTGGGCTGGGCCACGGGGCGGGCAGGCGGCGGCGGTGTAGCTTCTCCCCCATGGCCCTCCCAGGCCCTCCGCTGGGTGCAGGGCTTCTGGGCTGGGCCACGGGGCGGGCAGGCGGCGGCGGTGTGGCTTCTCCCCCCATGGCCCTCTCAGGCCCTCCGCTGGGTGCGGGGCTTCTGGGCTGGGCCACGGGGCGGGCAGGCGGCGGCGGTGTGGCTTCTCCCCCCACGGCCCTCCCAGGCCCTCCGCTGGGTGCGGGGCTTCTGGGCTGGGCCACGGGGCGGGCAGGCGGCGGCGGTGTAGCTTCTCCCCCCATGGCCCTCTCAGGCCCTCCGCTGGGTGCAGGGCTTCTGGGCTGGGCCACGGGGCGGGCAGGCGGCGGCGGTGTAGCTTCTCCCCCCCCACGGCCCTCCCAGGCCCTCCGCTGGGTGCGGGGCTTCTGGGCTGGGCCACGGGGCGGGCAGGCGGCGGCGGTGTAGCTTCTCCCCCCCCATGGCCCTCTCAGGCCCTCCGCTGGGTGCAGGGCTTCTGGGCTGGGCCACGGGGCGGGCAGGCGGCGGCGGTGTAGCTTCTCCCCCCATGGCCCTAAGAGGCCCTCCGCTGGGTGCAGGACTTCTGGGCTGGGCCGTGGGGCAGGCAGGCAGCGGCGGTGTGGCTTCTCCCCCCCACGGCCCTCCGAGGCTCATTGGTGGGTGCGGGGCTTCTGGGCTGGGCCACGGGGCGGGCAGGCGGCGGCGGTGTAGCTTCTCCCCCCCCATGGCCCTCCCAGGCCCTCCGCTGGGTGCAGGGCTTCTGGGCTGGGCCACGGGGCGGGCAGGCGGCGGCGGTGTCGCTTCTCCTCCCCCACGGCCCTCCCAGGCCCGCCGCTGGGTGCAGGGCTTCTGGGCTGGGCCACGGGGCGGGCAGGCGGCGGCGGGGTAGCCTCCCCCCCCCCCATGGCCCTCCCAGGCCCTCCGCTGGGTGCGGGGCTTCTGGGCTGGGCCACGGGGCGGGCAGGCGGCGGCGGTGTAGCTTCTCCCCCCCCACGGCCCTCCCAGACCCACTGCTGGGTGCGGAGCTTCTGGGCTGGGCCACGGGGCGGGCAGGCGGCGGCGGTGTGGCTTCTCCCCCCCCACGGCCCTCCCAGGCCCTCCGCTGGGTGCAGGGCTTCTGGGCTGGGCCACGGGGCGGGCAGGCGGCGGCGGTGTCGCTTCTCCTCCCCCACGGCCCTCCCAGGCCCACTGCTGGGTGCGGGGCTTCTGGGCTGGGCTGCGGGGCGGGCAGGTAGTGGCGGCATGGCTTCTCCCCCCCAACAACCCTCCCAGGCCCTCCGCTGGGTGCGGGGCTTCTGGGCTGGGCTGCGGGGCGGGCAGGCGGTGGCGGTGTGGCTTCTCCCCCCCACGGCCCTCCCAGGCCCTCCGCTGGGTGCGGGGCTTCTGGGCTGGGCCACGGGGCGGGCAGGCGGCGGCGGTGTAGCTTCTCCCCCCACGGCCCTCCCAGGCCCTCCCCTGGGTGCGGGGCTTCTGGGCTGGGCCACGGGGCGGGCAGGCGGCGGCGGTGTAGCTTCTCCCCCCCCATGGCCCTCTCAGGCCCTCCGCTGGGTGCAGGGCTTCTGGGCTGGGCCACGGGGCGGGCAGGCGGCGGCGGTGTAGCTTCTCCCCCCCATGGCCCTAAGAGGCCCTCCGCTGGGTGCAGGACTTCTGGGCTGGGCCGTGGGGCAGGCAGGCAGCGGCGGTGTGGCTTCTCCCCCCACGGCCCTCCGAGGCCTCATTGCTGGGTGCGGGGCTTCTGGGCTGGGCCACGGGGCGGGCAGGCGGCGGCGGTGTAGCTTCTCCCCCCCATGGCCCTCCCAGGCCCTCCGCTAGGTGCAGGGCTTCTGGGCTGGGCCACGGGGCGGGCAGGCGGCGGCGGTGTCGCTTCTCCTCCCCCACGGCCCTCCCAGGCCCTCCGCTGGGTGCAGGGCTTCTGGGCTGGGCCACGGGGCGGGCAGGCGGCGGCGGTGTAGCTTCTCCCCCATGGCCCTCCCAGGCCCTCCGCTGGGTGCGGGGCTTCTGGGCTGGGCCACGGGGCGGGCAGGCGGCGGCGGTGTAGCTTCTCCCCCCACGGCCCTCCCAGACCCACTGCTGGGTGCGGAGCTTCTGGGCTGGGCCACGGGGCGGGCAGGCGGCGGCGGTGTAGCTTCTCCCCCCCCACGGCCCTCCCAGGCCCTCCGCTGGGTGCGGGGCTTCTGGGCTGGGCCACGGGGCGGGCAGGCGGCAGCGGTGTAGCTTCTCCCCCCCCACGGCCCTCCCAGGCCCTCCACTGGGTGCGGGGCTTCTGGGCTGGGCCACGGGGCGGGCAGGCGGCGGCGGTGTAGCTTCTCCCCCCCCATGGCCCTCCCAGGCCCTCCGCTGGGTGCAGGGCTTCTGGGCTGGGCCACGGGGCGGGCAGGCGGCGGCCGTTTGGCTTCTCCCCCCCCACGGCCCTCCCAGGCCCACTGCTGGGTGCAGGGCTTCTGGGCTGGGCTGCGAGGCGGGCAGGCAGTGGCGGCATGGCTTCTCCCCCCCATGGCCCTCCCAGGCCCTCCGCTGGGTGCAGGGCTTCTGGGCTGGGCCGTGGGGCAGGCAGGCAGCGGCGGTGTGGCTTCTCCCCCCCACGGCCCTCCCAGGCTCACTGCTGGGTGCGGGGCTTCTGGGCTGGGCCACGGGGCGGGCAGGCGGCGGCGGTGTAGCTTCTCCCCCCCACGGCCCTCCCAGGCCCACTGCTGGGTGCGGGGCTTCTGGGCTGGGCCACGGGGCGGGCAGGCGGCGGCGGTGTAGCTTCTCCCCCCATGGCCCTCCCAGGCCCTCCGCTGGGTGCAGGGCTTCTGGGCTGGGCCACGGGGCGGGCAGGCGGCGGCGGTGTTGCTTCTCCTCCCCCATGGCCCTCCCAGGCCCTCCGCTGGGTGCAGGGCTTCTGGGCTGGGCCACGGGGCGGGCAGGCGGCGGCGGTGTGGCTTCTTCCCCCCCACGGCCCTCCCAGGCCCACTGCTGGGTGCGGGGCTTCTGGGCTGGGCCGCGGGGCGGGCAGGCAGTGGCGGCATGGCTTCTCCCTCTCAACAACCCGCCCAGGCCCTCCGCTGGGTGCAGGGCTTCTGGGCTGGGCCACGGGGCGGGCAGGCGGCGGCGGTGTGGCTTCTCCCCCACGGCCCCTCTAGGCCCTCCGCTGGGTGCTGGGCTTCTGGGCTGGGCCACGGGGCGGGCAGGCGGCGGCGGTGTGGCTTCTCCCCCCATGGCCCTCCCAGGCCCTCCGCTGGGTGCAGGGCTTCTGGGCTGGGCTACGGGGCGGGCAGGCGGCGGCCGTTTGGCTTCTCCCCCCACGGCCCTCCCAGGCCCACTGCTGGGTGCGGGGCTTCTGGGCTGGGCTGCGGGGCGGGCAGGCGGCGGCGGTGTAGCTTCTCCCCCCACGGCCCTCCCAGGCCCTCCGCTGGGTGTGGGGCTTCTGGGCTGGGCCACGGGGCGGGCAGGCGGCGGCGGTGTAGCTTCTCCCCCCATGGCCCTCCCAGGCCCTCCGCTGGGTGCGGGGCTTCTGGGCTGGGCCACGGGGCGGGCAGGCGGCGGCGGTGTAGCTTCTCCCCCCATGGCCCTCCCAGGCCCTCCGCTGGGTGCAGGGCTTCTGGAGCTGGGCTACGGGGCGGGCAGGCGGCGGCCGTTTGGCTTCTCCCCCCACGGCCCTCCCAGGCCCACTGCTGGGTGCGGGGCTTCTGGGCTGGGCTGCGGGGCGGGCAGGCGGCGGCGGTGTAGCTTCTCCCCCCCCACGGCCCTCCCAGGCCCTCCGCTGGGTGTGGGGCTTCTGGGCTGGGCCACGGGGCGGGCAGGCGGCGGCGGTGTAGCTTCTCCCCCCCACGGCCCTCCCAGGCCCACTGCTGGGTGCGGGGCTTCTGGGCTGGGCCACGGGGCGGGCAGGCGGCGGCGGTGTGGCTTCTCCCCCCACGGCCCCTCTAGGCCCTCCGCTGGGTGCTGGGCTTCTGGGCTGGGCCACGGGCGGGCAGGCGGCGGTGGTGTGGCTTCTTCCCCCCCACGGCCCTCCCAGGCCCACTGCTGGGTGCGGGGCTTCTGGGCTGGGCCACGGGGCGGGCAGGCGGCGGCGGTGTAGCTTCTCCCCCCATGGCCCTCCCAGGCCCTCCGCTGGGTGCAGGGCTTCTGGGCTGGGCCACGGGGCGGGCAGGCGGCGGCCGTTTGGCTTCTCCCCCCACGGCCCTCCCAGGCTCACTGCTGGGTGCAGGGCTTCTGGGCTGGGCCACGGGGCGGGCAGGCGGCGGCGGTGTGGCTTCTCCCCCCACGGCCCCTCTAGGCCCTCCGCTGGGTGCTGGGCTTCTGGGCTGGGCCACGGGGCGGGCAGGCGGCGGCGGTGTGGCTTCTTCCCCCCCACGGCCCTCCCAGGCCCACTGCTGGGTGCGGGGCTTCTGGGCTGGGCTGCGGGGCGGGCAGGCAGTGGCGGCATGGCTTCTCCCCCCCAACAACCCTCCCAGGCCCTCCGCTGGGTGCAGGGCTTCTGGGCTGGGCCGTGGGGCAGGCAGGCAGCGGCGGTGTGGCTTCTCCCCCCCACGGCCCTCCCAGGCTCACTGCTGGGTGCAGGGCTTCTGGGCTGGGCCACGGGGCGGGCAGGCGGCAGCGGTGTGGCTTCTCCCCCCCCACGGCCCCTCTAGGCCCTCCGCTGGGTGCGGGGCTTCTGGGCTGGGCTGCGGGGCGGGCAGGCAGTGGCGGCATGGCTTCTCCCCCCAACAACCCTCCCAGGCCCTCCGCTGGATGCGGGGCTTCTGGGCTGGGCCACGGGGCGGGCAGGCGGCGGCGGTGTAGCTTCTCCCCCCCCATGGCCCTCCGAGGCCCTCCGCTGGGTGCAGGGCTTCTGGGCTGGGCCACGGGGCGGGCAGGCGGCGGCGGTGTGGCTTCTCCCCCCCCATGGCCCTCCCAGGCCCTCCACTGGGTGCGGGGCTTCTGGGCTGGGCCACGGGGCGGGCAGGCAGCGGCGGTGTGGCTTCTCCCCCCCCACGGCCCTCCCAGGCCCTCCGCTGGGTGCGGGGATTCTGGGCTGGGCTGCGGGGCGGGCAGGCGGCGGCGGTGTAGCTTCTCCCCCCCCACGGCCCTCCCAGGCCCTCCGCTGGGTGCGGGGATTCTGGGCTGGGCTGCGGGGCGGGCAGGCGGCGGCGGTGTAGCTTCTCCCCCCCCACGGCCCTCCCAGGCCCTCCGCTGGGTGCGGGGCTTCTGGGCTGGGCTGCGGGGCGGGCAGGCGGTGGCGGTGTGGCTTCTCCCCCCCAACAACCCTCCCAGGGCCTCCGCTGGGTGCGGGGCTTCTGGGCTGGGCTGCGGGGCGGGCAGGCGGTGGCGGTGTGGCTTCTCCCCCACGGCCCTCCCAGGCCCACTGCTGGGTGCGGGGCTTCTGGGCTGGGCCGTGGGGCAGGCAGGCAGTGGCGGCATGGCTTCTCCCCCCCAACAACCCTCCCAGGCCCTCCGCTGGGTGCAGGGCTTCTGGGCTGGGCCGTGGGGCAGGCAGGCAGCGGCGGTGTGGGTTCTCCCCCCCACGGCCCTCCCCGGCTCACTGCTGGGTGCGGGGCTTCTGGGCTGGGCCACGGGGCGTGCATGCGGTGGCGGTGTAGCTTCTCCCCCCCCATGGCCCTCCCAGGCCCTCCGCTGGGTGCAGGGCTTCTGGGCTGGGCCACGGGGCGGGCAGGCGGCGGCGGTGTCGCTTCTCCTCCCCCACGGCCCTCCCAGGCCCACTGCTGGGTGCGGGGCTTCGGGGCTGGGCTGCGGGGCGGGCAGGCGGTGGCGGCATGGCTTCTCCTCCCCAACAACCCTCCCAGGCCCTCCGCTGGATGCGGGGCTTCTGGGCTGGGCCACGGGGCGGGCAGGCGGCGGCGGTGTAGCTTCTCCCCCCCCATGGCCCTCCCAGGCCCTCCGCTGGGTGCAGGGCTTCTGGGCTGGGCCACGGGGCGGGCAGGCGGCGGCGGTGTCGCTTCTCCTCCCCCACGGCCCTCCCAGGCCCACTGCTGGGTGCGGGGCTTCTGGGCTGGGCTGCGGGGCGAGCAGGTAGTGGCGGCATGGCTTCTCCCCCCCAACAAACCTCCCAGGCCCTCCGCTGGGTGCGGGGCTTCTGGGCTGGGCTGCGGGGCGGGCAGGCGGTGGCGGTGTGGCTTCTCCCCCCCCATGGCCCTCCCAGGCCCTCCGCTGGGTGCGGGGCTTCTGGGCTGGGCCACGGGGCGGGCAGGCGGCGGCGGTGTAGCTTCTCCCCCCCCACGGCCCTCCCAGGCCCTCCACTGGGTGCGGGGCTTCTGGGCTGGGCCACGGGGCGGGCAGGCGGCGGCGGTGTAGCTTCTCCCCCCCCATGGCCCTCTCAGGCCCTCCGCTGGGTGCAGGGCTTCTGGGCTGGGCCACGGGGCGGGCAGGCGGCGGCGGTGTAGCTTCTCCCCCCCCATGGCCCTAAGAGGCCCTCCGCTGGGTGCAGGACTTCTGGGCTGGGCCGTGGGGCAGGCAGGCAGCGGCGGTGTGGCTTCTCCCCCCCACGGCCCTCCGAGGCTCATTGCTGGGTGCGGGGCTTCTGGGCTGGGCCACGGGGCGGGCAGGCGGCGGCGGTGTAGCTTCTCCCCCCCCATGGCCCTCCCAGGCCCTCCGCTGGGTGCAGGGCTTCTGGGCTGGGCCACGGGGCGGGCAGGCGGCGGCGGTGTCGCTTCTCCTCCCCCACGGCCCTCCCAGGCCCTCCGCTGGGTGCAGGGCTTCTGGGCTGGGCCACGGGGCGGGCAGGCGGCGGCGGTGTAGCTTCTCCCCCCCCATGGCCCTCCCAGGCCCTCCGCTGGGTGCGGGGCTTCTGGGCTGGGCCACGGGGCGGGCAGGCGGCGGCGGTGTAGCTTCTCCCCCCCCACGGCCCTCCCAGACCCACTGCTGGGTGCGGAGCTTCTGGGCTGGGCCACGGGGCGGGCAGGCGGCGGCGGTGTAGCTTCTCCCCCCCCACGGCCCTCCCAGGCCCTCCGCTGGGTGCGGGGCTTCTGGGCTGGGCCACGGGGCGGGCAGGCGGCAGCGGTGTAGCTTCTCCCCCCCCACGGCCCTCCCAGGCCCTCCACTGGGTGCAGGGCTTCTGGGCTGGGCCACGGGGCGGGCAGGCGGCGGCGGTGTAGCTTCTCCCCCCACGGCCCTCCCAGGCCCTCCGCTGGGTGCGGGGCTTCTGGGCTCGGCCACGGGGCGGGCAGGCGGCGGCGGTGTAGCTTCTCCCCCCCCATGGCCCTCTCAGGCCCTCCGCTGGGTGCAGGGCTTCTGGGCTGGGCCACGGGGCGGGCAGGCGGCGGCGGTGTAGCTTCTCCCCCCATGGCCCTAAGAGGCCCTCCGCTGGGTGCAGGACTTCTGGGCTGGGCCGTGGGGCAGGCAGGCAGAGGCGGCGTGGCTTCTCCCCCCACGGCCCTCCGAGGCTCATTGCTGGGTGCGGGGCTTCTGGGCTGGGCCACGGGGCGGGCAGGCGGCGGCGGTGTAGCTTCTCCCCCCATGGCCCTCCCAGGCCCTCCGCTGGGTGCAGGGCTTCTGGGCTGGGCCACGGGGCGGGCAGGCGGCGGCGGTGTCGCTTCTCCTCCCCACGGCCCTCCCAGGCCCTCCGCTGGGTGCGGGGCTTCTGGGCTGGGCCACGGGGCGGGCAGGCGGCGGCGGTGTGGCTTCTCCCCCCCCATGGCCCTCCCAGGCCCTCCGCTGGGTGCGGGGCTTCTGGGCTGGGCCACGGGGCGGGCAGGCGGCGGCGGTGTAGCTTCTCCCCCCACGGCCCTCCCAGACCCACTGCTGGGTGCGGAGCTTCTGGGCTGGGCCACGGGGCGGGCAGGCGGCGGCGGTGTAGCTTCTCCCCCACGGCCCTCCCAGGCCATCCGCTGGGTGCGGGGCTTCTGGGCTGGGCCACGGGGCGGGCAGGCGGCAGCGGTGTAGCTTCTCCCCCCACGGCCCTCCCAGGCCCTCCACTGGGTGCGGGGCTTCTGGGCTGGGCCACGGGGCGGGCAGGCGGCGGCGGTGTAGCTTCTCCCCCCATGGCCCTCCCAGGCCCTCCGCTGGGTGCAGGGCTTCTGGGCTGGGCCACGGGGCGGGCAGGCGGCGGCCGTTTGGCTTCTCCCCCCATGGCCCTCCCAGGCCCACTGCTGGGTGCGGGGCTTCTGGGCTGGGCTGCGAGGCGGGCAGGCAGTGGCGGCATGGCTTCTCCCCCCATGGCCCTCCCAGGCCCTCCGCTGGGTGCAGGGCTTCTGGGCTGGGCCGTGGGGCAGGCAGGCAGCGGCGGTGTGGCTTCTCCCCCCACGGCCCTCCCAGGCTCACTGCTGGGTGCGGGGCTTCTGGGCTGGGCCACGGGGCGGGCAGGCGGCGGCGGTGTAGCTTCTCCCCTACGGCCCTCCCAGGCCCTCCGCTGGGTGCAGGGCTTCTGGGCTGGGCCACGGGGCGGGCAGGCGGCGGCGGTGTGGCTTCTCCCCCCCATGGCCCTCCCAGGCCCTCCGCTGGGTGCAGGGCTTCTGGGCTGGGCCACGGGGCGGGCAGGCGGCGGCGGTGTTGCTTCTCCTCCCCATGGCCCTCCCAGGCCCTCCGCTGGGTGCAGGGCTTCTGGGCTGGGCCACGGGGCGGGCAGGCGGCGGCGGTGTGGCTTCTTCCCCCCCACGGCCCTCCCAGGCCCACTGCTGGGTGCGGGGCTTCTGGGCTGGGCTGCGGGGCGGGCAGGCAGTGGCGGCATGGCTTCTCCCTCTCAACAACCCGCCCAGGCCCTCCGCTGGGTGCAGGGCTTCTGGGCTGGGCCGTGGGGCAGGCAGGCAGCGGCGGTGTGGCTTCTCCCCCACGGCCCTCCCAGGCTCACTGCTGGGTGCGGGGCGTCTGGGCTGGGCCACGGGGCGGGCAGGCGGCGGCGGTGTGGCTTCTCCCCCCCCACGGCCCCTCTAGGCCCTCCGCTGGGTGCTGGGCTTCTGGGCTGGGCCACGGGGCGGGCAGGCGGCGGCGGTGTGGCTTCTCCCCCCCCACTGCCCCTGTAGGCCCTCCGCTGGGTGCGGGGCTTCTGGGCTGGGCCACGGGGCGGGCAGGCGGCGGCGGTGTAGCTTCTCCCCCCCCATGGCCCTCCCAGGCCCTCCGCTGGGTGCAGGGCTTCTGGGCTGGGCCACGGGGCGGGCAGGCGGCGGCCGTTTGGCTTCTCCCCCCACGGCCCTCCCAGGCCCACTGCTGGGTGCGGGGCTTCTGGGCTGGGCTGCGGGGCGGGCAGGCAGTGGCGGCATGGCTTCTCCCCCCATGGCCCTCCCAGGCCCTCCGCTGGGTGCAGGGCTTCTGGGCTGGGCCGTGGGGCAGGCAGGCAGCGGCGGTGTGGCTTCTCCCCCACGGCCCTCCCAGGCTCACTGCTGGGTGCGGGGCTTCTGGGCTGGGCCACGGGGCGGGCAGGCGGCGGCGGTGTAGCTTCTCCCCCCATGGCCCTCCCAGGCCCTCCGCTGGGTGCAGGGCTTCTGGGCTGGGCCACGGGGCGGGCAGGCGGCGGCGGTGTTGCTTCTCCTCCCCCATGGCCCTCCCAGGCCCTCCGCTGGGTGCAGGGCTTCTGGGCTGGGCCACGGGGCGGGCAGGCGGCGGCGGTGTGGCTTCTTCCCCCCATGGCCCTCCCAGGCCCACTGCTGGGTGCGGGGCTTCTGGGCTGGGCTGCGGGGCGGGCAGGCAGCGGCGGTGTCGCTTCTCCTCCCCCACGGCCCTCCCAGGCCCTCCGCTGGGTGCGGGGCTTCTGGGCTGGGCCACGGGGCGGGCAGGCGGCGGCGGTGTGGCTTCTCCCCCTCCACGGCCCCTCTAGGCCCTCCGCTGGGTGCTGGGCTTCTCGGCTGGGCCACGGGGCGGGCAGGCGGCGGCGGTGTGGCTTCTCTCCCCCACGGCCCCTCTAGGCCTTCCGCTGGGTGCGGGGCTTCTGGGCTGGGCCACGGGGCGGGCAGGCGGCGGCGGTGTAGCTTCTCCCCCCACACGGCCCTCCCAGGCCCTCCGCTGGGTGCGGGGCTTCTGGGCTGGGCCACGGGGCGGGCAGGCGGCGGCGGTGTGGCTTCTCCCCCCCCACGGCCCCTCTAGGCCCTCCGCTGGGTGCAGGGCTTCTGGGCTGGGCCACGGGGCGGGCAGGCGGCGGCGGTGTGGCTTCTCCCCCACGGCCCTCCCAGGCCCTCCGCTGGGTGCGGGGCTTCTGGGCTGGGCCACGGGGCGGGCAGGCGGCGGCGGTGTAGCTTCTCCCCCACGGCCCTCCCAGGCCCACTGCTGGGTGCGGGGCTTCTGGGCTGGGCCACGGGGCGGGCAGGCGGCGGCGGTGTGGCTTCTCCCCCCACGGCCCCTCTAGGCCCTCCGCTGGGTGCTGGGCTTCTGGGCTGGGCCACGGGCGGGCAGGCGGCGGTGGTGTGGCTTCTTCCCCCACGGCCCTCCCAGGCCCACTGCTGGGTGCGGGGCTTCTGGGCTGGGCTGCGGGGCGGGCAGGCAGTGGCGGCATGGCTTCTCCCCCCAACAACCCTCCCAGGCCCTCCGCTGGGTGCAGGGCTTCTGGGCTGGACCGTGGGGCAGGCAGGCGGCGGCGGTGTGGCTTCTCCCCCCCACGGCCCTCCCAGGCTCACTGCTGGGTGCAGGGCTTCTGGGCTGGGCCACGGGGCGGGCAGGCGGCGGCGGTGTGGCTTCTCCCCCCCCACGGCCCCTCTAGGCCCTCCGCTGGGTGCTGGGCTTCTGGGCTGGGCCGCGGGGCGGGCAGGCGGCGGCGGTGTGGCTTCTTCCCCCCCACGGCCCTCCCAGGCCCACTGCTGGGTGCGGGGCTTCTGGGCTGGGCTGCGGGGCGGGCAGGCAGTGGCGGCATGGCTTCTCCCCCCCAACAACCCTCCCAGGCCCTCCGCTGGGTGCAGGGCTTCTGGGCTGGGCCGTGGGGCGGGCAGGCAGCGGCGGTGTGGCTTCTCCCCCCCACGGCCCTCCCAGGCTCACTGCTGGGTGCAGGGCTTCTGGGCTGGGCCACGGGGCGGGCAGGCGGCAGCGGTGTGGCTTCTCCCCCCCCACGGCCCCTCTAGGCCCTCCGCTTGGTGCGGGGCTTATGGGCTGGGCTGCGGGGCGGGCAGGCGGTGGCGGCATGGCTTCTCCCCCCAACAACCCTCCCAGGCCCTCCGCTGGATGCGGGGCTTCTGGGCTGGGCCACGGGGCGGGCAGGCGGCGGCGGTGTGGCTTCTCCCCCCATGGCCCTCCCAGGCCCTCCGCTGGGTGCAGGGCTTCTGGGCTGGGCCACGGGGCGGGCAGGCGGCGGCGGTGTGGCTTCTCCCCCCCATGGCCCTCCCAGGCCCTCCGCTGGGTGCGGGGCTTCTGGGCTGGGCCACGGGGCGGGCAGGCAGCGGCGGTGTGGCTTCTCCCCCCACGGCCCCTCTAGGCCCTCCGCTGGGTGCAGGGCTTCTGGGCTGGGCCACGGGGCGGGCAGGCGGCGGCGGTGTAGCTCCTCCCCCACGGCCCTCCCAGGCCCTCCGCTGGGTGCGGGGCTTCTGGGCTGGGCTGCGGGGCGGGCAGGCGGCGGCGGTGTGGCTTCTCCCCCCCACGGCCCTCCCAGGCCCACTGCTGGGTGCGGGGCTTCTGGGCTGGGCCACGGGGCGGGCAGGCGGCGGCGGTGTAGCTTCTCCCCCCCCACGGCCCTCCCAGGCCCTCCGCTGGGTGCGGGGCTTCTGGGCTGGGCCACGGGGCGGGCAGGCGGCGGCGGTGTGGCTTCTCCCCCCCCACGGCCCCTCTAGGCCCTCCGCTGGGTGCTGGGCTTCTGGGCTGGGCCGTGGGGGAGGCAGGCAGCGGCGGTGTGGCTTCTCCCCCCACGGCCCTCCCAGGCTCACTGCTGGGTGCAGGGCTTCTGGGCTGGGCCACGGGGCGGGCAGGCGGCGGCGGTGTAGCTTCTCCCCCCCCATGGCCCTCCCAGGCCCTCCGCTGGGTGCGGGGCTTCTGGGCTGGGCCACGGGGCGGGCAGGCGGCGGCGGTGTGGCTTCTCCCCCCATGGCCCTCCCAGGCCCTCCGCTGGGTGCGGGGCTTCTGGGCTGGGCCACGGGGCGGGCAGGCGGCGGCGGTGTGGCTTCTCCCCCCCCACGGCCCCTCTAGGCCCTCCGCTGGGTGCAGGGCTTCTGGGCTGGGCCACGGGGCGGGCAGGCGGCGGCGGTGTAGCTTCTCCCCCCCCACGGCCCTCCCAGGCCCTCCGCTGGGTGCGGGGCTTCTGGGCTGGGCTGCGGGGCGGGCAGGCGGCGGCGGTGTAGCTTCTCCCCCCACGGCCCTCCCAGGCCCCCTGCTGGGTGCGGGGCTTCTGGGCTGGGCCACGGGGCGGGCAGGCGGCGGCGGTGTAGCTTCTCCCCCCCCACGGCCCTCCCAGGCCCTCCGCTGGGTGCGGGGCTTCTGGGCTGGGCCACGGGGCGGGCAGGCGGCGGTGGTGTGGCTTCTTCCCCCCCACGGCCCTCCCAGGCCCACTGCTGGGTGCGGGGCTTCTGGGCTGGGCTGCGGGGCGGGCAGGCAGTGGCGGCATGGCTTCTCCCCCCCAACAACCCTCCCAGGCCCTCCGCTGGGTGCAGGGCTTCTGGGCTGGGCCACGGGGCGGGCAGGCGGCGGCGGTGTAGCTTCTCCCCCCCATGGCCCTCCCAGGCCCTCCGCTGGGTGCAGGGCTTCTGGGCTGGGCCACGGGGCGGGCAGGCGGCGGCGGTGTAGCTTCTCCCCCCCCCATGGCCCTCCCAGGCCCTCCGCTGTGTGCAGGGCTTCTGGGCTGGGCCACGGGGCGGGCAGGCGGCGGCGGTGTGGCTTCTTCCCCCCCACGGCCCTCCCAGGCCCACTGCTGGGTGCGGGGCTTCTGGGCTGGGCCACGGGGCGGGCAGGCGGCGGCGGTGTAGCTTCTCCCCCCACGGCTCTCCCAGGCCCTCCGCTGGGTGCAGGGCTTCTGGGCTGGGCCACGGGGCGGGCAGGCGGCGGCGGTGTGGCTTCTTCCCCCCCACGGCCCTCCCAGGCCCACTGCTGGGTGCGGGGCTTCTGGGCTGGGCTGCGGGGCGGGCAGGCAGTGGCGGCATGGCTTCTCCCCCCCAACAACCCTCCCAGGCCCTCCGCTGGGTGCAGGGCTTCTGGGCTGGGCCACGGGGCGGGCAGGCGGCGGCGGTGTAGCTTTTCCCCCCCCCCATGGCCCTCCCAGGCCCTCCGCTGGGTGCAGGGCTTCTGGGCTGGGCCACGGGGCGGGCAGGCGGCGGCGGTGTAGCTTCTCCCCCCATGGCCCTCCCAGGCCCTCCGCTGGGTGCAGGGCTTCTGGGCTGGGCCACGGGGCGGGCAGGCGGCGGCGGTGTGGCTTCTTCCCCCCACGGCCCTCCTAGGCCCACTGCTGGGTGCGGGGCTTCTAGGCTGGGCCACGGGGCGGGCAGGCGGCGGCGGTGTAGCTTCTCCCCCCACGGCCCTCCCAGGCCCTCCGCTGGGTGCGGGGCTTCTGGGCTGGGCTGCGGGGCGGGCAGGAGGCGGCGGTGTAGCTTCTCCCCCACGGCCCTCCCAGGCCCACTGCTGGGTGCGGGGCTTCTGGGCTGGGCCACGGGGCGGGCAGGCGGCGGCGGTGTAGCTCTCCCCCCATGGCCCTCCCAGGCCCTCCGCTGGGTGCAGGGCTTCTGGGCTGGGCCACGGGGCGGGCAGGCGGCGGCGGTGTAGCTTCTCCCCCCCCCATGGCCCTCCCAGGCCCTCCGCTGAGTGCAGGGCTTCTGGGCTGGGCCACGGGGCGGGCAGGCGGCGGCGGTGTAGCTTCCCCCCCCATGGCCCTCCCAGGCCCTCCGCTGGGTGCAGGGCTTCTGGGCTGGGCCACGGGGCGGGCAGGCGGCGGCGGTGTGGCTTCTTCCCCCCCACGGCCCTCCCAGGCCCTCCGCTGGGTGCAGGGCTTCTGGGCTGGGCCACGGGGCGGGCAGGCGGCGGCGGTGTAGCTTCTCACCCCCCACGGCCCTCCCAGGCCCTCCGCTGGGTGCGGGGCTTCTGGGCTGGGCTGCGGGGCGGGCAGGCGGCGGCGGTGTAGCTTCTCCCCCCCACGGCCCTCCCAGGCCCACTGCTGGGTGCGGGGCTTCTGGGCTGGGCCACGGGGCGGGTAGGCGGCGGTGGTGTGGCTTCTTCCCCCACGGCCCTCCCAGGCCCACTGCTGGGTGCGGGGCTTCTGGGCTGGGCCACGGGGCGGGCAGGCGGCGGTGGTGTGGCTTCTTCCCCCCCACGGCCCTCCCAGGCCCAGTGCTGGGTGCGGGGCTTCTGGGCTGGGCTGCGGGGCGGGCAGGCAGTGGCGGCATGGCTTCTCCCCCCCAACAACCCTCCCAGGCCCTCCGCTGGGTGCAGGGCTTCTGGGCTGGGCCGTGGGGCAGGCAGGCAGCGGCGGTGTGGCTTCTCCCCCCCACGGCCCTCCCAGGCTCACTGCTGGGTGCGGGGCTTCTGGGCTGGGCCACGGGGCGGGCAGGCGGCGGCGGTGTCGCTTCTCCCCCCCCATGGCCCCTCTAGGCCCTCCGCTGGGTGCTGGGCTTCTGGGCTGGGCCACGGGGCGGGCAGGCGGCGGCGGTGTAGCTTCTCCCCCCCCCATGGCCCTCCCAGGCCCTCCGCTGGGTGCAGGGCTTCTGGGCTGGGCCACGGGGCGGGCAGGCGGCGGCGGTGTGGCTTCTTCCCCCCCACGGCCCTCCCAGGCCCACTGCTGGGTGCGGGGCTTCTGGGCTGGGCCACGGGGCGGGCAGGCGGCGGTGGTGTGGCTTCTTCCCCCCCACGGCCCTCCCAGGCCCACTGCTGGGTGCGGGGCTTCTGGGCTGGGCTGCGGGGCGGGCAGGCAGTGGCGGCATGGCTTCTCCCCCCCAACAACCCTCCCAGGCCCTCCGCTGGGTGCAGGGCTTCTGGGCTGGGCCGTGGGGCAGGCAGGCAGCGGCGGTGTGGCTTCTCCCCCCCACAGCCCTCCCAGGCTCACTGCTGGGTGCGGGGCTTCTGGGCTGGGCCACGGGGCGGGCAGGCGGCGGCGGTGTGGCTTCTCCCCCCACGGCCCCTCTAGGCCCTCCGCTGGGTGCTGGGCTTCTGGGCTGGGCCACGGGGCGGGCAGGCGGCGGCGGTGTAGCTTCTCCCCCCCCCATGGCCCTCCCAGGCCCTCCGCTGGGTGCAGGGCTTCTGGGCTGGGCCACGGGGCGGGCAGGCGGCGGCGGTGTGGCTTCTTCCCCCCACGGCCCTCCCAGGCCCACTGCTGGGTGCGGGGCTTCTGGGCTGGGCTGCGGGGCGGGCAGGCAGTGGCGGCATGGCTTCTCCCCCCCAACAACCCTCCCAGGCCCTCCGCTGGGTGCAGGGCTTCTGGGCTGGTCCGTGGGGCAGGCAGGCGGCGGCCGTGTGGCTTCTCCCCCCCCCACGGCCCTCCCAGGCCCACTGCTGGGTGCGGGGCTTCTGGGCTGGGCCGCGGGGTGGGCAGGCGGTGGCGTGGCTTCTCCCCCCCGATGGCTCTCCCAGGCGGCCCTCCCAGGTGCAAAGAACCCTAGGGCCTGCCCTGGTGACAGAGTGTTGGACTGGATGGGCCATTGGCCTGATTCAACATTGGCTTCTCTTATGTTCTTATGTCAGTGCTCATTGGGGAACAGACAGAGAAGCCACTTTAAAACCTTCAAAACTGAGAACAGGAAAATTACAGTGAAAGTATCTCAAGGCTACAGGTGCTGCTCTCAGGCCAACCGCCAGCACAGCCGCTGCTCCCCGGCCAGCAACCAAGACAACTGCTGCTTCCCGGCCAGCCGCCGTTCGTTTCCCCAGGGCCCAAGGAGCAGAGCTGCTGGATGCCACGTTTGACGAAACGCCTGAGAAATTGGTATTTTCTTTGGTGCAGGCCAAGAAATTCGTGGGAAACTGGGGCCATTTGTTTCCTAACGAGGAACGCATTGTGGACTATATTGCGTCCCATTTGTGGGAGGGATCACTAATGCAAGTGAGACGGCCCAGGCATTCCTGTGCACTTTCCGTCAAGGGAAGAAATTGGTGCGGGAGTATACTGAGGAGTTTCAGTGACATGCAACTAAGATCCAGGGGTGGCCTGATGGGGTGCTGGCTCAACATTATCATCTGGGTCTTAATCCCGAGATCTGAGGAACAATCCTCCGTAGTGTGAAACCGGTGTCCCTGCATGCCTGGATGAAGGAGAAGGCCAACATGGAGAGCTGTCTCCAGACCATACACATCAATGACATGGCCATCCTGGTAAAGAGCACTCCAGCGCCATTGAAAACCAAGACCCCAGTGTGGCAGAAGAAAGGTACGCGAGAGATCCGCATGAAGCAAGGTTTATGCTTAAAATGTGGTGAAGCGGGCTATTTCGCCGCTGCGTGCCCAGGATCAGGACCTGCAAGCACCCCGAAGAGGAGCCGGGAGAAGAAAAGGTCTGACACTCCGGTCAAGAAGCAGACTGCTTGCCCGAAGACTCAATGCACCCTGCAAGCTAGTCTCCCAGAAGAATACACCCCCTCGTCCAGCGAGGAAGATGTTCAACCAGCAGGAAATGACCAGGACCTGTTGTGAGTATCACTGACCAGCAGGTCCCCATCCCAGAGGTGCAGAAAATGGTGAGTGGTTACCCCCCCTTTTTTGTGACTGTGACTATCATAAACCCCGACTTGAACACCCATATGTGGGTAAGGGGTCTAATTGACTCAGGGTGCAGATGAGATCTCATCCACCCCTCTCTTGTTACGGGACTTGGGGTGAAAGTAGTTAAACTCCCAGAGCCCCTGGTGTTTACCCAAATGGATGGGTCCACTATGAAAGACCTGTGTAGGTCTGAGACTGTTCCATTACGCATGGGCGCGGGACAACACTGGGAGCACCGATCGTTTGTCATCACCCCTGCCACCGATTTCCCATTAGTACAAAGGAACCCGTGGCTCCATAGTCATGACCCCTATATCTTGTGGGGGGAGGGCGTCATCCACTTTATTTCACCCCAATGCAAATACCACACCTGGGATGGGGAGTGGGGGACCCCCCAGGAAGGAGTAGTTCCTGCTTGCCTCATGTGGGAAGAGCTGGATGTGATCCTGCCTGAATATCGGGACCTGGTTCGGGTATTTGAGGAGGAGAAGGCGGGTGAATTGCCAACACTCAGACTGTGCTATTGAACTGTTGCCCAACCAGAAATTACCCAAGGGTAAACTGTGAGTCCCGCAGAGAAGGCGGAACTATGTAAATTCATTGACAAAAGCCTTGCTCGGGATTTTATCTGGCCTGCCTCCTCCCCGTTTGCTGCCCCTGTGTTGTTCCGGAAGAAGAAAGACAGGGGTTTGAGGCTCTGTACTGACTACTGGGGGCTGAATGCTGTGTCTACTACAAATGCCTACCCCCTCCCCTTGATTAAAGACCTCCTAGCTGAACTGTCCAAAGGGAAAATCTATTCCAAACTTGATCTCCGGGATGCCTACTTCAGAGTCCACATTAAGGAGAGAGATGAGTACAAGACGGCATTTAACACCCCATTGGGTCAATTCAAATATTGGGTGATGCCATTTGGACTTCAGGGGGCTCTAGGGGTCTTCATGAACCTGATAAATGAGGTTTTGCACAAGCACCTGTTCAAGGGGGTCCTCGTTTATCTGGATGATAACTTGCTCTACTCCCCTGACCTGGAGTCCCATGTTTCTTTGGTCTGTGAAGTTCTTCAAACATTGCACAAGCACAAACTGTTTGCTAAGCTGTAAAAGTGTGAGTTCCACTGCATGGAAACTGACTTTCTTGGGTATCACATCTCGCCCGGGGCATTGAAATGGACTCTGCCAAGGTCCGGAATGTAGTGGGATGGGAGGCCCCTTGGGGCCAGAGGCAGCTCCAAGCTTTCCTCAGTTTTGGGAACTTTTACAGATCATTTCTTGCCAACTTTGCCCAGGTGAGCTTGCCACTCACCGACCTGTTGAAAACTAAGGGGAAGGGTCTTGACACCGCGAAACCTGGGGCGAAGTTGGAGTGGACAGCAGAATGCCAGGAGGTGTTTGACCACTTAAAAGTGCTGTTCACATCTGAGACCGTGTTGGCACACCCAAAAGAACTGAAAAAAATCATAGTACAAGTGTCGATGCCTCAGATGTCGCTATGAGTGGTGCCATCTTGCAAGAGGGGGAGGACGGGAAGTTACACTCCCTTGCTTATGTCTCATGGAAATTTATGGACATTGAGCATAACTGGTCAGTTTGGAATGAAGAGGCAGGGGTGATCAAGTTGGCGCTCTCTATGTGGCAGCATTGGCTGAAGGGGGCCCAGGTACCATTTGAGGTTTGGAATGATCACAAGAACCTTATCCACCGTAGGTCCTCACTGTCCCTCAGCCAAAAGTAGGCATCGTCGGCGTGCGTGATGGACAAAATTCAAGAACCTGGGATCACTTCCAGACTTAGTCCCCGAATGTTCCGATCGGCTCACACCGCCCAGAGAAGAGGCTCCAATGAAAAGACATAGAGAAGAGGGCTAGGGGGGCAAACCTGTCAGATGCCCTTCGCCACCGAGAAGGCCGGGCCTCGTGTCCTTCGGATGTAGGGGGAGATCTGTGCATCAACGTGTAAGGCCTGAAGAACGTACACGATTGGGTCCGGGATACTCTGTTCCCTAACACTAACCCTAAACTGTCATCCCATTTCCCCATTAAAAATAAAATGGTTGACCAGGGCTCTGTATTTCCCATTGGAAAGCATGGAGGGAGACCTGCACTCTGCCATCCCCTGCTGGCCTTCATATAAACAACAGGAAAAAACGTTAGTAGACCTGTCCTCTCATTTCCCCTTTAAAAATAAAATGGTTGACCAGGGCTCTGTATTTCTCTTGGGAAAGCATGGAGGTAGACCTGGACTCTGCTGTCTACTTTGAAAATAGTGAGAATAGACCGGCCTCCGTATAACAAAATAGAAAAAAAAGTTAGTAGACCAGTCCTCTCATTTCCCCATTAAAAATAAAATGGTTGACCAGGGCTCTGTATTTCCCATCGGAATGCATGGAGGGAGACCAGAACTCTGCTGTCCCCTGCTGGCCTCGATATAAACAGGAAAAAATCGTTACTACACCTGTCCTCACATTTCCACTTTAAAAATAAAATGGTTGACCAGGGCTCTATATTTCCCATAGGGAAGCATGGAGGTAGATCTGCACTGCTGCCCCCTACTGGCCAAGATATAAACAACAGGAAAAAACGTTAGTAGACCTGTCCTCTCATTTCCTCTTTAAAAATAAAATGGTTGACCAGGGCTCTGTATTTCCCATAGGAAAGCACGGAGGTAGACCTCCACTCTTCAGTCCCCTGCTGGCCTCCATATAAATAACAGGAAAAAATGTTAGTACACCTGTAATCTCATTTCCCCTTTAAAAATAAAATGGTTGACCAGGGCTCTGTATTTCCCATAGGAAAGCATGGAGGTAGACCTGGACTCTGCTATCTCCTTTGAAAATAATGAGAATAGACCTGGCCTCCATATAAAAAAAGAAAAAACGTTAGTAGACCTTTTCTCTCATTTCCCCTTTAAAAATAAAATGGTTGACCAGGGCTCTGTATTTCCCATAGGGAAGCATGGAGGTAGACCTGCACTGCTGCCCCCTACTGGCCAAGATATAAACAACAGGAAAAAACGTTAGTAGACCTGTCCTCTCATTTCCTCTTTAAAAATAAAATGGTTGACCAGGGCTCTGTATTTCCCATAGGAAAGCACGGAGGTAGACCTCCACTCTTCAGTCCCCTGCTGGCCTCCATATAAATAACAGGAAAAAATGTTAGTACACCTGTAATCTCATTTCCCCTTTAAAAATAAAATGGTTGACCAGGGCTCTGTATTTCCCATAGGAAAGCATGGAGGTAGACCTGGACTCTGCTATCTCCTTTGAAAATAATGAGAATAGACCTGGCCTCCATATAAAAAAATAGAAAAAAAGGTTAGTAGACCAGTCCTCTCATTTCCCAATTAAAAATAAAATGGATGACCAGGGCTCCGTGTTTCTCAAAGGAAAGCATGGAGGTAGACCAGAACTCTGCTGTCCCCTGCTGGCCTCGATATAAACAGGAAAAAATCGTTACTACACCTGTCCTCACATTTCCCCTTTAAAAATAAAATGGTTGACCAGGGCTCTGTGTTTCCCATAGGGAAGCATGGAGGTAGACCTGCACTGCTGCCCCCTGCTGGCCCCCATATAAACAACAGAAAAAAACCTTTAGTACACCTGTCCTCTCATTTATTCTTTAACAATAAACTGGTTGACCAGGGCTCTGTATTACACTTAGGAAAGCATGGAGGTAGACCTGGACTCTGCTGTCTCCTTTGAAAATAATGAGAACAGACCTGGCCTCCATATAAAAAAATAGAAAAAACGTTAGTAGACCTGTCCTCTCATTTCCTCTTTAAAAATTAAATGGTTGACCAGGGCTCTGTATTTCCCATAGGAAGACATGGAGGTAGACCTGCAGTCTGCAGTCCCCTGCTGGCCTCCATATAAACAACAGGAAAAAACGTTAGTTCACCTATCCTCTCATTTCCCCTTTAAAAATAAAGTGGTTGACCAGGGCTCTGTATTTCCCTTAGGAAAGCATGGAGGTAGACGTGCACTCTGCTGTCTCTGAAAATAATGAGAATAGACCTGGCCTCCATATAAAATAATAGAAAAAATGTTAGTAGATCTGTCCTATCATTTCCCCTTTAAAAATAAAATGGTTGACCAGGGCTCTGTATTTCCCATAGGAAAGCACGGAGGTAGACCTCCACTCTGCTGTCCCCTGCTGGCCTCCATATAAAAAACAGGAAAAAACGTTAGTACACCTGTCCTCTCATTTCCCCTTTAAAAATAAAATGAATTACCAGGGCTCTGTGTTTCTCTTAGGAAAGCATGGAGGTAGACCAGAACTCTGCTTTCCCCTGCTGGACTCCATATAAACAAAAGGAAAAAACGTTACTAGATCTGTTCTGTCATTTCCCCTTTAAAAAAAAATGGTTGACCAGGGCTCTGTATTTCCCATAGGAAAGCATGGAGGTAGACCTGGACTCTGCTGTCTACTTTGAAAATAGTGAGAATAGACCTGCCACCATATAACAAAATAGAAAAAAAGGTTAGTAGACCTGTCCTCTCATTTCCCCCTTTTTTAAAAAAATGAATGACCAGGGCTTTGTGTTTCTCATAGGAAAGCATAGAGGTAGACCAGAACTCTGCTTTCCCCTGCTGGCCTCCATATAAACAACAGGAAAAAACGTTAGTACACCTGGCCTCTCCTGTCCCCTTTAAAAATAAAATGGTTGACTAGGGCTCTGTATTTCCCATAGGAAAGCATGGAGGTAGACCTGCATTCTTCTGCCCCCTTCTGGCCTAAATATAAACAACAGGAAAAAACGTTAGTAGACCTGTCCTCTCATTTCCCCTTTAAAAATAAAATGGATGACCAGGGCTCTTTATTTCTCATAGAAAAGCACGGAGGTTGACCTCCACTCTGCTGTCCCCTGCTGGCCTCCATATAAAAAACAGGAAAAAACGTTAGTACACTTGGCCTCTCATTTCCCCTTTAAAAATAAAATGGTTGACCAGGGCACTGTATTTCTCTTACGAAAGCATGGAGGTAGACCTGCCTCCGTATAACAAAATAGAAAAAAAGGTTAGTAGACCTGTCCTCTCATTTCCCCTTTAAAAATAAAATGGTTGACCAGGGCTCTGTATTTCCCTTCGGAATGCATGGAGGGAGACCAGAACTCTGCTGTCCCCTGCTGGCCTCCATATAAAAAACAGGAAAAAATCGTTAGTACACCTGTCCTCACATTTCCACTTTAAAAATAAAACAAGTGGAGACCCGCAAGAAACTTGCGGGATGGTCATCCCATTCCTCACACCTTTGCTTCCTCCTCTCTACCCTTACCTATCTCACACTCTTTCTCCCTTCTGGGGGTGGAGCCATAGACTTAACCCTCCAAAACAGCCATTTTATCCAGGGGAACTGATCTCTGTCACCCGGACAACAGTTGTAATGCTGGGTGATCTCCAGCCCTCACCCAGAGGCTGGCAATGGTAGTTCTCATGGAGGAAATGGCTGGTTTGGAGGGTGGAGTCTATGGCATTATACTGGTCTGAAGTCCCTCCCCTCCTCAAACCCCACCATCCCCAGGATCCACCCCTTAAATGTCCAGGAGTTTCCCAATCCAGAGTTGGCAACCCTATTTCCTTCCCACCCAACAGCCAACTTAACCTTTATCTGCCTTTATCTGTCTTCAGCTTTTTGTCTCCACCCCCTCCCCCACAGCTTCTACCAAGGAAAATTATAGTCTTTCTCCACAGTGGGGACCAAAGCAGCTTACATTATTCTCACCTCCTTTTTTTATCTGCACAACAACCCTGTGAGGTTGGTTAGGCTGAAAGTATGTGCTGTTTTTTCTCGCTTTTTTTCCTATGGTTAAAACGGGAGGCAAGGTGTATTCGAGTTTCTTTTCCTCCCTGTTTAAAGGGAGGCCTTGTCTTCTGCCTTTATTCTCTGTGGGACAAAGAGCTGATGTCTCCCCACGGTTTTTTAAAGTGCAAAATGGAGCCAGATCTACTTGCATAGTTTCCTATGGGTAAAACGGGCGGCCACGTCTACTCCCATTGTTTCCTATGGGCCAAACGAGAGCACTGGCAGGGGATGGGGTAGTAGGGACTGATGTCTCCCCACTGTTTTTCAAAGTGGTAAAGCGAGGGCTGGCCTAGTTGCATTGTTTCCTATGGGTAAAACGGGAGGCCTGGTCTACTGGCATTGTTCCCTATGGACAAACGATTGGTCATGTCTTTCGAGGTTTCTTCACTAAGGCTTAAAGGGAGGCCAGGTCTAAAGCCATTTTTTCCTATGGTTAAAACGGGAGGGAAGGTGTATTCGGGTTTCTTTTCCTCTCTGTTTAAAGGGAGGCCTTGTCTTCTGCCTTTGTTCCCTTTGGGACAAAGAGAGCTGATGTCTCCCCACGTTTTTTTCAAAGTGCAAAATGGAGGCCAGATCTACTTGCATAGTTTCTCCCCCCCCCCCAAGGGAAAAATGGGCGACCAGGTCTACTCCCATTGTTACCTATTGTCAGGTAGCCCTGCCATGATGGATGGAGGGGAGGGGAGGTTGGCTCTGGGCGCCTTAGTGGCGTGACAGGCGGGAGGTTGGAATCTGGGGAGTTGTTGATTTACGCTTAGGGTGTGAGAATGGAATGTGGCTCTGGTTACCCCCTATCTCCTGCAGACGGGACATTCTGACCTTGAGGAATCAAGCTGCGAGCTTTCCTATCGCTTTCAAAGCTGCAGCTTTGCTGTGAATAATGGGGGCGTTGGGAACTTCATTAGCGTAGTAACTTTCGATTCCCAATCGCATGGTATTCTTTGGCTGGGAGAAGGGGGTTCCCCATTCACCCCCTTCCCTGTATAACCGCTTGCTTTCTGTAACCAAGTCATTCTGAACAATGTACCTGCTTCAGTGAACCTGTCTATTGCAGCTTTATAATAAATGCTAACCTTGCTTGCATCACAAGGCCTGGTGTTTTGCTGACTAAGTTAGGACTCCTGACAGGTTGTTCAGAATCCTCATCAACTTTTGGGACTGGTCGTAAACCCGCAACTCAACAATGAGTGACGGTGAAGAAGACACTCTCCCGATTGAAGAAGGAAAGGAGAAAAGGCCTCCCGGGAAAGACGTACCCAAAGAGACCCCTGACACACATGTGCCGGGACAATGGGGTGTGGAGTACGACTTTGGAGGGCCTTACGGAGACCCGTATGGGGCAGCCTATGGAGGGGTGACCCACCGAGCTGGACGCAGACGAGACTGGGTGAAACCCCTGGCTGAGACCCACGAAGCGTGGTTCGGGACCCCGAGAGCCTCCATGGGAACCAGTCATCCCGAGAGGTCGGTCCGAAAGCTGATCACGGCGGAAGCCCTAGAGGACACTGGACGAGACTCCGAGAGCCTGGAGGGTGCCGTGGTGAGGAGGAGGTGGAGTGGGGAGCCGAGCCAAGACCGCCTGATGCGCTTCCTGGACGAATCCCTCGCCCGCATCCCACAGATGATCGCAGAGGGCATCCGAGAAGAGCGCGAGCGGCAGAGGCGCGAGGAACCCCCAGCCCGCGACCCTCCAGACCAGCGCCCGGCGCCGGATCAGGGCCAGGGGAACGTGCCGGCCGGCCCGCCGGACCAACCAGCGGGGCCAGGACCGCAGGGGCCACCTGGGCAACCACCCCCTCGCCCTTGGGGGTTCTTGCCACCTAAACCTGCAGAACTCCTGGATGCCGATTTTGATGGAGATCCCGAAAAATTCCCGTTCTTCCTGGTGCGAGCCGAGAGGTTTATCGAAACCTGGGGCCACCTGTTCCAGCGAGAAGAGCGCATGGTCGATGTTATAGCAGCCCACCTGAAGGGAGCGGCCGCTGACTGGTACGTGGGACTCCACCAAGCTGATGGGCGTGAGCTGAGGGAAATCGATTCTTTCATGTGGGCCATGAAAGAGCAATTCGAAGATGTGCACTCTACTAAGGCAGCCAAAGCGATGATCCGAAGCCTCAAACAAGGCGCGAGATCGGTGAGAGACTACACCTCGGAGTTCCGCAGATGTGCAGCCAAACTCCGAGGGGAAGGGAACCTCGTAGATTTCTATAAGTGGGGGCTCAATGCGGAGATCCGCTGAGAAGTCACCAGGAACCAAGACCCGAACACCCTCACGGGCTGGATTCAAGCCGCCGTCACGATGGAGAACCGGCTGAAGACCATCAAACTGGATGACGCCGCAGCGATGGCGAACAGGGGTCCCGCGCCGGCAGCGAAGGGGAAACCCCTTGCTCCGAATCCGAATCCGAGAGACGGCACCAGGGAACTCCGAATGAAGCAAGGTCTTTGCCTCAAATGCGGAGAAGGTGGCCATTTCGCCGCGAACTGCCCGACATCGCCTGCATCGGCCGGGGCGTCAAAAGGAGTCAAGAAGAAGTTTGACACATCTACACCTAAGCAGGTGGCGAAACCGAAGGGGGCGAAAGCCTTGCAAGCTAAACCGCTCAGCGAGGCATCCAACTCATCCGATGGCGAGACCGTGCCGCAGGGAAACGAGCCGGACCTGCTGTAAACAGCGCTGAACAGCAGGTCCCACACTCCCAGGCGCAGACCCCGGTGAGCAAACCCCCCTCTCTTTTCTTTCTCACAGTGACTGTAATGGACCCGGGTCTATTGACCCATGTGAGAGTACGTGCTCTCATTGACTCTGGGTGTGGGAGAGACCTCATCAACCCCACACTAATTACGGGACTAGGGGCAAAAGTTGTTAAACTAACTGAACCTTTGATTTTTACTCAAATGGACGGGTCCACCATGAAAGAACCCTGTAAATACGAGACTGTTCCCTTGAGGGTGGGGTTCGGGCAACACTGGGAAGAAAGGTCTTTCGTAGTTACCCCTTCAGCCCGCTTCCCTCTGGTTCTAGGGAGCCCGTGGTTCTTCGACCACGATCCTCACGTACTATGGGGGGAGGGGAAGGTGAACTTTATCTCCGAAAAATGCCGGTCCCACTTATGGAGAAAAGAGTGGGGACCCATGACGGGGGGACAACTTCTAGTAACGGCGGGGGTGGCGGCCGCGGAACTGGAAGGCATCCCCCCGAGTACCACGACCTGGCCCCTGTTTTTGGGGAGGAGGAGGCCGATGAATTACCCCCCCACAGGAACTCAGACTGTGCAATTGAAATTTTGCCCAACCAAAAGTTGCCGAAGGGAAAACTGTATTCTATGAGCCCCTCGGAGAAGGTGGAACTGCGAAAGTTCATTGATAAAAACCTCAGTAGGGGTTTTATACGGCCAGCGTCCTCCCCGTTTGCGGCTCTGGTGCTTTTCCGGAAAAAAAAGGACGGGGGGTTGCGGCTATGCACCGACTATCGTGGGTTGAATGCAGTGTCCAACACAAACGCTTACCCCATGCCCCTCATAAAAGACTTCTTGGCGGCGGTGGCTGGGGGGAAAATCTTTTCGAAGTTAGACCTCCGAGATGCCTATTTCAGAGTCCGAATTCGGGAGGGGGATGAATTTAAAACGGCGTTCAACACCCCTCTAGGCCAGTTTGAATACCTGGTCATGCCATTCGGGCTCCAAGGGGCCCCGGGGGTCTTCATGAACTTGATTAACGAGGTGTTGCATAAATATTTGTTCAAGGGGGTCCTTGTTTACCTTGATGACATTCTTTTATATTCCCCCGACCTGAAATCTCATGTGAAACTGGTGCGGGAAGTACTCCAAACGTTGCACAAGCATAAACTGTTTGCCAAACTATCCAAGTGTGAATTTCACAAAACGGAGATCCCTTTTCTGGGCTACCGCATATCTCAAAAAGGAATTGAGATGGACCCTGACAAGATTAAGGATGTAGTAGGGTGGGAGGCCCCCAAAACACGGAGGCAACTCCAGGGGTTCCTCGGATTCGCGAACTTTTATAGATCATTCCTGTCAAACTTTGCTCAGGTGGCTCTTCCCTTGACTGACTTATTGAAAACCAAAGGGAAGTCACCCGAATGCACTCGACCTGGAGCTAAATTAGAGTGGTCACCAGAGTGCCAACGGGCTTTTGACAAATTGAAAACCCTTTTTACGTCTGAACCGGTCTTAGCCCACCCGAATGAACTTAAGAAATTCATTGTCCAAGTTGACGCCTCAGACGTTGCCATGGGGGGGGCGATCCTCCAAGAGGGAGAGGATGGTAAACTGCACCCCCTTGCCTATGTTTCTAAAAAATTTAATGACACTGAACGGAATTGGTCGGTGTGGGAGAAAGAAGCGGGATCAATCCGTTTGGCGCTGGCTACTTGGCGCCATTGGCTTGAGGGGGCGCGGGTCCCGTTCGAGGTCTGGACTGATCACAAAAACCTCGAGCTGCTCCGCTCCCCCCGTTCCTTAAACGCCAAACAGCTCCGCTGGGCTGATTTCTTCTCCAAGTTCAACTTTACACTGCACCACTTCCCGGGGACATCGAACTCGCTGGCTGATGCACTGTCCCGCCTCCCGCAACACGACAGCAAGAGGGAGGAGATTCATGACTCGGTTTTCACTCCCTCCCAACTGGGAGGGGCAGTTACCACTCGGAGGCAGGCCAAACTCTCCCCCCCGTCGCCAGACCCTCCTCCCAAGGACTGGGCGGTGAAATTTTCCACAGCTCTGACGGACGCAGATAGGGAGGAGGTGGAGGGGGAAGAAGGAATATCCCATGATGCGCACGGCTGCTGGACTAAAAACAATAAACTCTTTGTCCCACGGTCCCTCAGGGGGGAGGTGATGGGGTGGGCGCACGGGTCGAAACTGGCTGGACACACAGGGTTTGTGAAATCTCTCCAGCTCCTACAAAGACAGTTTTGGTGGCCGGGGCTAAGAAAAGACATTTCACTCTTCACGTCAGGGTGTCAAACGTGCTTGATGAGTAAACCTCGGCCCGGCAAACCCCCGGGTGCGCTGCAACCCCTCCCCACGCCGGCTCGGCCATGGGAAGTAATCTCTATGGACTTTATTACAGACCTACCCCCTAGCGGGGGGAAAACTGTCATATGGGTGATAGTGGACCTGTTCACCAAACAGGCTCATTTCGTTCCGTTTACCTCTATCCCCTCTGCCAAGAAACTAGCCTCTGCGTTTTTGCAACACGTGGTGAGGCTCCACACTTTACCTGCTAAGGTGATCTCGGATAGGGGGGTTCAATTCGTTTCACGCTTCTGGAGTGAACTGATGTCACTGCTTGGGGTGGAGAGGGGGGTTAGCAGTGCATACCACCCAGAATCCGATGGGCAGACCGAACGTGTCAATCAGACTTTGGAGCAATATTTGCGGTGTTTTTCCAACTTTCAGCAGGACGATTGGCATTCCCTTTTGCCTTTAGCTGAGTTCTGTTATAATAATACTCAGCACTCGTCGACTGGAATGTCCCCATTTAAAGCGGTACATGGCTACGACGCCCCGCCGCTGCCATTTTTGAATTCTCCCGATCTCCTGGCGGGAGACGCAGGAGACTGGTGCAAACACTTACAGATGGCGTGGGGCTCGTTAGCCAAGACTCTGGAGGAGGCTAAGGCTGCTTACAAACTCCAGGCCGACAAGAAACATAGCCTGGATTCCTAAATGTGGAGAGTTTGCCTATTTGTCCACGCAACATTTGCGTCGCATTCAGCCGAGTCGCAAGCTCGGTTGGAAATTTATCGGTCCTTTTGAGATTGTGAGAGTGATTAACAATGTAACTGTTGAACTTGCTTTGCCTAAATCCCTAAAGTCTGTTCATCCTGTTTTTCATGTAAGGCTTCTACGCCGGGCACCTGAGGAGAACAAATGGCGACCACAACGCCCGACCCCACCTCCGCTGCTGGTGGGGGGGGAACCTCACTATGAAGTATCGCAAATCTTGGACTCTAAGATCTCTCGCAATCGCTTATTTTATTTGGTTGAATGGATTGACTTTGGGCCGGAACAGAGGGAGTGGGTGCGGGCGGAAAATGTTCTGGCCCCCCGGCTAATCCGGGCGTTCCACAAGTTGTACCCCCATAAACCAAAGGGGTAGGCTTATTTTCGAGGGGGCTGCATGTCAGGTAGCCCTGCCATGATGGATGGAGGGGAGGGGAGGTTGGCTCTGGGCGCCTTAGTGGCGTGACAGGCGGGAGGTTGGAATCTGGGGAGTTGTTGATTTACGCTTAGGGTGTGAGAATGGAATGTGGCTCTGGTTACCCCCTATCTCCTGCAGACGGGACATTCTGACCTTGAGGAATCAAGCTGCGAGCTTTCCTATCGCTTTCAAAGCTGCAGCTTTGCTGTGAATAATGGGGGCGTTGGGAACTTCATTAGCGTAGTAACTTTCGATTCCCAATCGCATGGTATTCTTTGGCTGGGAGAAGGGGGGTTCCCCATTCACCCCCTTCCCTGTATAACCGCTTGCTTTCTGTAACCAAGTCATTCTGAACAATGTACCTGCTTCAGTGAACCTGTCTATTGCAGCTTTATAATAAATGCTAACCTTGCTTGCATCACAAGGCCTGGTGTTTTGCTGACTAAGTTAGGACTCCTGACACCTATAGAACAAACGACAGCTGATGTCTACCCACCTATTTTCAAAGTGCTAAAGGGAGGGCTGGTCAAGTTGCATTGTTTCCTATGGGTAAAACGGGAGGCCTGGTCTACTGCCATTGTTCCCTAAGGACAAACGATTGGTCATGTCTTTCGAGGTTTCTTCATTAAGGCTTAAAGGGGGGCCAGGTCTAAAACCGTATTTCCTCTTTTTAAAAAGGGAGGCAAGGAGTATTCGGGTTTTTTTTCCCTCTCTGATGAACGGGTGGCCCTGTCTTCTGCCATTGTTCCCTGTGGGCCAAACGAGAGCTGATGTCTCCCCACGTTTTTTTTCAAAATGCATAATGGAGGCCAGATCTACTTGGATAGTTTCCTATGGGTAAAACGGGCGGCCTGCTCTACTACCATTTTTACGTGTCGGCCAAACAAGAGCTGATGTCTACCCACCTTTTTTCAAAGTGCTAAAGCGAGGGCTGTCCTAGTTGAATTGTTTCCTATGGATAAAACGGGAGGCCTGATCAACTGCCGTTGTTCCCTATGGACAAACGATTGGTCATGTCTTTCGAGGTTTCTTAACTAAGGCTTAAAGGGAGGCCAGGTCCAAAGCCGTTTTTTCCAATGGTTAAAACGGGAGGCAAGGTGTATTCGAGTTTCTTTAACTCTCTGTTTAAAGGGAGGCCTTGTCTTCTGCCTTTGTTCCCTTTGGGACAAAGAGAGCTGATGTCTCCCCAAGTTTTTTTCAAAGTGCAAAATGGAGGCCAGATATACTTGCATAGTTTCCAATGCGTAAAACGGGCAGCCACATCTACTCCCATTGTTACCTATGGGCCAAACGAGAGCTGATGTCACCCCACTGTTTTTCAAAGTGCTAAAGCGAGGGCTGTCCTTTTTGTTTTGTTTCCAATGGGTAAAAAAAGGAAGGCCTGGTCTACTGTCATTGTTTCCTATGGACAAACGATTGGTCCTATCTTTCGAGGTTTCTTCACTAATGCTTAAAGGGGGGCCAGGTTTAAAGCCGTTTTTTCCTATGGTTAAAATGGGAGGCAAGGTGTATTCGGGTTTTTTTTTCCTCTCTGTTGAAAGGGTGGCCCTGTCTTCTGCCATTGTTCCCTGTGGGACAAACGAGAGCTGATGTCTCCCCACTTTTAAGTGCAAAATGGAGGCCTGATATACTTGTATAGTTTCCTATGGGTAAAACGGGCGGCCACGTCTACTCCCATTGTAACCTATGGGCCAAACGACAGCAGTTGTCTACCCACTTTTTTTCAAAGTGCTAAAGCGAGAGCTGGCCTAGTTGCATTGATTCCTATGGGTAAAACGGGAGGCCTGGTCTACTGCCATTGTTCCCTATGGACAAACGATTGGTCATGTCTTTCGAGGTTTCTTCACTAAGGCTTAAAGGGGGGCAAGGGCTAAAACCGTATTTCCTGTTTTTAAAAAGGGAGGCAAGGAGTATTCGGGGGGTTTTTTCCTCTCTGTTGA